>OY811983.1:147500-577500 GCA_963681505.1 Eunapius fragilis | reverse complement strand
GTATGGAGACATTCAGCACAGCAGGTGACCCCAGGAGAGGGACAGGGTGTGGCTGTATGTAAGGGGTCAATCGACCAGACACAACACTACGAGGACTCCCAAACACCAGGTGGACATCAAGACAATGACTGTGCTGTGATGAGCAACAGGTCAAAGGGGCATGTTTGTACAATATTGATGGAAGGTGTGGCTACAGGCATGTCCACGTGTGTGAATGTGTATGTTTGGGTCATGTGAGCAGGGAGAGATGTGTGCATGTGTGCAGGGAGAGGTGTGTGCATGTGTGCAGGGAGAGGTGTGTGCATGTGTGCAGGGAGAGGTGTGTGCATGTGTGCAGGGAGAGGTGTGTGTGCATGTGTGCAGGGAGAGGTGTGTGTGCATGTGAGCAGGGAGAGGTGTGTGCATGTGTGCAGGGAGAGGTGTGTGCATGTGTGCAGGGAGAGGTGTGTGCATGTGTGCAGGGAGAGGTGTGTGCATGTGTGCAGGGAGAGGTGTGTGCATGTGTGCAGGGAGAGGTGTGTGCATGTGAACAGGGAGAGGTGTGTACATGTGAACAGGGAGAGGTGTGTACATGTGAACAGGGAGAGGTGTGTACATGTGTGCAGGGAGGTGTGTGCATGTGTGCAGGGAGAGGTGTGTGCATGTGTGCAGGGAGAGGTGTGTGTACATGTAAACGCTCACTTGTCAGCATTGGCCTTGCTAATGGCTCCTTCAACTTCTTTGACTTTGGCCTCTAACTTTTTGATTCTCTGTGCAGGTGGTAGGTGGCTGAAGTCTTCCTTGGGTTCAGCCTGGAGACGATGAGACAGAACCCAGAACTAAATACTAAACACTCCTCCTACACACCATTACCACCCCCCTGATCCCTACACACCATTACCACCCCCCTGATCCCTACACACCATTACCACCCCCTGATCCCTACACACCATTACCACCCCCCTGATCCTACACACCATTACCACCCCCCTGATCCCTACACACCATTACCACCCCCCTGATCCCTACACACCATTCCCACCCCCCTGATCCCTACACACCATTACCACCCCCCTGATCCCTACACACCATTACCACCCCCCTGATCCCTACACACCATTACTACCCCCCTAATCCCTACACACCATTACCACCCCCCTGATCCCTACACACCATTACCACCCCCCTGATCCCTACACACCATTACTACCCCCCTGATCCCTACACACCATTACCACCCCCCTGATCCCTACACACCATTACTACCCCCCTGATCCCTACACACCATTACCACCCCCCTGATCCCTACACACCATTACTACCCCCCTGATCCCTACACACCATTACTACCCACCTGATCCCTACACACCATTACTACCCCCCTGATCCCTACACACCATTACCACCCCCCTGATCCCTACACACCATTACTACCCCCCTGATCCCTACACACCATTACTACCCACCTGATCCCTACACACCATTACCACCCCCCTGATCCCTACACACCATTACCACCCCCCTGATCCCTACACACCATTACCACCCCCTGATCCCTACACACCATTACCACCCCCCTGATCCCTACACACCATTACCACCCCCCTGATCCCTACACACCATTACTACCCCCCTGATCCCTACACACTATTACTACCCCCCTGATCCCTACACACCATTACCACCCCCCTGATCCCTACACACCATTACTACCCCCCTGATCCCTACACACCATTACCACCCCCCTGATCCCTACACACCATTACCACCCCCCTGATCCCTACACACCATTACCACCCCCCTGATCCCTACACACCATTACCACCCCCCCTGATCCCTCTGCTGTTATAATATCCCTCCCTGTCATCATTTTGGCCCTTCCCCCTACCACAATAACCACTCCCTCTCTTACTAATCCACACACATACACACACAGAGGCTCATTACTGCTTCAATGCATTCCTTGTGATGTGCCAGCAACTAAGTATTCAACATACATGTACAGTGCTTTGAAAGTGTGTGCCATATTTCCTCTCTGAGAGAACAAGTGAACACAAACATTCTCCTTGACCAAGTATGCAAGGTTCAGTGGTACACTAATTAAATGGGATGCCGCCTGGGGGCACCTGCCTACCATAGACATCAGATATGAATGACTGATCCTGTGCAATTATGACCTAAATAAGTCACAATGGATACACTTCACACGTGATATTTACATCCATCTAGGCTTTTAAAACCAGCAGTGTCCTCATTACTGTAATACGTCAACTTTCCAAGGAAAAAAATTTAAGCTACACCTTCTAAAGATATGACACAAGCAAGAACTATAAGCTGTGTATTGCCACATAACACAGAGAAATTGACTCTGTGGGCAAACATATCGAAGCCAAGAAAACATGTTGTTTAAGGTTTCCTGACCTTACGATTGCTATCTGTTGGTATTCTAATTATACATGTGGTATTCATAACATTGTATTGTAACGTATAAGTAGAGTACAATACACAAGGCTGCATGTGTGTGTGTGTGTGTGTGTGTGTGTGTGTGTGTGTGTGTTTGCACAGTATTTTGCAGCCCCTAGAGAACAAGAACAAACCATACATTAGCTTCTTATAATTGATAACTCACATAACCCTACACACAGGGTTACATTGTAGACCCTGTGATAAGAATTGTACTGCTTTTTAAAAATGTATTGCATTTTTGCAAGCTTAGTTATTTTCACCTATGGCTGGATCACAGCTTACAAGCATATGGCAAAAGATATGCTTGTTTGACAACACGTATGGAGAGATATGAGGTATTTACAGAAGCCATGAGAAATGAGGCATATATGGAAGGAAGCAGCAATGAGATATGAGGTACGTATGTAAGGAAGCAGCAATGAGATACAGCCTGTGTGTGTGTGTGTGTGTGTGTGTGTGTGTGTGTGTGTGTGTGTGTGTGTGTCATATTTCCTCTCTAAGAAACAAGTTCTCTTTTATACAGTATAATTCAATGGTACACAAAGCACACATGACAAAAGTATTCAGTCATTTTAAACTTAACTAATTAATATAACTGGGTGCCCACTATCTGAGGTTGCTGGGACAAAACTTAATTAAGAAATACGAAATTAGTATTTTAGAGGGCTTCTAATACTACAGATGATCACCACACATGGTCCTCCATATACTTCCATCACCACACATGGTCCTACATATACCTCCATCACCACACATGGTCCTCCATATACTTCCATCACCACACATGGTCCTACATATACTTCCATCACCACACATGGTCCTACATATACTTCCATCACCACACATGGTCCTCCATATACTTCCATCACCACACATGGTCCTACATATACTTCCATCACCACACATGGTCCTACATATACTTCCATCACCACACATGGTCCTACATATACTTCCATCACCACACATGGTCCTCCATATACTTCGATCACCACACATGGTCC
Source organism: Eunapius fragilis (assembly GCA_963681505.1). Lineage (NCBI taxonomy): Eukaryota > Metazoa > Porifera > Demospongiae > Spongillida > Spongillidae > Eunapius > Eunapius fragilis. Next base: position 574,054 of record OY811983.1, on the reverse strand, counting down.
TACATATACTTCCATCACCACACATGGTCCTCCATATACCTCCATCACCACACATGGTCCTACATATACCTCCATCACCACACATGGTCCTCCATATACCTCCATCACCACACATGGTCCTACATATACTTCCATCACCACACATGGTCCTACATATACCTCCATCACCACACATGGTCCTCCATATACCTACATCACCACACATGGTCCTACATATACTTCCATCACCACACATGGTCCTCCATATACCTCCATCACCACACATGGTCCTCCATATACCTCCATCACCACACATGGTCCTCCATATACTTCCATCACCACACATGGTCCTCCATATACTTCCATCACCACACATGGTCCTCCATATACCTCCATCACCACACATGGTCCTCCATATACCTCCATCACCACACATGGTCCTCCATATACTTCCATCACCACACATGGTCCTCCATATACTTCCATCACCACACATGGTCCTCCATATACCTCCATCACCACACATGGTCCTCCATATACCTCCATCACCACACATGGTCCTCCATATACCTCCATCACCACACATGGTCCTACATATACTTCCATCACCACACATGGTCCTCCATATACCTCCATCACCACACATGGTCCTCCATATACTTCCATCACCACACATGGTCCTCCATATACTTCCATCACCACACATGGTCCTCCATATACCTCCATCACCACACATGGTCCTCCATATACCTCCATCACCACACATGGTCCTCCATATACCTCCATCACCACACATGGTCCTCCATATACCTCCATCACCACACATGGTCCTCCATATACCTCCATCACCACACATGGTCCTCCATATACTTCCATCACCACACATGGTCCTCCATATACTTCCATCCCCACACATGGTCCTACATATACCTCCATCACCACACATGGTCCTACATATACCTCCATCACCACACATGGTCCTCCATATACTTCCATACTAACTTAATCAGATAGAAAGTCGTTAAAGGTGTTACGCTCCCTCCATACCCATACATACCTCCATATCCCTCCATACCCATACATACCTCCATATCCCTCCATACCCATACATACCTCCATATCACTCCATACCCATACATACCTCCATATCCCTCCATACCCATACATACCTCCATATCCCTCCATACCCATACATACCTCCATATACCTCCATATAACTAAGACATTTGAATAGGTCTACTGAAGCTCACCTTGGCCTTCCCTCCTCCCCCCGTTGCCCCGCCTCCTGCTCCTCCCCCTGTAGCTGGTGGTGGCTTCCTCTTGCCAGCCTTTCCATTCTCCTTCCCTTGGTACTCCTCCATGAGAAGGTCACTAGGAATGGGGAAGCCCGTCTTAATGTCCTCCACCAGCTGCTGGTTGTCCTACAATGAGGGAAAGGTACCTTCAATAGGAGAGGGTGACATGGGAGTAGAAGGGTGACATGGGGTAGGGGAGGGTGACATGGAGTAGGAGGATAACATGGGGTAGGAGGAAGGCATATTACAGTGATATGGGGTAAACCCTTACCATTCATCTGGGCCAGTTTGCTAGAGGCCCGTTGCAGTTCTGCATGCATATTATTATGACCATTAATATTAATGCACACACAATGACATTTTGGTTTTACATAGTTGTAATAATACTTGAATTTGTGCAACGTGCGGAGAGATAAATGTGTGAACTTGAAAAAAGGTACATGTAGCCTGTCATTGTCTGCACACCGAATCAAAAGAGCCCACGCACTTTTTTTTTTTCAAAAATGGCCTAGCCAAAGGCTCAAGAAACAAACACAGATAGATAGACAGACTATCCGCGCATTTAAATAGGTGCTGTAGCAAATCTTTTAGCGTTAGCACAGGGGTGATGTTGACTTCTGTTTTGGTGGCATTTCTTTTACACCCGCATGCCACCTACATAGTTACGTAGCAACGGGACAAGCAGATAATTATACTTGAATGCGCGCAATTTAACAGCAGGAACAGGAACACACAGATAAAAAGAAAAAAGTAAGCCCATCACTTGTCTGCGCATCGTAGAAAGGAATCTGAAGAGCCCAATAATGTCGAAAACAGCACAGCCAAAACGAACACAGACGAACAGACAAACTATCCACGCATTTATAAATAGATCCCCAGACCATTCACCCTTCTCCCCTTTCCAATATTAAAGTTCGGGAGGGAGGGGGGCATTTTGGATAAATGTAGGGATTGGGGTGTGTGTCATGTGGAGGGACTGGGGACTGTGTCATGTGTAGGGACTGGGGACTGTGTCATGTGTAGGGACTGGGGACTGTGTTTTTAAAATGGGATGCATGTAAATGAACCAGTTTGTTTATGACATCATAAAATGGCCTGGGGATAAGGCTAGTAGTTCTGGGAATGATGGAATACAGTAGTGGATCGTATATAAGGCGCTCGGCAACATGGCGCGGATCGTATATAAGGCGTAATCTGCTACTATAAGACATATCATTTTACAAACCACACCAATATGAATACACATCACATTCATGCATCAGCCCTAGCAGTGTACAGTAACCATAAACATTGTGGATGATATGATTAGTGGCATTAAACCCACAAGTACGACCTTGCAGCGTGAGCATATAAAACATTCGCCAAAAGGTCGATCTTATAAGGCGCCGATTATGTAACCAGCCTTATAGACGACCTACTATTGTATGACGATTACCCCAGTCTACATGTATATGCCCATATGCACTATCACCCCTGCAACCATTATTCCTCCCATCTTAACCTGGAGGGGGGAGGGAGGGTTACTGTCTGGGGATGAGGCTAATGAGCCAGTCATTTTGCAAAACAGTTCAAATATTTACTTTCAAAATAATGGTTTAAATTAACTAGGTACACACACACACAATACCTGTGCAGGATTAACTTTGTTGGCACTTTGTGTAATATTGTCCAGACAGGTATTGATAATAGGAAACACCTTGCGATTACACTCAGCATATGTGGCCAGTAGTGCCTTGAACTTATCCATACGAGCGGCGTTCATCGTCTGCAATTCCTGAAAGAGCAAATATTAGACCAGACGTCGCATGGTGCTGGCAAACACAGACGGTTTAATAACATAATCACCTGGTCTTCAGACCACTCAGGCATTTACTTTTGATTTGCTATTAGGTTCCCCCCACGAATCATCTTCTAATATATTCCTTGGAGTGGTGTATTGGCCAGATCCATTTTTTATCATACACAGATAGTTCAAGGACACAGCTATATGTTCCCCCCCCCTCCCCCTCGTATGGCTGGTTGTTTGATCACATACAACACCAGCATCACCTACACTACTATTAGGGTAAGAGAGTAGCCATTGCCATCAGTATATCCCATGACAGTAGATCACAGACATAACACAATTTGTACCAGTTGTCAGTAATAGCTTACACCCACCAGTGCAAATGCTTCACTTTCAACATAATACCATTAAAAATACAATTGAACAATCCCACATTCCCACTGACTTGGCAGGCCAATAAACAAGAGACTCAAGACATGACTGACCTTAACTATGGTAGATGGGAGTCTACGGACCTTAATCCCATACTGAAGGGCATCAGGCCTTAATATGATGGCCTTAAAATTTAACCTAATTAAGTTCAAAATCAAGGCCACTGATATAGGGGACCCGAACATAACCAATGTATGCTCAGCACCTGAGTGAGTTCATAGTAATGCTGTGATGATCTCATACATTTACGTGACGTAGCTAGTAGGACAGTAGGATAGAGCAGAGCCACATAAGGGCTTCTTCCCTTTTAGGGTGGGAACCCAACATTCCATATCAGTGGTCTTAGCACATAGGAGGGCCCCTATCAGTGGTGTTAGCACATAGGAGGGCCACTATCAGTGGTGTTAGCACATAGGAGGGCCACTATCAGTGGTGTTAGCACATAGGAGGGCCACTATCAGTGGTGTTAGCACATAGGAGGGCCACTATCAGTGGTGTTAGCACATAGGAGGGCCACTATCAGTGGTGTTAGCACATAGGAGGGCCACTATCAGTGGTGTTAGCACATAGGATGGCCACTATCAGTGGTGTTAGCACATAGGAGGGCCACTATCAGTGGTGTTAGCACATAGGATGGCCACTATCAGTGGTGTTAGCACATAGGAGGGCCACTATCAGTCACACTGTTGGAACAACTGAAAGTGATTTCTGGTTCGAATATCGCCATGACAACCTCCTAATCCCACAGTACGCTGGCTACGTTGCATACCGTTCAAAGGGTTAAGGCCAAGACCCTGCCTTTTGAGGAAGCAAAAAGTGGATGTTACTTAGCATTAATGGTGTTCTGTAGGTGGACAAGCTATTATGTCTGCCCCTTAAGTGACCAGATGTACAGACACACAGAGATAGATGTGTCAAGACATGCAACACTTAGTCATTATATTACAGCCACAAACACCACATATCCTTACAGTGGTTATGCTTCTAAGGTTTTGCTACTAAGTGCGCGCTTACATTAAATACTTGCGGCATCTCTGATCCAAAATGCAGGCGTCTTTTCTCATTGGTTTCCTGAAGCTGTAATATGTAAGCATTTTTGGCCCCTTCCTGGGCCGACTCCTTGCTACGCAGTATCTGGGTCAACTGAGGGGAAGACAACATGACGATATATTGAAATGGCACGTAATCTGATCCCAGTATGATTGGGGAGGGGTAAGGGAGGGAGGGGTAAGGGAAGGAGGGGTAAGGGGGGAGGGGTAAGGGAGGGAGGGAGGGGTAAGGCCTGTACCTTCTCCATCTTAGCTCTGGTTGAATTTGGGTCCTGATCAGCCTTCTCTCTTACAATGCTGGCAGACTCAGCTTCCTCACTTGCCTTCTCATACTGCTTCTTGGCCTGTGAAGTTATGAAATGAAGTCATGCTCTCCCCCACACCATCCCTGCCCCACCCTCTCCCCCACACCATCCCTGCCCCACCCTCTCCCCCACACCATCCCTGCCCCACCCTCTCCCCCACACCATCCCTGCCCCACCCTCTCCCCCACACCATCCCTGCCCCACCCTCTCCCCCACACCATCCCTGCCCCACCCTCTCCCCCACACCACCCCTGCCCCACCCTCTCCCCCACACCATCCCTGCCCCACCCTCTCCCCTACACCATCCCTGCCCCACCCTCTCCCCCACCCATCCCTGCTCCACCCTCTCCCCCACCCATCCCTGCCCCACCCTCTCCCTACACCATCCCTGCCCCACCCATCCCTGCCCCACCCTCTCCCTGCTCCACCCTCTCCCTACACCATCCCTGCCCCACCCTCTCCCCCACACCATCCCTGCCCCACCCTCTCCCCCACACCATCCCTGCCCCACCCTCTCCCCCACACCATCCCTGCCCCACCCTCTCCCCTACACCATCCCTGCCCCACCCTCTCCCCCACCCATCCCTGCTCCACCCTCTCCCCCACCCATCCCTGCCCCACCCTCTCCCTACACCATCCCTGCCCCACCCATCCCTGCCCCACCCTCTCCCTGCCCCACCCTCTCCCCCACACCATCCCTGCCCCACCCTCTCCCTACACCATCCCTGCCCCACCCTCTCCCTACACTATCCCTGCCCCACCCATCACTGCCCCACCCTCTCCCCACCCATCACTGCCCCACCCTCTCCCCCACACCATCCCTGCCCCACCCTCTCCCCACCCATCCCTGCCCCACCCTCTCCCCCACACCATCCCTGCCCCACCCTCTCCCTACACCATCCCTGCCCCACCCTCTCTCCTACACCATCCCTGCCCCACCCTCTCCCCTACACCATCCCTGCCCCACCCTCTCCCTACACCATCCCTGCCCCACCCTCTCCCCTACACCATCCCTCCCCCACCCATCCCTGCCCCACCCATCCCTGCCCCACCCTCTCCCTACACCATCCCTGCCCCACCCTCTCCCCTACACCATCCCTGCCCCACCCTCTCCCCTACACCATCCCTGCCCCACCCTCTCCCCTACACCATCCCTGCCCCACCCTCTCCCCTACACCATCCCTGCCCCACCCTTTCCCCACACCATCCCTGCCCCACCCTCTCCCCCACACCATCCCTGCCCCACCCTCTCCCCTACACCATCCCTGCCCCACCATCTCCCTACACCATCTCTCCCCCACACCATCCCTGCCCCTCCCTCTCCCTACACCATCCCTGCCCCACCCTCTCCCCTACACCATCCCTGCCCCACCCTCTCCCTACACCATCCCTGCCCCACCCTTTCCCCACACCATCCCTGCCCCACCCTCTCCCCACACCATCCCTGCCCCACCCTCTCCCCCACACCATCCCTGCCCCACCCTCTCCCCTACACATCCCTGCCCCACCTCTCCCCTATACCATCCCTGCCCCACCCTTTCCCCCACACCATCCCTGCCCCACCCTCTCCCCCACCCATCCCTGCCCCACCCTTTCCCCCACACCATCCCTGCCCCACCCTCTCCCCCACCCATCCCTGCCCCACCCTTTCCCCCACACCATCCCTGCCCCACCCTCTCCCCACACCATCCCTGCCCCACCCTCTCCCCACACCATCCCTGCCCCACCCTCTCCCTGCCCCACCCTCTCCCCACACCATCCCTGCTTCACCCTCTCCCCTACACCATCCCTGCCCCACCCTCTCCCCACACCATCCCTGCCCCACCCTCTTCCTACACCATCCCTGCCCCACCCTCTCCCCACACCATCCCTGCCCCACCCTCTCCCCACACCATCCCTGCCCCACCCTTTCCCCCACACCATCCCTGCCCCACCCTCTCCCCTATACCATCCCTGCCCCACCCTCTCCCCTACACTATCCCACTAATACTTACACGGTCCAAACTATCCAAGGAAGCTTTGAGCTGTCTGTAGTTCTCAGCCCCTTCATTGAGGTACTTTTTCCTTTCAGCTGTGATGTCCTTTGCTAATGTCTTCAGAGGCTCCAACACCTCTGCCTCTAGGTACTCAGCTATTAGTTCCCTCTGTCCTGCCAAGTCGTTCTCCTCATTCACCATACAGGCAAAGGCCTTCAGGGAGGTATACCTAAGGGAAGATATGTCACCAAAGAGGCTACATTATGTGTGAGGAAGAGGAGTGGGGAAGTTGAGTGTTTCAGAAAGTGGGTTAGGCACTACTGGTGAAGGTTATGGCTGACTAAACCCTTTCCCCCATGATCAATAACCTCCATGTTCTCTAATCCCAAGACAACCACATCTCAAAAAACAACTGCATTCCATGCAAGAAATCAACCTTGCTACCACCACCTCTCTATAAACAACTCTTTTCCATTACATTCTAACCGTGATCCTTCTTCCCCTGTGATCCACTCTCCTCCTGTGACCCTTCCCTCTGATCCCCTCCTCTTCCCCTCCCTCTGATCCCCTCCTCTTCCCCTCTTCTCCTGTGACCCTCCCCCTCCCTCTGATCCCCTCCTCTTCCCCTCTCCTACTGCGACCTCTTCCCCTCCCTCTGATCCCCTCCTCTTCCCCTCTTCTCCTGTGACCCTCCCCCTCCCTCTGATCCCCTCCTCTTCCCCTCTCCTACTGCGACCTCTTCCCCTCCCTCTGATCCCCTCCTCTTCCCCTCTTCTCCTGTGACCCTCCCCCTCCCTCTGATCCCCTCCTCTTCCCCTTTCCCCCCAAATGCATGTTGCAAACCACCTCCAAGCAATGCAACATGCCATCCCATTAGTGAGCCTGCGACGTGACCAGCCATATAACTACATGAAACATTGCACCCACCAAATATATGCCAACCTCACACAGAGGTAACGTACCAAATATATGCCAACCTCACACAGAGGTAACGTACCAGATATATGCCAACCTCACACATAGGTAACATACTTTGATTCCTCGTCTTCTTTTCTCTTATACTTGGCTACCAGTTTCCTATGTAATTAAAGCAGGTGACCTCCTCCTCCCCAGCCCCCACACTCACCTTAATTCCTTGGCATAGTTCTGTTCTGCATGTATGCGTTCTTCCACAAAAGACGTCACACGCTTGACATATTTGATGCCCGAATCTGTGTGAGTACACACAGACTCGTATTGGTCCTGTATATGTTGTGTGTGGGTGTGCATTTGTGTGCATGTGTATACATGTTTTTTTGTTTGCGTGAATGTGCGTGGTTTATGTGAATTGTGTGTGTGTGTGTGTGTGTGTGTGTGTGTGTGTTAATAACAACATTGGTGGACAAAGCCTCTGTACACAGCCAACAGACTCCACAACACACAGGCCACAAGCCAACCACACATGACCTAACACCTGGAGGTATAGGAAACCTCTCACAGCATGTACACACAGCACATGCCACAGATGGTAACACAGTCTCTAGCCAAGTACACCACCACATATGCACACACACACTCAACACACACGCCATCCAAAAATGACATATACACACATCCAATTAATATATTCAAGCAAACACACCGTATGCACATAACAATAGAAAGTATAAACACACGTATACACACATGCATACACACATGCATACACACACATGCATACACACACATACACATACATGTACACACACATACACACATACTTGCCAACAACACATCTCACAGACAAAAATGTCCCCACAGTGGATAAAAACATGAGCCTAAAGTCTTCTAAATAAACCCATGCAGGTCGGAGACACCTCGAAGATACCAGATAAAACCACTGTTTGTAATTTAACAGTTAGATATACAGATAGTTCTAGCTACCCACCAACAAAAACTCACTGATTCATGCAACATCCATAAACAAATGACACACATTTGCCCCCACCTGTTGGGTCCTATTTAACCCCCTCCTGTTGGGTCCTATTTAACCCCCTCCTGTTGGGTCCTATTTAACCCAACAGCAGCACATAACAACTCTGATGTCCCTCCCACCTCCCTGAACACACCCACACAAAGTAGGATGTACACAACAGAGGTTCTAACAAAAGCTCCAGAGAGGCATCTATCAACGACTTCTATGAAAAGATGCATCCATTAAGGATCCTTTGAGTGGTAATGTTGTCATAGGCTATTCCAGCTGTTCCGATGTCAACGAAGACATTACATACGCAAACAATGTGTGCCCGCTCTCCACCCTCCATTTCTCCTCCATTACACCCTCCATGCCCACCCTCCATTCCTCTCCATTACACTCTCCATGCCCGCCCTCCATTACACGTTCTGCCGTCACACACGCTAGCACGTTTCCGTGTAAAAATTGTCATACTGTCCGGGGCCGGGCTAAAGCGCGCGCACAACCATTGTTTGTTCCATTCATAGCCACACAAATCCAAACGTACAGCGACTTAGCGCTTCCTCATCGTGCGCTGATCCTATTGCACAGGTGCTACGCTACATATGCCTCTGAATACCTCTTTATAGTGAACACACATACGAATGCAACATACCCATAATTCTGTGCCCCAGTTCATAGTGGAAACGTCTACTAAACGTCGCGGCTCTGCTTTGAATTGATGCTTATTATTTCAAAGCACCCCCCGACTGGTGAATTGGTTGATTGGGTTGCACGTGACGTGGCCTCACGAGATCATCCTCGTTGGAAATAAACAAAATTTTCAAATGTGGGAGTTGGTGACGCGTGGCAATTCACTATCAGCAACACATGCACTCAGAATATGAAGGCAGCAAACCTATAAGGTTAGTAGCCTTACTATAAGTGACCCGCCCTCCTTATGCTACTGTAGTAGTACCCGCACATGCGTACGTAGAGCTCCCCATTGCTAACCTTCAGCTCCCCATTGCTAATCTCCAGCTCCCCATTGCTAATCTTCAGTCTTGCTTTCAACCGTAGAGAGTCGTAGTTTGTGGCAGCCATGAGTACACGGGAGAGCACTGACCACCAGGAGGACTTGGAGGCCATCTTAAATGTCTCCCACACTACTGGCTCCACGCTGCAGTTAGACGCTCTCGAAGCGACCGAGACAGTCCACTCTGCCAGGAAGCTTCAAGGTGTATCGAATACTCACGATAAGAAAGGTACTTGCTCAATTTCATGCATACTCCTGTCCAAAATAAATGTCGTGTTTGTGCTTCATGTGGGTGAAGACGAGCTTCATGTGGCCACCAATTTGTGACTACTCGGTTCTCGAACCAAATGGATAAGGGGGGGGGGGGGTACAAAGGTGCGCTGCATGTTAAGTTGTTCATATGATTTTCAGGAATATATCTATGTAATTACAAATTTCCTGTATGTTCTGTGTATATATGAGACAGTGTCCAGCAAAATCACCTTTCCGGGTAGTTTTTCCAAGTTTTTTGATTTTCTGTGAACTCCAAAGAGTTTCTATCAAATGGTCCTTATGCATCCTAAATTGGACTATCCATCATAAAGTTATAGGGTACTGAATTTATAATTAGTCATACATTTCAATCCGAGCGTTACTTTTCCTTTGGTTGTCCTGGAAAATATCACAAGGGTGATTTCGCTGGACACTGTTCCATATATATATATATATACATAGTTCCAATAATTACACACAATTATTAATTTTATTTACCTATACAGCTGCCTAGGGTTGGCCTTAGTAGTAAGAGCCAATTGCAGAGCCATCCTGTCTAGGTTAACTTGACTGTAAGGCCACATCAATTATTATGCATTATTATGTATCTTTAGTGTAGTAGTTTGCAGGTTAGAGTATTTATATTATTGTACAATTAACATATATATTTATAGAATTCTATGTAATTAAGTAAAAACAGCCCTACCTATTGGCCAGAAAGCTCTGGCTATAGAATGGCCCTTGCAATGGCCCTCATCAGGGTTAGATCTAAGTGCCCATAGAGGTCTGAGGTCAACAATAACTTTTGACTGTACGAATATTGTTTTGTATATGTTAACAATTTTACTTTTGCTGTAATTGTTCTTATTTATTAATTCTATCTATTAATGCATGTACACTAGGCAACAATGCAGCTTAATGAGTCCAATTATATCTTCAGAAAATGTTAATAGTTTACTATTAAAAATTCAATAGTGCACGACATGTGTGTTGGTAACAATACTGTTCTTTGTGTACATACATATTATTGTCCTTAAGGAATAGCCTTACACTTGTATGGCCTATGAGTGGGAACAAGACATCCTTATTCTGTACATGTTCTCAACAGCACAAGGAATGGTATTTATAGAAGAAGGCATTAGGTGTGGCTATAGTCTTGTTACAAGAAGAAGGCATTAGGTGTGGCTATAGTCTTGTTACAAGGTGCCAGGTTTAGCTGTATTGCACATTTAATAAAATCTGTGCCATTCTAAGTGCTTTGGTAATTGTGAAGGTAGAAAGGATCTATTAGTTCCTTTCCAGTAACCTTGGCAATAAATCCAGTAACCGTGGTAATGATGCCAGTACGCTTTGGATGATGCCAGTAACCATGGTAATGATGCCAATACCTTGGTAATAATTTCAGTAACCATGGTAATGATTTCAGTAACCATGGTAATGATTTCAGTGCCTTGGTAATAATGTCACTGTTGTTGGTCTCTGAGCACTCCAAATGACTTTACCAGTAGCCTCTTGTTTCAGCCCATCTTTCACCTTCAATGCACTGCATAATAATAATTAGGATTTATGGGAGGTCTTGTCTTACTACCTTCAAGGGAGGTCTTGTCTTACTCCCTTCAGGGGGGGGGTCTTGTTTTACTACCTTCAGGGGGGGTCTTGTCTTACTACCTTCAGGGGTGGTCTTATCTTACTACCTTCATGGGGGGGGGGGGGGGGTCTTTTCTTACTACCTCAAGGTGGGGGTCTTGTCTTACAACCTTCAGGGGGGTCTTGTCTTACTATCTTCAGGGGGGTCTTGTCTTACTCCCTTCAGGGGGGGTCTTGTCTTACTACCTTCAGGGGGGGGGTCTTACTACCTTCAGGGGGGGTCTTATCTTACTACCTTCAGGGGGGGGTCTCGTCTTACCAGCTTCAAGGGGGGGGGGGGGGGTCTTGTCTTACTACCTTCAAGGGGGTCTGTCTTACATTGGTCATATCCTACAGCTCCTCATGACTTCAGTAGACTTCTGGATAGCGTTCCACCCATAGCAGAAAACTTTGAAATTATTGAAAAGATTGGAGAAGGTATGGCACCAAAATGGGTGGGGCTTGAAGTATGTGATAGTGTTATGTCCATACAGGCACGTTCAGCTCAGTGTACCTCGCACATTCCAAAGGCTTTCCAGAGCAACACTACGCACTGAAGCATCTGGTCCCAACCTCCTCCCCACTGCGAATTGAAAATGAAATTAAATGTCTCCAACTTATGCAGTATGTGTTTTGCACCAAGCAACTTCATGGCTTCACCTCACTTGTCACCATCATTCCACCTCTCATATGGCTTCACCTTGATCACTGTCTTGTCATACAAAACTTGCCTGGTGCATAAAAGCTATTCTCTTTGACATTGTGGGTTAATAGTGGGGGGTGTGATGGTAATCCCTGTCAGTTGGTAATTCAATTGTCGCCATACCTTGTGCACTTAGCTTCTTTCCTTCCTTCAGAGGAAAAGACAACGTCATATCACTGCTGACCATGGTGCGACACTATGACCAGGTTGTCCTGGTCATGCCGTATTTTATGCACGACAAATTTGCTGTGAGTTATCCCTATATGTGTAACGGTTCACTTTTACAAGTACTGTGCAGTCTCCTGCTGCCTCGATTGGCTAGTAGGCTCATCTGTGTACTTCTTTCAAATGCTCAACGTATTCTTTTTATTTCTCTTTCCTTCCTATGTCAGGACTATCTTCAATCTATGTCTGTCACAGAGACCAGAGACTATATGCACGCACTCTTTGCAGCATTGGCCAATGTGCACTTTCATCACATCATCCACAGGGACATCAAACCCAGCAATTTTCTCTACAATAGGGAAAAGAAGACGTGAGTTCAATCATTGTTTATTCACTCTGTTTCATAACTTCCTCTCTCCTTGCTCTGCCCCTCTCCCTCCCCTCTCCTTGCGCTGCCCCTCCCCCTCCCCTCTCCTCGCTCTGCCCCTCCCCCTCCCCTCTCCTTGCTCTGTCCCCTCCCCCTCCCCTCTCCTCGCTCTGCCCCTCCCCTCTCCTCGCTCTGCCCCTCCCCTCTCCTCGCTCTGCCCCTCCCCTCTCCTCGCTCTGCCCCTCCCCTCTCCTCGCTCTGCCCCTCCCCTCTCCTTGCTCTGCCCCTCCCCTCTCCTTGCTCTGCCCCTCCCCCTCTCCTCGCTCTGCCCCTCCCCCTCTCCTCACTCTGCCCCTCCCCCTCTCCATCTCAGGTTCCAGCTAGTAGACTTTGGTTTGGCACACTTTGAAACTGGATGGGAGGGACAATGTAAGTATGAACCATGTTCTCCCTGTGGTGAGGCTGATCTCAGGGAAGGGAGAGTGTCTCTTCCCTGGAAGGAAAAGGAGGGAGGGAGGGAGGGAGGGAGGGAGGGAGGGAGGGAGGGAGGGAGGGAGGGAGGGAGGGAGGGAGGGAGGGAGGGAGGGAGGGAGGGAGGGAGGGAGGGAGGGAGGGAGGGAGGGAGGGAGGGAGGGAGGGAGGAGGGAGGGAGGGAGGGAGGGAGGGAGGGAGGGAGGGAGGGAGGGAGGGAGGGAGGGAGGGAGGGAGGGAGGGAGGGAGGGAGGGAGGGAGGGAGGGAGGGAGGGAGGGAGGGAGGGAGGGAGGGAGGGAGGGAGGGAGGGAGGGAGGGAGGGAGGGAGGGAGGGAGGGAGGGAGGGAGGGAGGGAGGGAGGGAGGGAGGGAGGGAGGGAGGGAGGGAGGGAGGGAGGGAGGGAGGGAGGGAGGGAGGGAGGGAGGGAGGGAGGGAGGGAGGGAGGGAGGGAGGGAGGGAGGGAGGGAGGGAGGGAGGGAGGGAGGGAGGGAGGGAGGGAGGAGGGAGGGAGGGAGGGAGGGAGGGAGGGAGGGAGGGAGGGAGGGAGGGAGGGAGGGAGGGAGGGAGGGAGGGAGGGAGGGAGGGAGGGAGGGAGGGAGGGAGGGAGGGAGGAGGGAGGGAGGGAGGGAGGGAGGGAGGGAGGGAGGGAGGGAGGGAGGGAGGGAGGGAGGGAGGGAGGGAGGGAGGGAGGGAGGGAGGGAGGGAGGGAGGGAGGGAGGGAGGGAGGGAGGGAGGGAGGGAGGGAGGGAGGGAGGGAGGGAGGGAGGGAGGGAGGGAGGGAGGGAGGGAGGGAGGGAGGGAGGGAGGGAGGGAGGGAGGGAGGGAGGGAGGGAGGGAGGGAGGGAGGGAGGGAGGGAGGGAGGGAGGGAGGGAGGGAGGGAGGGAGGGAGGGAGGGAGGGAGGGAGGGAGGGAGGGAGGGAGGGAGGGAGGGAGGGAGGGAGGGAGGGAGGGAGGGAGGGAGGGAGGGAGGGAGGGAGGGAGGGAGGGAGGGAGGGAGGGAGGGAGGGAGGGAGGGAGGGAGGGAGGGAGGGAGGGAGGGAGGGAGGGAGGGAGGGAGGGAGGGAGGGAGGGAGGGAGGGAGGGAGGGAGGGAGGGAGGGAGGGAGGGAGGGAGGGAGGGGAGGGGAGGGAGGGAGGAAGGAAGGAAGGAAGGAAGGAACGGAGGGGGGGGGAGGGGGGAGGGAGGGAGGGAAAGGAGAGGGTAGTCTGTTCTTCCTATATAAGGGGTGTCTCCCCTCCTCCCCAGACATATCCCAGAAGCAAAAACAGAGAATTAGTTCAGCCAGAGTGGACCAGAGAGAGAGATCGCTGTCAAATGGGGTCATTGCCCCACACACTTACCAAAGACAGCTGCAGCATAAGATGGCTGTCAGGAACATTAAGCACTTAGCTCCAGAGCCAGCCAAGGCACCGGCAGAGGTCAAAGGTGATGAGGGCCCATCAGATCCAGGTGCCCGGTGTGTATTTCTTCATGAGCAAAGTGAAGTTTGTGACCACTGTTTGGGACGGTATGTGACTATCATGATGTGTGTGCTCAGAAATGCCTATGCATACGATGTGTGTGCCTTGTCAGGACCAACCAGATTGCCCCAAGGGCTGGCACCCCAGGGTTCAGGGCTCCTGAAGTGCTCTTAAAGTGTCCCAAGCAGACCACTGCAGTGGACATGTGGTCTGCTGGGATCATTCTCCTATGTCTGCTTAGTGGAAGGTATCCTTTCTTCAAAGCACATGATGACCTCACAGCTCTTGCACAGGTTGTTGGCTTGCTAGGGTCAAAGCGTTGTGCAGAAGCTGCAGAAGCCTGTGGTACGTTTTCTCTTTCCCTCCTCCCCATTCACACATGTATGCACATGGTAGCTCGCATTTGACCTGTAGCCTAGTGCCCAGTCCAAAACACATTTGACCTGTAGCCTAGTGCCCAGTCCAAAATACTATTGTGTTTTTTTAGATGTGATGATTTAAATTTTAATATCAACACCTGTCCTGATGTGGCTTCACAGTGCTGCTGTAATGGTGATGTGGCTTCACAGTGCTGCCATAATTGTGGTGCCTTCACAGTGCTGCCATAATTGTGGTGCCTTCACAGTGCTGCCATAATTGTGGTGCCTTCACAGTGCTGCTATAATTGTGGTACCTTCACAATGCTGCCATTCCCCGTTGCAGGAAAACAACTATCCACATCTCCAGAAGTGCCACCATGCAATCTAAGAACTCTTTGTCAGTCTTTAAGAGCATCCCTCATCAGTCAAGACCACTGTGATGTAAGACCGCCTCAAGACCACTGTGATGAATTCCACATGACACGCAGCAAGCGGCTCAAGTTAGACTTGGAGGGTGTCCCTTCTACGTCCAATGGAATAATTGTATCTCCAAGAACTCAAATGCACTCACAAAAGGATACTCGTGATAGCACCAGTTGTCATATTCAAGACATCCATGCCACCATTACAGACTGCTGGGGCAAAGTACCAGAGTCAGCCTATGACCTGCTACAAAGATGTCTGGACTTGAGTCCCTTCACAAGGATCACAGCAACAGAGGCCCTTCAGCATCCTTTCATAACTGACAACCTTGGGTGACCATCAGAATGTCCACTGTCTCTTGTCTGAATGTTTTATGTCATATATATGTGTGTGTGCAGTGTGTGACATGTGCATTGTGTGACGCGTGCATTGTGTGACGCGTGCAGTGTGTGATGTGTTGATTGTCAGCTATTATTATTATCAATTTCCTGTTACCAGGTAGTGTGAGTACAGTATTCTCATGGGGAATGTCTATTATACTCTGTGTGCTTATACGCAGTACATGTGTATAGCTAGCTTTGCAGGTCCCTGAAGGAAAGGCTCATTGCTCTATTTGGGTTGTTCAATAGTTCCACCTTGATATCCAGGGGCATTTTGTCCAGAAAGCCAACTTCAAAGTTTTTAATGATGTGTGCTAAGGCAATGTGTATTTCTAACTCTGCTATACGACGACCTGTGTAAGAAATAGAAGAGATTACTAACCAAGTAGACACCACACCACTCCATCATCACAGAGCTACACTAATGGAGTTTACCTATGCACATTCTGGGACCAAACCCAAAGGGAAGGGAGGCAAACATATGGGCAGCAGTGTCTTTATCACGACTCCACCTCTCTGGGAGGTACCTCAGAGGTTCTGGGAAGATGTCTGGTGACCTTCCCATCACTGTTAGAGGCATCATAACTAGGGTCTGGAGGAAGCACATGAGCACACAGATGTGACATACCCATGCAAGCACATGTTAATTATAGGGACATACCCCTGCAGGCACATGTTAATTATAGGGACATACCCCTGCAGGCACATGATAATTACAGGAGCAGGGACATGTAATTATAGGGACATTAGAGGGACATACCCCTGCAGGCACAAGATAATTAGAGGGACATACCCCCCCCTGCAAGCACATCATAATTATAGGGACATACCCCTGCAGGCACATGATAATTAGACAGAACTACATTTTCCTTCAATAGTCTGCTGTTGGTTGAAACAATTGGATACAACCTGTACCCAAAGAGAAGATAAGCATATTGAATCAGTTGGGTCAAATGGTCACCTCAAAGCCTCCTTCACACAGTTCCTCAGATATGGCATACTGTTAAGGTGTTCAGGTGTGATGACATTAGCTGTTCCGATGTGCTGGACCACCTCTGTTCGAAGCATGCTCTGTTGCTCTGGATTTGTTGCCAGACAGTACAGCGTCCATGATAGAGCCATCGATGTCTGTGGTGGCACGAGGTGGTTGCCATGGTTACAGGCCCATCACATGTACTGTGATGTCTGATTATTGTACCCCTATATCTTTAACCGCTTATATCATTAACCCCTTATACTTCGACCCTTTATCATCCTTAACTACTTATATCTTTAACCCCTTATATCTCTAGCCCCTTATTTCTTTAACCCCTTACATCTTTACCCCCTCCTCCTGTCTCTAATTTATGGCACGACTGTGTCCCTCCCAGCAATCCTTTCATCTTTGCCCACACCCACTGATGAAGTCACACCCCACTAATGTTCACTCACAGTGTCCACACCCCCACTAATGAGGTCGATAGAATTCACCACTGCATCTTCCAGGCCCATCTGTCCAGAATGGATAATGTAGGTTAGAAAATCCACCTTCTCTGGGACCTCTGATGTTCCTGGGAACTGTTTCAATGCCTTCAGGTCATCATCTTTTATCTCCTTTAGCTTCTGCTGCACATGGTATGTGGCAATGGTGTGTGTGCTCTTCACAGCCTCTCTGAGCCCCCTCCATGCCTTGGTGCTCCACAGATTGTACAGTGGCAGGCTTAATGACAGCTCCTGGGAGAACTTGAAGAAGCTGCTTATGCTTCTGATGAACTCCTGGCAGTCAGGGGGCGCATGGGAGGGGTCAGGGAGGCAACCCATTCGCTTCCCAAGGACAAAGAAGGAGGCAGCTATGTGAGGACAGTAGGGGGATGGTGGTGATGGGGTAGGAAAGAGAGTAAGATGAAGGAGATAGGGGAGAATAGAATGATTGTGATGCTGGATACAACACATTAGTATTGTTACTGTAAACATCTGCAGTTATGCTTTTGGATAATCCAAGCACCCTACATGCCCCCTGTAAACACAAGCACATGTACACATATGCATGTGTACTCACAAAGCTGCTGGTATTTGATATCAAGACCTTACACTCAAAGGACCAGTTGAACAGCAATGGAGGGACATCATGGAGAACGTTGGTTTCCTTGTCCCTCATTTTTCGTACAGCTCGAACTAGGTCGTGTGTGATTGCATTAAAATCTTCATGAAACTCTCCCACCTTTCTAGGGATCATAGTGAACTTGGATATGGGTGATCTGTTTTTAAACCATTCCTCCTCCTCACTGCAAAGAAGTGTCACGTGTAGTCTTGACAATAAAGAACCAATGAACTTACTGTAGCAACATTCCCATCCCAACTCCAAGCTCCTCGCGTACTTTTTTCCAAGGGAGAAATGAGAACCGGGAAGGGTACCGCCCCTCTCCCTTGCGGAACACCTCTTCCACGTCTTCAGGTCTGTGCACCATCACGTATTCAGACATAATAGGGATGCTATCTCGGTATATCGCACCGTATTTATACATCCTTTCGAACTGCAGTTGGTACAGAGGCTTGTTCCATGTGCGTGGCAGTAGAAATTCCCACATGGAGCCAATGAGAGGGAGAGAAGTAGTCTTGGGAATAGCTTCAAAAGGCCTAGTGACAGCTGTGGGGGTGGTACCGAAAGATCTCCATAGAAGCAGCGCGTTAGGCTTATGGAAGCTGAGCTTTAAACGGGTCATACAGGCATGCATTTTTAGAAATCACCACGCCCGTCGTGTTATGGTTCGCAAACAGAATTAGTGTATCACGTGGGCGCTGATTGCTGGAATTACCGGAAATCATCGTCTCCAGCTGTTAGCTGCGCGCGGAGAGCTCTTCGCTTTTTATTTATTTATTTTTGCTCTCGTTAAGAAGTCGAAAATTGCGTCAGATATCCTCCGCTTCTGCATACCGCGAGTCGACCATGTCTTCAGTGAAAGTCGCAGTGCGAGTGAGGCCGTTCAACGGGCGGGAAGTGGAGCGCAACTCATCCTGCTGCATAAGTATGCTGGACAAGACAACTTGTAAGTGATCGGACGGCTCTATTAACGGCGGAAACGGGGGAGTACAGAGGATCGGAGTCCTCCACACAATACACTAATCTCCTCCGTGAATACGTTTCTTTCGCCCGCAGCTATCTTCAATCCTAAAGGAGGAGCTACCGAACCTCCCCGCACCTTCACTTTTGACTACTCTTACTGGAGCCATACAGGGGTAAGGCTTTTGAGCTCGGTACTAACTAAATGCACGCAGAAGAAATATACTATGATGTGTTAGTGGTTGTATGTAGTACTTCAGTTGTATGTGTGTGTGTGTGTTTGTGTGTGTGTTGTGAATACCATAATGCAGGAATGCAAACGTTCACACACATGCACTTAGATCTGTTCATTTACTATGTAACTTACTGTACATGCTCACAGACAAACAAATAGCTGTTAACCCTTTAATGACCGGGTGACCCCAGTGCTTGGCTCTGTCTAGTCAGATTGTGTACTTTTAACAGAAGTGAGGTGGTGAGGGTGGGTGGGGGGTTAAATGCTGTCCTCCAAGAGGTTAGTCATTGTAGGGATCTGGGGTATCTGGTATGATGGTATGGGAGGTATCTGGTATGGAGGTATGGATTTTCTCATGGCCATGGCTTCTTCACACCATTGTTTAACACACTAGATGATGTAATGCCACATGACAGGTGGGGAATGTGGGTGATTTGTCACTAATAACTTACTTTAATCCTTAGATATAAAGTATTCGTAGCACAAACATTGGATAGTGAAGTACTTATATATTTAGTATTTCTGTTTCTGCACGTATCTGGTGTAATACTTGTGGTTACTTTGTTTTGACAACCCTAATCGTAGATTGAAGGCTAAGTCAAGTGGCTTAAGTCACAAACTAGTTATTATTATTTCTCACTCCTCTCCACACACATAAGCCTGAAGATCCCAGTTTTGCAGATCAAGACCAAGTCTACAATGACATTGGGAAGGACATGTTGCAGCATGCGTTTGATGGGTAGGGCACTAAATAGAGTTGTGTGGTTGGATTTAAGCATCTCGCCTTGTTCAGGTACAATGTGTGCATATTTGCGTATGGCCAAACAGGCTCCGGCAAATCATACACGATGATGGGAAAACTGGATATAGGGGACAGAGGAATCATTCCAAGGGTTAGTATCTCCCCCCAGAGGATTGAAGTGTAATGGTTATCCGTCATTTAACTTACATCACCTCCATCCTCACATCACCCTTACACCATCACCTCATCGTCACATCACCTACACCACCCTCACATCACCTCATCCTCATATCACCACCTCATCCTCACATCACCACCACATCCTCATATCATCACCTCATCCTCATATCACCACCTCATCCTCATATCACCACCTCATCCTCACATCACCTCCACCATATCACCACTTCATCCTCACATCACCTCCACCATATCACCACCTCATCCTCACATCACCTCCTATCACCACCTCATCCTCACATCACCTCCACCATATCACCATCTCATCCTCACATCACCTCCACCATATCACCACCTCATCCTCACATCACCTCCACCATATCACCACCTCATCCTCACATCACCTCCACCATATCACCACCTCATCCTCACACCACCTCCACCATATCACCACCTCATCCTCACACCACCTCCACCATATCACCATCTCATCCTCACATCACCTCCACCATATCACCACCTCATCCTCACATCACCTCCACCATATCACCACCTCATCCTCACATCACCTCCACCATATCACCACCTCATCCTCACATCACCTCCACATATCACCACCTCATCCTCACATCACCTCCACCATATCACCACCTCATCCTCACATCACCTCCACCATATCACCACCTCATCCTCACATCACCTCCACCATATCACCACCTCATCCTCACATCACCTCCACCATATCACCACCTCATCCTCACATCACCTCCACCATATCACCACCTCATCCTCACATCACCTCCACCATATCACCACCTCATCCTTACATCACCTCCACCATATCACCACCTCATCCTCACATCACCTCCACCATATCACCACCTCATCCTCACATCACCTCCACCATATCACCACCTCATCCTCACATCACCTCCACCATATCACCACCTCATCCTCACATCACCTCCACCATATCACCACCTCATCCTCACATCACCTCCACCATATCACCACCTCATCCTCACATCACCTCCACCATATCACCACCTCATCCTCACATCACCTCCGCCATATCACCACCTCATCCTCACATCACCTCCATCATATCACCACCTCATCCTCACATCACCTCCACCATATCACCACCTCATCCTCACATCACCTCCACCATATCACCACCTCATCCTCACATCACCTCCACCATATCACCACCTCATCCTCACATCACCTCCACCATATCACCACCTCATCCTCACATCACCTCCACCATATCACCACCTCATCCTCACATCACCTCCACCATATCACCACCTCATCCTCACATCACCTCCACCATATCACCACCTCATCCTCACATCACCTCCACCATATCACCACCTCATCCTCACATCACCTCCGCCATATCACCACCTCATCCTCACATCACCTCCATCATATCACCACCTCATCCTCACATCACCTCCACCATATCACCACCTCATCCTCACATCACCTCCACCATATCACCACCTCATCCTCACATCACCTCCACCATATCACCACCTCATCCTCACATCACCTACACCACCCTCACATTACTTTCCTTGTCACCTTTACCAATATATTTTGTTGTAGACATGTGAAGAGATGTTTGAAAAAATAGAGAGTAACACAGATGAAAGTCTTCACTACTCAGTAGAGGTGGGTGATTACATTCCTTGTAAATTCACCATGGCCCATTTACCCCGTAACTATGGTCCATCCTTCCCTGTAACTATGGTCCATCCTTCCCTGTAACTATGGTATGTCCTTCCCTGTAACTATGGTATATCCTTCCCTGTAACTATGGCACGTCCTTCCCTGTAACTATGGTCAATCCTTCCCCGTACCTATGGTCCATCCTTCCCCGTAACCATGATCCATTTTTCCCCGTAACTATGGTCAATCTTTCCCCGTAACTGTAGTAGATCCTTCCCTGTAACTATGGTCCATCCTTCCCTGTAACTATGGTCAATCACTATGGTCAATCCTTCCCCGTACCTGTGGTCCATACTTCCCCGTAACTATGGTCCATCCTTCTCAGTAACTGTGATCCATCCTTCCCTGTAACCGTGGTCCATCCTTCCCCGTAACTATGGTACATCTAAGTGGTATCGTTCTTTCAGGTCAGTTACATGGAGATCTACTGTGAGAGAGTCAAAGACCTACTGAATCCAGTGAACAAAGGCAACCTTAGAGTGAGGTGAGTCTCTTTCCCTTTTGTATATGTGGGTTGAGTACTAGTGTAGTTGTGGGTGGCTCTAATTAGATTGTTTACATCATATTTCCCAGGGAGCATCCTGTATTAGGCCCTTACGTGGAGGGACTATCTAAGCTGGTTGTGACATCATTTGCTGAGATCAATGCTCTAATGGATGAAGGGAACAAAGCGAGGTCAGTGGGTGTGGCTACGAGCTGCCACTACTTTATGTGAGGTCAGTGGGTGTGGCTACGAGTTGCCACTACTTTATGTGAGGTCAGTGGGTGTGGCTACGAGCTGCCAGTATATGTGAGGTCAGTGGGTGTGGCTACGAGCTGCCACTACTTTATGTGAGGTTAGTGGGTGTGGCTACAAGCTGCCAGTATATGTGAGGTCAGTGGGTGTGGCTACGAGCTGCCAGTATATGTGAGGTCAGTGGGTGTGGCTACGAGCTGCCAGTATATGTGAGGTCAGTGGGTGTGGCTACGAGCTGCCACTACTTTATGTGAGGTTAGTGGGTGTGGCTACAAGCTGCCAGTATATGTGAGGTCAGTGGGTGTGGCTACGAGCTGCCAGTATATGTGAGGTCAGTGGGTGTGGCTACGAGCTGCCAGTATATGTGAGGTCAGTGGGTGTGGCTACAAGCTGCCAGTATATGTGAGGTCAGTGGGTGTGGCTACGAGCTGCCAGTACTTTATCTGAGGTCATCATAACGGGACACGTTTGTTGACCCACTAAGTACTGGTACATGGGGTACAAGGGTACATGAGGTACATGGGGTACATGAGTACATGAGGTACATGGGGTACATGTTATCTTGCCCCTCAGCCTGTCTCCTCCTCTCCCCCTCCCCACCCTGAGACCCTCCTCCCCCACCCTCTCCTTTTTAATTATGGCTGGTTTGGTATACTGTTTGCTCTCTCCAATAATAACTGACCAGTAATAACCCTGGCCAATATTAACTGATCCATAATAACCCTGACCCCTGGCCAGTAATAACTCCTTTCATTTTCAGGACTGTTGCATCAACAAACATGAATGCAGTTAGCAGTCGATCACATGCAGTATTCACCATAGTGCTCACACAGAAGAAGTGAGTTGTTGTGTGTGTGTGTGTGTGTGTGTGTGTGTGTGTGTGTGTGTGTGTGTGCGTGTGTGTGTGCGTGTGTGTGTGTGTGCGTGTGTGTGCGTGTGTGTGTGTGTGTGGTTGTGTGTGCTTGTGATTTTTTATTCATTGAAAACCAGCTGACTTTTTTTTTTCTCTCTATATGGGGTCGAGGCAGCGAAAAGGGACCTAGCGCATATTTTTTCAAGTTTTCAAATTATTTCATATTCTAAGAGACACCTATGTCCTCTACAACTTCTTTCTTACGTAGTGGAAATTAGGCTGTCCATCATGCGGACATTTTAATTGCACTCATCAACTTTGATGCTCCTTTGTGGAAAATTTTTATAATATGCGCTAGGTCCCTTTTCACTGCCACGACCACATATAATTATAATATCATGGATAATAATTTTAAAAAAAAAATAGAGGAAGCATACTCCGAGATACGTGAACAAGCTTTATAATTCCATGACAATTCTATAATAACTGAAGACATGCAAACATGGTGGTCATGGGACATAGCTATCTATAGATCTAGCTAGTGGTGCCCTTGTGTTACATCTAACAAGGGTTGTGTTCAGCTTTCCATCAAGATTTTAGACGTAGGCTCTGGAAGGCTGAATGAAAGACGTGAGGCCAAACGTGAGGTTTGTATGGCTTCAGAACTTCAGTTACCACTCAGAGAAATGCAAGTCCAACCAGAGTGATCGTTGGCAAGGTGCTTTCCTTGCTCAGCCACTAGACTGCTGTATCAGAAGTGACATTTGCCTCAGAGACAAGGGAGTCAGAGGAGATGTCACTGTCAAGTCAAAAGCAGCTGGAGACCATCCTGTCCAATTATTTACCAAACCATCGGCAGGATGAGACAAAGAAAGTTCAGGACTGCCTGCTTTAAACTTCACCCCTAAAGGTCAGGAGTGGGTCCACTGCCTACTTCTATCTTCACCCCTAAAGGTCAGGAGTGGGTCCACTGCCTGCTTCTATCTTCACCTCTAAAGGTCAGGAGCGGGACCACTGCCTGCTTCTATCTTCACCCCTAAAGGTCAGGAGTGGGTCCACTACCTGCTTCTATCTTCACCCCTAAAGGTCAGGAGTGGGTCCACTGCCTGCTTCTATCTTCACCCCTAAAGGTCAGGAGTGGGTCCACTACCTGCTTCTATCTTCACCCCTAAAGGTCAGGAGTGGGTCCACTGCCTGCTTCTATCTTCACCCCTAAAGGTCAGGAGTGGGTCCACTGCCTGCTTCTATCTTCACCTCTAAAGGTCAGGAGTGGGTCCACTGCCTGCTTCTATCTTCACCCCTAAAGGTCAGGAGTGGGTCCACTGCCTGCTTCTATCTTCACCCCTAAAGGTCAGGAGTGGGTCCACTGCCTGCTTCTATCTTCACCCCTAAAGGTCAGGAGTGGGTCCACTGCCTGCTTCTATCTTAACCCCTAAAGGTCAGGAGTGGGTCCACTGCCTGCTTCTATCTTCACCCCTAAAGGTCAGGAGTGGGTCCACTGCCTGCTTCTATCTTCACCTCTAAAAGTCAGGAGCGGGTCCACTGCCTGCTTCGTCACGAACGTCCATGGTGTGTGTGTGCTTGGAGTGACAGCCTTTTTTCTTAGAGAGAGAGAGTATACACTTAGGCAATACAAACAGTTTGAACCATTCCTCCTCTGAGTTCTCACTGATAATGGATCTCAAAGTTGCAGGTAGAGCTCTTGCAAATGCAGCAGACCTTTCCTTCTAGGGAACAAGCCACAGTGTTGGGCATTTGGGTGTGCAACCGTCTTCAAAAGATGGTGGAGCTTCATTGTGTATAGGTGTGACCACAGACAAAGGTGGGGGTACAGTAGTGACAAAGGTGGGGGTACAGTAGTGACAAAGGTGGGGGTACAGTGGTGACAAAGCTGGGGGTACAGTGGTGACAAAGGTGGGGGTACAGTAGTGACAAAGGTGGGGGTACAGTGGTGACAAAGGTGGGGGTACAGTAGTGACAAAGGTGGGGGTACAGTAGTGACAAAGGTGGGGGTACAGTAGTGGGTACAGTAGTGACAAAGGTGGGGGTTTTCCCATTGTATGAGAGGTATTTCTCTCTCAACTATTTGATAACAAGAACAGACCTCCTCCCCAGCCATGTGGGAGGTAATGCTCCCAGGGGTAATCCTTGAGCATGCAAGGACATTCGGATCTCCATGTAGTAAGTCTACTGGAACAGAGCAATACTTTCTGGACAGGTTTCTAGATGTGAGACGATGGTGAGAAGTCGAGGGTTAATCTAATATATACTCAATTGTTTTATTTAAAATAATACATTTATAATGATATAATTGAATTTATATATATGTCAGTTGGTTTCTTCATAATTTTGCTTGAAAGTATGCTTGTATGTACAGTACTGCTACATGTATGCTTGTATGTACAGCACTGCTACATGTATGCTTGTATGTACAGTACTGCTACATGTATGCTTGTATGTACAGTACTGCTACATGTATGCTTGTATGTACAGTACTGCTACATGTATGCTTGTATGTACAGTACTGCTACATGTATGTTTGTATGTACAGTACTGCTACATGTATGCTTGTATGTACAGTACTGCTACATGTATGCTTGTATGTACAGTACTGCTACATGTATGCTTGTATGTACAGTACTGCTACATGTATGCTTGTATGTACAGTACTGCTACATGTATGCTTGTATGTACAGTACTGCTACATGTATGCTTGTATGTACAGTACTGCTACATGTATGCTAGTATGTACAGTACTGCTACATGTATGCTTGTATGTACAGTACTGCTACATGTATGCTTGTATGTACAGTACTGCTACATGTATGCTTGTATGTACAGTACTGCTACATGTATGCTTGTATGTACAGTACTGCTACATGTATGCTTGTATGTACAGTACTGCTACATGTATGCTTGTATGTACAGTACTGCTACATGTATGCTTGTATGTACAGTACTGCTACATGTATGCTTGTATGTACAGTACTGCTACATGTATGCTTGTATGTACAGTACTGCTACATGTATGCTTGTATGTACAGTACTGCTACATGTATGCTTGTATGTACAGTACTGCTACATGTATGCAATCTTGATATTTCACTAACATGTATGTTTGCTCCAAGGGATGACCTCGCAACTGGCCTTGCTAGTGAAAAGGTTTGTGGGATAATTTCACATGATGCCTTGCTCCACCCACTGCACTTCTGATTCCACCCACCCCATATCTTGGCTCCACCCACTGCACATAGGTCAGCAAACTCAGCCTTGTAGACCTTGCTGGAAGTGAGAGAGCTAAAGACACTGGAGCAGAGGGAAAAAGGCTTCAGGTGTGTGTGGGAGAGAGGGGTGAGGGAGAGAGGGGTAAGGAAAGCTTCAGGTGTGGAGTGAGGTCATGTGACCACATATGACCATGTGACCCCCATATGACCATGCCCCCCCGTATGGCCATGTGACCCCCGTGTGACCATGTGACCCCCGTGTGACCATGTGCCCCCCCGTGTGACCATGTGCTCCCCCGTACGTCCCAACAGGAGGGGGCTAACATAAACAAGTCCCTTACCACCCTTGGCAAGGTGATACATGCCTTAGCTGAACGCTCCTCAGCTGCTGCTAAGAAGAAAGGGAAGAAGGGTGGTGGTGACTTTGTACCCTATCGGGACTCTGTTCTCACCTGGATTTTGAAAGAGAACCTAGGTGGGCATGTGTGTCTATGCATGTGTGTGTATGATTTAGTTAATATGCGTCTCTCCTCCCTCCTTCCTCCCTCCTCCTTCCTTCCTCCCTCCCTCCCTCCCTCCTCCCTCCTTCCTCCCTCCTCCCTCCCTCCCTCCTTCCTTCCTCCCTCCCTCACTCCTCCCTCCTCCTTCCTTCCTCCCTCCCTCCTCCCTCCTTCCTCCCTCCCTCCCTCCTCCCTCCTTCCTCCTTCCTCCCTCCTCCCTCCTTCCTCCCTCCCTCCCTCCCTCCCTCCCTCCTCCCTCCTTCCTCCCTCCTCCCTCCCTCCTTCCTTCCTCCCTCCTCCCTCCTCCCTCCCTCCCTCCCTCCCTCCTTCTTAATGTCTTATTCTCTCCTGTCCAGGTGGTAATTCAAAGACCACCATGATAGCAGCTCTAAGCCCTGCAGACATCAATTTTGAAGAAACACTGAGTACATTGAGGTGTGTGTGTGTGTGTGTGTGTGTGTGTGTATGTATGTATGTATGTATGTATGTATGTATGTATGTATGTATGTGTATGTATGGTTTCTGGTTGCTATGGTTACCCCTGACCAGGTATGCAGACCAGGCTAAGCAGATAGTGTGTGCGGCCATTGTTAATGAGGACCCCAATGCCAAGGTGTGCTGAGCTATTGCAATGGTGACATGATAGTCATGTGACTATCATGTGATTGCTCAATGACAGTTGATTCGTGAGCTGAAGGAAGAAGTGAACAAGCTGCGAGAAGTGATAAAGATAGAAGGGTTGACAGAGAAGGTAGCCTCTTATGGTAAGCCATGTGTGTGACCATCAAGAGGTGTGTGCACCTGTGTGGTACAGTGTGTGTGTGTGTGTGTGTGTGTGTGTGGAGATGTGTTCATGTGTGTGTGGGGGAGAGATGGTATATAGGAGCAATCAATTAAATTAACCCTTATACATCTGGTCATGTGACAGGCCTTTCTGTACACAATACATCAGTGGGTGGAGCTTCTGTTCACTCAGATCAGTTGAGTGCTGTTGAGAAGTTAAAGGTAGTTAAGGGGTGTGGTTTGCTATGTTAAGTGATGGTTTTTTTTCCTTAACTAGGAAAGTGAGAAGCTGATAGCTGAATTGAACTTGACTTGGGAAGAAAAGCTTACAAGAACACAAGAAATACAGAAGGAAAGGTTCATACCATACCCTATGTCCCTTCCTTGCCCTCTGATTGGTCCAATATCCCCCCCCCCCCCCCCCCCGCCTCCATATAGAGAGGCCACATTGGCTGAGATGGGTATCGCTTTGCACACACAGCAAGGGAAAACATTGGGTGTTTACCAGCCTAAAAAGGTATAGGCTGGGGACTAGGTACATTTAAGGGATGAGTAATAATGTCATTACAGACACCTCACTTGGTGAACCTCAATGAAGACCCTCTCATGTCTGAGTGCCTACTCTACTACATAAAGGAAGGATCCACAAAGTGAGAATGTGCTTGTGTTATGAGGGAGGGTGTGTTATGAGGGAGGGTGTGTTATGAGGGAGGGTGTGTTATGAGGGAGGGTGTGTTATGAGGGAGGGTGTGTTATGAGGGAGGGTGTGTTATGAGGGAGGGTGTGTTATGAGGGAGGGTGTGTTATGTGGGAGGGTGTGTTATGAGGGAGGGTGTGTTATGTGGGAGGGTGTGTTATGAGGGAGGGTGTGTTATGAGGGAGGGTGTTTGTGGTAATTCTTGCTGGTGACAGTTTAGTTGTGGTTAGTGATGATTAATTAACCTAATCATTTACTTTAGTGTTGGCCAACATGGGGACATTCAGCTGAGTGGAGAGTTCATTCTAGACCATCACTGCTCCTTCAAGAATGAGAATGGTCAGTGTGTGGGCGTTACCAATGTTTGCGCATTACAAATGTGTGGGCGTTACAAATGTGTGGGCGTTACAAATGTGTGGGCACTTCCCACTGGATTAGCTATGCTATCAATAGTCCTGGATATGTTAACTAGCTGTGGTCACCTTTGGGTAGTGCATAATGTGATGTATCATGTGACTTATCATGTGATGTACCATGTGATGTATCATGTGACCTATCATGTGATGTACCATGTGACCTATCATGTGATGAAATTGTTTCTGTTAAATCACTATGCCACACCTCTCATCCCCAGGCCAAGTGACTATCATACCCCATGGTCTCGGCCAAACCTTTGTGAATGGAAAATTGATTACTGAACCAACAGAGTTAATGACAGGGTCACGTGTCATTATGGGGAACAACCATGTGTTTAGGTTCACTAATCCTGATCAAGGTGAGAGTGTAGTTTGAAAAGGGTCTGGGGAAGAGTGGAAGCGGAGAGTAAATAATGTGTGGGTGAATGTGGTATAGTGATGGTGGTGTAGGTGATGGTGGTATAGTGATGGTGGTGTAGGTGATGGTGGTATAGTGATGGTGGTGTAGGTGATGGTGGTATAGTGATGGTGGTATAGGTGATGGTGGTATAGTGATGGTGGTGTAGGTGATGGTGGTATATGTGATGGTGGTACATGTGATGGAGTTAGTGCTCACAGATAACAGTGGGTCACTATTTCTCAGCTCGAGCAATGCGTCAGAGTTCTCCTATTCCATGGAAGGAAGCTACACCCACTGAGGTTCTTGGTACTCCAACCAGGTTGAAGACAAAACTGATGCACTCCTTCGATGGAGCTGAGGGTGGTGGAGGGAGTGGGGGTGACAGTGGGGGTGACAGTGGTGGAGGGAGGTTGGACTGGTCCTTTGCACACAAGGAGCTACTTCAGCACACTGGGTATGACCTGAAGGAGAAATATGAGATGAGGTATGGAAACATGGGGGTATGGAAACATTGTATGGACATATGCATTGCTTTTACAGGATAGTTGAACTTGAAGAGCAGTTGAGAGTAGACAGGGCAGTGGCTCAGGAGAAGTTGGAACAAGCCAGGAAGGTAAGGGTACTGCCACCTGGAATATTAATGATATCACACCCATGTTTATAAACTACACTCATTAATATGCCAACATGTTCATCACCTCTCCTAAACACACACCTTCACAAGGAATATGAGAAAGACTTGGAGTCTGGGTACAGCATGCGGCGGGACTACGAGACCAAGTAGGGGTGTGGGTGTGGGGTGTGTGTGGGTGTGTGGGCTGCACCTAGTTTGAATGTGGATGTTAACAGGATTAGTGAACTGGAGAGACAGCTGCAGTTTGATCGTGCAGAGGCAGAAGAGGTTAAAATAAAATTGGACCAACAGAGGAAGGTTGGTGCAGCATGAGGCATCACATGGCTGTCATGTGATGCCTCATGAGGCATCACATGGCTGTCACGTGATGCCTCATTGCAGTCATATGAGCAGACGCTGAAGGAACTCGAGGCTAGCTACGATATTCGCAAGGATTATGAGGTCAGAGTGGAGCAGTTGGAGGTGGAGCTTCAAGCGGACAAGGGACAGGCTGAGGATGTTCGATGTCGATTGGAAGAGCAAAAGAAGGTGTGGCTTGTTTGCTTGGTAACAATGGCAACAGCTTACTCTGTATACAGATGTATGAGAGCAAACTGGAAGAACTGAAGATAGCCCAAGAGACTAGGACAGAGCTGGAGATAAAGTGCGGGGCATGTGCATGTTGCCTTAACATTAACCCTTTAGCATCCCCCTAATGTTAACCCCTTTATCACTTGCCAATTAGCACACATTGATTCTCTCCTGTAATCGCTAACTATGCAATCCATCTTGCAGAGTCACTGGTCTGGACCAACAATTAGAAATCACAAAAGCTAAAAAAGAAGAATCACTGGCTCAACTAGAAGCACAAAAGAAAGTAGGTATGGTGGAAGTTAGTGAATTTATGTCCACTTCCTCCCCCTCCCCTCCCACTTCCTCCTCCCTCCTCTCCCACTTCCTCCTCTCCCACTTCCTCCCCTCCCACTTCCTCCCCTCCCACTTCCTCCCTCCCACTTCCTCTTCTCCTTCCCCTCCCACTTCCCCCTCCCCTCCCACTTCCCCCTCCCCTCCCCTTCCCCCTCCCCTCCCCTCCCCCCTCCCCTCCCACTTCCCCCTTCCCTCCCTCCCTCCCTACAACTAGGACTTTCAGTTGAAGATGCAACAACTGGAGTTCAGTGAAAAACTGAGGAACGAAAATGAAAAGAAGTATGTGTGTAGTGTGTGTAGTGACATGGTGTGTGTGTGCAGAGTGTGTAGTGACATAACATGGTGTGTGTGTAGTGTGTGTAGTGACATGGTGTGTGTGTAGTGACATGGTGTGTGTGTAGAGGCATAACATGTATGTGTCCCAGTTGCCAGTGTTTGGTTTGTAGCTTTATATAATAAATTATCTGCATTAAACATGGCAACTGACTAAGAACTCTAACAAGAAGGAATTATTTTGTTGACACACACAACTAATGATATGACAACCGATTAGTTCTGAGAGTTCTAAGAACTGATTATGAATAGTTTCGTGGGAATTATTTATTGACACATACACACCACAAACACACAACACACACCACAAACATCACACACCCACACCCACACCACAAACACCTTGCACACACACCACAAATACCACACACACACACCCACACCACAAACACACACACACACCACAAACACACACACACACACACACACACACACACACACACACACACACACACACACACAGGCTCCAAGAACTAGAGACACATTTGTGCAGTGGAATGGTGGAGTCTAGTGCTATGAAGGAGCTGTTAGAGGCTCAAAAGAAGGTTTGTAATAGTATGACGTGTGATGTGGGCATGTGTGATGTGTGCATGTGTGATGTGTGCATGTGTGATGTGTGCATATGTGATGTGTGCATATGTGATGTGGGCATGTGTGATGTGGGCATGTGTGATGTGGGCATATGTGATGTGGGCATGTGTGATGTGGGCATGTGTGATGTGGGCATGTGTGATGTGGGCATGTGTGATGTGGGCATATGTGATGTGGGCATGTGTGATGTGGGCATGTGTGATGTGGGCATGTGTGATGTGGGCATGTGTGATGTGGGCATGTGTGATGTGGGCATGTGTGATGTGGGCATGTGTGATGTGTGCATGTGTGATGTGGGCATGTGTGATGTGGGCATGTGTGATGTGTGCATGTGTGATGTGGGCATGTGTGATGTGTGCATGTGTGATGTGGGCATGTGTGATGTGGGCATATGTGATGTGTGCATATGTGATGTGTGATGTGGGCATGTGTGATGTGGGCATGTGTGATGTGTGCATATGTGATGTGTGCATATGTGATGTGGGCATGTGTGATGTGTGATGTGTGCATATGTGATGTGGGCATGTGTGAT
This sequence comes from Eunapius fragilis, assembly GCA_963681505.1. Taxonomy (NCBI): domain Eukaryota; kingdom Metazoa; phylum Porifera; class Demospongiae; order Spongillida; family Spongillidae; genus Eunapius; species Eunapius fragilis. Next base: position 541,537 of record OY811983.1, on the reverse strand, counting down.
GTGGGCATGTGTGATGTGTGATGTGTGCATATGTGATGTGTGCATGTGTGATGTGGGCATGTGTGATGTGGGCATGTGTGATGTGTGCATATGTGATGTGTGCATATGTGATGTGGGCATGTGTGATGTGGGCATGTGTGATGTGTGCATGTGTGATGTGGGCATATGTGATGTGGGCATGTGTGATGTGTGATGTGTGCATGTGTGATGTGGGCATGTGTGATGTGGGCATGTGTGATGTGTACATATGTGATGTGTGCATATGTGATGTGGGCATGTGTGATGTGGGCATGTGTGATGTGTGCATATGTGATGTGTGCATATGTGATGTGGGCATGTGTGATGTGGGCATGTGTGATGTGGGCATGTGTGATGTGGGCATATGTGATGTGTGCATATGTGATGTGTGCATATGTGATGTGGGCATATGTGATGTGGGCATGTGTGATGTGTGCATATGTGATGTGTGCATATGTGATGTGGGCATGTGTGATGTGGGCATGTGTGATGTGTGATGTGTGCATGTGTGATGTGGGCATGTGTGATGTGGGCATGTGTGATGTGTGCATGTGTGATGTGTGCATGTGTGATGTGTGCATATGTGATGTGGGCATATGTGATGTGTGCATGTGTGATGTGGGCATATGTGATGTGGGCATATGTGATGTGTGCATATGTGATGTGTGCATGTGTGATGTGTGCATATGTGATGTGTGCATGTGTGATGTGGGCATGTGTGATGTGGGCATGTGTGATGTGTGCGTGTGTGATGTGGGCATGTGTGATGTGGGCATATGTGATGTGTGCATATGTGATGTGGGCATGTGTGATGTGGGCATGTGTGATGTGTGCATATGTGATGTGTGCATATGTGATGTGGGCATGTGTGATGTGGGCATGTGTGATGTGGGCATGTGTGATGTGGGCATATGTGATGTGTGCATATGTGATGTGTGCATATGTGATGTGGGCATATGTGATGTGGGCATGTGTGATGTGTGCATATGTGATGTGTGCATATGTGATGTGGGCATGTGTGATGTGGGCATGTGTGATGTGGGCATGTGTGATGTGTGCATGTGTGATGTGGGCATGTGTGATGTGGGCATGTGTGATGTGTGCATGTGTGATGTGTGCATGTGTGATGTGTGCATATGTGATGTGGGCATATGTGATGTGTGCATGTGTGATGTGGGCATATGTGATGTGGGCATATGTGATGTGTGCATATGTGATGTGTGCATGTGTGATGTGTGCATATGTGATGTGTGCATGTGTGATGTGGGCATGTGTGATGTGGGCATGTGTGATGTGTGCGTGTGTGATGTGGGCATGTGTGATGTGGGCATGTGTGATGTGTGCATGTGTGATGTGTGCATGTGTGATGTGTGCATATGTGATGTGGGCATATGTGATGTGTGCATGTGTGATGTGGGCATATGTGATGTGGGCATATGTGATGTGTGCATATGTGATGTGTGCATGTGTGATGTGTGCATATGTGATGTGTGCATGTGTGATGTGGGCATGTGTGATGTGGGCATGTGTGATGTGTGCGTGTGTGATGTGGGCATGTGTGATGTGGGCATATGTGATGTGTGCATATGTGATGTGTGCATATGTGATGTGGGCATGTGTGATGTGGGCATATGTGATGTGTGTGGTGTGCATGTATTGGTGTTTTTGGCTTTGTGTCATTACTATGGCTGCTATGACCATATCAGGAGTGTGAGCTAAAACGTGCAGAACTTGAAACCATTTTGGAATCAAAAGATATTTATCAAGCAAAGTAGGCCACGTTGTATGTATATGTATGTATGTATGTATGTATGTATGTATGTATGTATGTATGTATGTATGTACATTCTAACTTGTAGGATTGATGACTTGGAATGTCAGCTGCAAGAAGGTCAAACTTTTAATGACATCATATGCCAGCAATTAGAACAGCAGAAGGAGGTTTGTGCAGGAGGGTGTGGTCATGGGACAGCCCCATTTAATGATGTAATCATGTCTTTAGATGTTTGAGGAAAAGCTTGAACAGTTGAGGACTGAAAGTCTTCAGAAGATCAGAGTGGAATATGAGCAAAGGTGAAACTGATTCTAATTTCTCTACTGCTTTCACCTATTCTTCCTTCCCTCCTCCCCCTCTCCTCCCCCTTCTCCCTCCCCCTCCTCACCCCCAGGATCTCAGACCTCCAAGCGCGGCTGAACAGTGAGTTGGCAGAAGACATGAGGAGGTCAATGGAACAACAGATGAAGGTATTGCTGGTGTTATGGGAGCACCCTTACCAGAACAGGAGTGCCAGAATGGTGTTATATTGCTGGTGTTATGGGAGCACCCTTACCAGAACAGGAGTGCCAGAATGGTGTTATATGTTCCAGTATTACATTTGTGATTATTTCATCTGCCCATCCCATTGTCCCTCGCCACCTCCTCCCCTTCCCTCACCACCCCTCCTCCCTCACCATCCCTCCTCCCTTACCACCCCCTCACCACCATCTTCCTTCCCTTCCCTCCTCCCCAGGACTACAGTACTCGCCTGGAAGAGATGAAGGTCACTGAACTGCACACTGTGAAGCAGGATTATGAAACAAAGTACAGAACCTGTGATGTGGGGTGCAGTAAGGTTAAGGGTGCAGAAAGGAAAGGGTTAAGGGTGCAGTAAGGAGAGGGTCAAGGGTGCAGTAAGGAGAGGGTTAAGGGTGCAATAAGGAAAGGGTTAAGCGTGCAGTAAGGAGAGGGTTAAGGGTGCAATAAGGAAAGGGTTAAGCACGCAGTAAGGAGAGGGTTAAGGGTGCAATAAGGAGAGGGTTAAGGATTATGGGTTATTTGTTCATGGGAATGCAACCCTGGGAGATTACAGCTGTATGTCCTAGGATATCTCACCTTGAAGGGCAGCTGAAAACTGACAAAGAAGAACTACAGAAACAAAAACAAGTTAGTCCTTATATGGCTTTGCTTAGTCTTTCAGCTAACCCTCTGCAGGAGTATGAGACCAGGCTGAATGAACTGGAGAAGGCGTTGTCCCAGAGACAGAAAGAATTTGACGAGGTGTGTTTTTCATACTTCCATTAGTGTGTTACCTCTAAACCCCTCCCTTGTCTCATTAGTATGTTACCTCTAAACCCCTCCCTTGTCTCATTAGTATGTTACCTCTAAACCCCTCCCTTGTCTCATTAGTATGTTACCTCTAAACCCCTCCCTTGTCTCATTAGTATGTTACCTCTAAACCCCTCCCTTGTCTCATTAGTATGTTACCTCTAAACCCCTCCCTTGTCTCATTAGTATGTTACCTCTAAACCCCTCCCTTGTCTCATTAGTATGTTACCTCTAAACCCCTCCCTTGTCTCATTAGTATGTTACCTCTAAACCCCTCCCTTGTCTCATTAGTATGTTACCTCTAAACCCCTCCCTTGTCTCATTAGTATGTTACCTCTAAACCCCTCCCTTGTCTCATTAGTATGTTACCTCTAAACCCCTCCCTTGTCTCATTAGTATGTTACCTCTAAACCCCTCCCTTGTCTCATTAGTATGTTACCTCTAAACCCCTCCCTTGTCTCATTTCAACAGAAGACATCACCAGAACATCACTCCAAATTCTGTATGTAACAAACATCCATATTTATCACTTTCCAGCATACCACCTTCACTAAGTCACCTCCACCATAGCCATGCTAAATATTGAAGAGAAGGCAATCGCAAGTCGTGTTTCCAAGGTCTGGAAAAGCTACAAGTTTAACAGCTTAAAGGTATGTGGGTGTGGCTGAAAACCTTGCTTTCTTTTGACATTTCCTTTCAATTACTCTCTCATTCCCTCAACAGAATGAGCTTCTGTCATCGGCTATATTTCTGAAAGAAGCGAACACACTGAGTACTGAGCTCCAGAAGCACGTGGCCTATCAGTTCACCATCCTAACAGACACGCCCTACACCCCAATGCCTATCTCCGTTGCCACGGAGACTGATATAGACCACTCTGAACATCCTGTGAGTGTTGACACGACCTTCCTCAGGGGAAAGATGGGAGGACCTATAGTGGCAGTTGATGTGAAGGACAGTAAACATGGCACCTCACATAAGTGGTCTTTGCAGAAGCTGAGGTAGACCCTAAGATATGGCTTCATCACACCACTCCCAACCTCTCTCTCTTTGTGCCTCTCACTTCCTCTACACCATCACTCTCACACTCCACAGGCAGAGGTTAGTTGGGATGCGTAGTGCCTATGAGGCAGCTTGTAGCTCGGAGCCACACCCAGCTGACTCCTCCGTCGGTCTGTCGGGTGGAGACCCATTCTATGATCGGTGTCCATGGTTTCAACTTGTTGGAAGGTAACTATTGAATCTTGTTATTAATAACCTGTATGATGATGTCATTCATTAGGTCATTTGTTTATTTAACTAACATCTTGGTGGGCACTTCACTGATGCATAAGGTAGCCATTGTTAATGACAATGGAGAGGTCAGAGGTCACCTGACTGTGTCAGTTCGCTTCATGCTCAACGATGAGATTGATGAGAAGAGCAATTCTGTTCTTGTTGAATTCGATGGTTTTGAAGAGGTTAGCGGGATTTGCATACAAGGTACATGTACTGTATCTTGACTCACTCCAGGATCCAAAGGAGAGGAGCAGACCGCTAAGTCACAAGTTGACAGTGCAGCAGTATGGAAACCATGACGACTCCAGCAGGAACAGAAGTGGGATGGACTCAAATTTGTTCTTTAAACCAATCAAGAGGGAGATATATCAGAACATGGAGGGTGTGGAGACAGATGAAGAGAAGGGAAGACGTCCCTCTCTTCCCCTTAAACCCATCCCCATTAACAAGCCCACTCTGTATCTAAACGACCTTGCCTTTAGCCCCACCCCTACCATTGATGGCAGCCTAAGCAGCTCTCGTCTCAGTGATGGGGCGGACACTCCACCAACAGCCTTTAGGGATTTCACTCTGTCTTTGGAGAAACTGCGTACCAGTTCTGGTAGAAAACATCCACGTGTTAGGGCCGAGAGCAACTCAAGCAGCCGGTGCTCCTCACCAGTGTCCCATCTACGTAGGGAGTCAGAAGCTGTGCTGCAGAAGCTGCAGTTGCAGAACAAAGCTCCATCCATAAGGGGAATGGTGAGACCTTTATCAATAGACATAAGGGGAATTAGTACATCGCCCCACCCCCCACTCTTTTGTCTCTTTTGTTGTCACTACACACATGCTTTTATTCTCCCTTTTTCCTCCTCTTCCTTCTCTCCTCTCTCCTCTCCCTCTCTCTCTCCTCCCCCTGCAGTACTATTCGCCAACCCAACCTGGGCCACACCTCATTGAGGGTTCAAAGTCCACCTTCAGGATCACTATACTACAAGTCATTGGAGTACCACAAGACTTCACTGATGTATTTGTGCAATTCAGGTCCTTTAAGATCATAAGTGTATCAATTGCAGCCTTCACGTTTGGACATATCTCCCTAGATTCCTTCATACTGGGAGTGAAATGTCTTTCTCTACTGAGCCCCTGAAGAATGAACATTCAGACCTTGTGCTAGGCTTTTATCACATGGAAAACGTTAGTTATTAATGTGATCAGGTGGGGGTGGAGCAATGTACTGTTTTATTTTCTATGTATGTGTGCAGATTGTGGCACCAGTGAGCAGAGGATTCATCAAGTACCTTCAGACCACTCCACTTCTAGTGGAGGTGTTCGGCCATTACCAGCAACACCCTTTACACAGGGCTAGTACAGACCTTAGGTACGGTACACACCCGCCCCGCCCCCCGTTAATTTGTGTCCATTGTAGGACTTCTTCACACATGGGCCAGCCATTCTGTTCAATCTCGCCATTACCATCCTCAAGGTTCTCATCTCCTATTCGATCACCACGGACAGTTGTATCTGAATCCATGGGGTTAGCAAAAGGGGGAAAAAAGTTACTGGGCTTGTCCGGGAATTGAACCCGGGACCTCTCGCACCCTAAGCGAGAATCATGCCCCTAGACCAACAAGCCACAGTTATGTATAGACTTATGGCGAACGAATCCTAAAGCCGCGGCTGCTTATTAGATCGGTGCCATTATTTTGACTATCTTTTCGCATACACCCGTCATATGTTCACCTAAAAAATGCTTATTTAATAGCAGTGGCTTGTTGGTCTAGGGGCATGATTCTCGCTTAGGGTGCGAGAGGTCCCGGGTTCAATTCCCGGACAAGCCCGCTCTTTTTTATACCGTTTTATCCCATATAAGGTATAATTGGGAAAGTGTCCAGCAAAATCACCCTTCTGGATAGCTTTTGATTTGCAGTGAACTCCCAAGAGCTTCTATCAAATGGTCCTTATGCATCCTAAATATCATAAAGTTATTAGGCACTGAATTTCATACATTTCAATGCAAGTGTTACTTTTCTCTTGCTTGTCCTGGAAATTTTGAAAAAGTATCACAGGGGTGATTTTGGTGGACACTGTTCCATATATATATGCCATTGATAGCCAGCTTTTTAATTTTTTTCTTTCACCCTCTAAGATATAAATAACGCCATTGTTTTTCTGTATTGGTCACAGCTCTATGTACGCCTATGCCAAGGTGGACATACTCACGTACTTTGAAATTTGTGAACTGAGTCCAAGTGGCCAGTACACACCAGCCTCTGTGAACCACACTGTGGAACCAGAGCTAGGTGGCTGCTTCATGCTGCAGCAAGGCGTACAGCGGAGGTTAAGGATCACCTTGATATATGAGCAAGGCTCTGAAATTAGATTCACCAAAGTCAACGAAATCGTGATTGGTATGTAGTCCTGACGCAGCATGTATGGTGTATCAATTATATTGTTAGGTCGTGTAAGATCCACCTTAAATGTGAGCACAGAAATCGAGCACCAAAGCAAGGTCCTTTCTCTACCTTCGTTCCCATCTTCATGTGTACCTGCTCAGGGGGACAATAGGTAGTCCCTCCCATAGACACTGAGGGTTGTGACAAGATGATCATGTTCCCTCTCCTGATAGGACCTTCTACCAATTTGAAGCTGCCTGGGACAGCTCTATGCATAACTCCATCCTGCTCAACAGGTACTTCTGTCTTATGGCCTGCATAACATAACAATGCTTATGGCTGCCTTAGGGTGACTCCACAAAATGACTTGATATACTTCACCATTTCTGCATATGTTGAGGTCTGTTAGTCCTTCCATGGGAAAGGTTGGTTCTCATTATTCACCATCCATAGCTGGAGAAAGGAGCACAACCAGCCTGCTTTACGAAGGACCTCTGTGTCACCATACATGGAAGGGATTCAAGACCAACAGTCCCAAGGTCTATTGTTAGCATCCTCACAGGACAACGCCCCCAGCCACAGGAGTAAGTCCCTAGTAATCAGTGCTGCCATGCCCTGTAGACCATCTCTCACTCCAGTGATAAATGTGTGGGCATTTATGAATTACTACTGAAGAAAACTAGAGAAAGGACGCCCCCTGGTATGATGGGGAAGGGGATTACCCCTGGTGCGTGATGGGGAAGGGGATTACCCCTGGTGTGATGGGAAAGGGGATTACCCCTGGTGTGTGATGGGGAAGGGGATTACCCCTGGTGTGTGATGGGAAAGGGGATTACCCCTGGTGTGTGATGGGAAAGGGGATTACCCCTGGTGTGATGGGAAAGGGGATTACCCCTGGTACCCCTGGTGTGATAGTAGAGTAGAAATACTGATATGATGGGATGTCGTGATCATGTTAGGTATGTGTGTTGTGTTGGTGGGTCTGCACATGATATGCTCATTAACCCTGATCTTACACGTCAGAACTATTAGGCCCCATTGTTGACATCACAGGTGGCTACTTCAGGGGTGAAGAGGGACTAAGGGGATGGAGGCCTCGCAGAGAGTCCCTTATTGTGGAACATCAAGAGCAGCTCTCAAGGCTTCTCATGATTGAAGAGGTTTGGTGGTGCTGATGTGGTAGGGTCCCCACAGATTATCTCTCTTACGTGCTATATAGACAGAAAAGGCCAGACATCTGTTGCAAGTGCAGGAAAAGGTTGCAGAGGGAGCCAAAGCTGAGAGACCTATGAAGATGCCGACTGATCAGGAGCTTAGAAAACTATCAGATGAACATAAGGCCTTGTTAGCTCAGAAGTGTGTAAACCTGCTCGCAAGGAAAGCGCAACAGGAGTATTGCGATACATACAAGGTACAGTTGTAATAGTGGTGGCTTGTTGGTCTAGGGGCATGATTCTCGCTTAGGGTGCGAGAGGTCCCGGGTTCAATTCCCGGACAAGCCCATTTTTTAGGTTTATATCTATTTGATCATGTGTAGACTTCAGTTCATTTTTATTGGTAGTTGTTATAGCTACACCAATTGTTTAACCAACCACACCCTGTTTTAATTTTAAAAAGTACGTTAGGGCACGATGATTAGTTTGATGATACAAGATAATTATAATGGTCATACCAAATTGATTAGTACATGTAACACACACACACAAATATATTAAACGTTCATGACCTTAACACTTCAGTCTGATGATGACTCCTCAAGTGTGTCGAGTCCTTTCCCTCACACTACTGGCACATTGAAAAGACCTACAAGGACTCAAGCATCTCCTCCTATGTGTGTCCCAGAGGTCCTGGAGAGGACAGCTGTTGCCAAGCTGTAAGCTACCTAGATACCCCTGTGATGTCACCCTATTATTAGCCTCTTCTCTAATAGCAACCCAGTTGTACATAAAGGTTACCTTAGCTTTCAAGCCAAGGATTTAGGGAGTTGGCAGAAGAAATACACTGTAAGTGTCATAAACACTTAGCTTGTGTTGATAAATTGCCTCAACTCTAACCAGGTTGTCAGAAAACCATATATGTTAATATATGAAAATGAGAGAGATGCAGTAAGCAATGACTTCATCTAACTAGCAGTTGCAAACCCTTTCCCTCCCACAAGGTGGAATGGGGTATAATCAACCTGTCAACTTCCAAGGTTCAACAAGCAGGAACAGCTGGTGTAAGTACATGTGTGTGTGTGTGTGTGTGTGTGTGTGTGTGTGTGTGTGTGTGTGTGTGTGTGTGTATCAACAACGGTTCAGCTGTCTGCTTGCCTACATCAGTGCACATTTTCTGTGAGTACCAAACACACGTCATTCATGATTCAAACCAAGGACAAGGAGCTGTCTGAATGGTTGTACGCACTGGATCCCCTGCTTGCTGGCAGCATTAAGTAATGTATTACCCCATTCTTCCATGTCACTTACCTCGGGCCTCTTGTCTATTCTTATTAGAGCACAGCATGTTGCTGCCAACAGGAAGACCATCTCACCATAGTACACAGTGAGGACTGATGAGCATCTCAAGATATGGTTTCCATGGTGACTGTCATATATAATTTCTGTGTATAATGTTCAAGCCAATCAACACTCTGTCTCATTCACATTCAATGTTTTGTGTTCTGATAAAAACACTCCTTCAAAGCACTGCATGCATTGCCATAACAAAAAGTTGCTGATAACCAATACAACATCAATGCTTCTATCTCACTAATGTACCATCACTACTAATGATAAGGTAAGGCCTTCATCTGGAAGGTGCACTGTTGTTGAAAGCATAGCAACCATGCAATAATATTGTAGAAGACTGGAAGCAGTCATAATAGAACATCAAGTTTGCAATAGTCTTATTTTCAATGAAAAACATAAAAACAGTTCACATCATGTGTAGACACCATACGAGACCCAAATACTTTACATGTTACACAACCCTGTTGTACCTGCAAATAACCTGCTTTGACCCTAACCACTCCCCCATCACTACTGCTTCTGAGCCTGGCAGATCATCACTCTCCCACCTGACCACACTGTGGTCAGCAGGAGATCTCTGTAAGGGCTTCTCATGGGGACAAGTGGTAGATCACGGGATAGGTTTAGGGCCAAGTGGACACAATCTTTACCACTAAGCTCAGAGAACTTCAGTTCACAGGCCATATTGAAACTGGGTACATGGTATATCTTCACCCTCCCATCCTGCATCCCCACAGACAAAAAAGTGGTGCCAACGTTGGGAAGGTGGTAGAATGCATTGGACACCAAGGGACCAAGATGAACAGTCCTTGAACACCTGGGAGGTCGCTCATTCTCCCACAAGCTGGCACACCACTTATCTTCATAGGCCACACCCTCACCATTACAATGGACTTTGAGTTCAGACATGTTGTTGACCAAACTCTCTACTGGGCAGCCATTAGTGGGAGGTTCCTCTGTGGTTGAGTTGCTATGGTAGCCACTGGGGGGAGGCTTGTCTGTTACCATGGCATTATCCTTTGGCGACTGGAGACCTGAAGACAAAGTGGGTGTGGTATCTGTAGATGCAACCCCAATAGTTAAAAAGCCATTTTGTAGCACATGTATGTCCTTGAGAATAGAACACTGCATTGTCAGGATGGTGTCCAGCTGTGGTTGGTGGTTACTCATATTCCAGAGGAACACTCTTCCATCCCTTCCCCCAGAGAGCAGCAGACCACCCAAGACCTATGTGGGAGGAGGGTGTACCATAACACAGTGGGTGAGGGTGTACAATAACACAGTGGGTAGTGGGTGAGGGTATACCATAACACAGTGGGTGATGATAACCCAGTATATACTCTTATGTCCTTATGTGGACAATGTCATCAGTACATCAGTTGCATGATGCAGAAATGGAAATCCTACAACACTGATTCAACACTGATACAACACTGATACAAAGAGCAGTGTGCTTAGGTATGCTAACCTAACCATGTGATGTGTCATATAGTCATACTTCAATGACTTAGTGAAGTGTTGATACATCTCTACACGAGGCAAACTTTCTGATCATGTATTCATATTTGCAAGATAATATAGCCTGATACAAATATAGGCACCTCCCCACATATGCCTCCCTCCCTTCTATATAGGCACCTCCCCACATATGCCTCCCTCCCTTCTATATAGGCACCTCCCCACCCTTCTATATAGGCACCTCCCCACATATGCCTCCCTCCCTTCTATATAGGCACCTCCCCACATATGCCTCCCTCCCTTCTATATAGGCACCTCCCCACCCTTCTATATAGGCACCTCCCCACATATGCCTCCCTCCCTTCTATATAGGCACCTCCCCACATATGCCTCCCTCCCTTCTATATAGGCACCTCCCCACCCTTCTATATAGGCACCTCCCCACATATGCCTCCCTCCCTTCTATATAGGCACCTCCCCACATATGCCTCCTCTCCCTTCTACATAGGCACCTCCCCACATATGCCTCCCCTTCTATATAGGCACCTCCCCACATATGCCTCCCCTTCTACATAGGCGCCTCCCCACATATGCCTCCTCTCCCTTCTACATAGGCACCTCCCCACATATGCCTCCCCTTCTATATAGGCACCTCCCCACATATGCCTCCCCTTCTATATAGGCACCTCCCCACATATGCCTCCCTCCCTTTTACATAGGCACCTCCCCACATATGCCTCCCCTTCTATATAGGCACCTCCCCACATATGCCTCCCCTTCTATATAGGCACCTCCCCACATATGCCTCCCTCCCTTTTACATAGGCACCTCCCCACATATGCCTCCCCTTCTATATAGGCACCTCCCCACATATGCCTCCCCTTCTATATAGGCACCTCCCCACATATGCCTCCCTCCCTTTTACATAGGCACCTCCCCACATATGCCTCCCCTTCTATATAGGCACCTCCCCACATATGCCTCCCCTTCTATATAGGCACCTCCCCACATATGCCTCCCTCCCTTTTACATAGGCACCTCCCCACATATGCCTCCCCTTCTATATAGGCACCTCCCCACATATGCCTCCCTCCCTTTTACATAGGCACCTCCCCACATATGCCTCCCTCAGCATGACACAATGTTTTTATTAATATTGATAACCAGCCCACCTGTAGGGACACAACGGGCGCGGGAGAGTGCTTTGAATCAGTGAACAGAATTGAGAAGGTTTTCTGTGGCGGCTGAGATATATACCAGGTAAGGCTTCCTCCCTCATCCCCAGCCACCATCACTTGCGCCATATTGATGGAGGTCATAAAGTGAATGAGAGAAGTAACTGCTGACCCCACCTCCTGCATGTATGGATGAAATGAAGTAGAAGTAAAACAGACACATGCAACACACCTCCTCTGGTTCGTACAAAGTGGTCAGTATGCGAGGACCTCTCTTCATATCCCATGTGTACACTCCTCCTGAGGCTGTGCCAATAGCTAACATGGAAGGCATAGGCCTTGAGCAGTGGAGAAAGGTGACCACATGACCAAATGTGCAGGACTCTTGCACCACTGAGGTGTCCTGGTAGCTTCTATTCCCTCCAAAGAGGACCTTGTAAGCATGTACAGTGTGCCCAACAGACACGTAGAAATGGTCTCCACAAACAGCCAAATGCGATACCTCATTGATGACACCATTCTGGGCACCACCCACAACTACCTCTGAAAAGAGTGCAAATGTCAAGATGGTATCAAAGGGGGTCTGGGGACTAGAGGGTGTCTGGGGACTAGTGGGTAGTTGGGGGCTGTATGGAGAAGAGAAGAATGGAACAGGATTGGGATGACCGGGCGAAGGTGGTCTGAGGAAGAGGAATGGTTGCCCTGGAGATAAACCTGCATGCGCACTTGGAAATAGTGCAGGTCTTCCCCGGTACATTCCCGGCATCAGGTGGGGCCACCCCCCCTCCATTGTTCCCCATTGCTGCGTTGGGCAAATGCTTGACTGTCCAGGACCACCATAAGAGGGGGCGTGACCTGAACCATGTATGGGGCTATACGAGGGTGTGTGGCTGATCTGTGGGGTATTGTGAGAGGGGGCGGGGATATGCAATGGTGAGGAGAGAGGACCTGTACCATCTCTGGCTGGTGCTGGGGGAACACCCAGAGGGTGTACAAACCAGCACCTCTCTGCAAAAGGGCACTGTCCTGCCACCATGAAGTGCTTACATACCATGTCCTTATGCATATATGGCTGTTGTAGGCCTGGGGACCCCGCCACAGAGACAGTGGGTGTGGTCATGATGATAACTTGGTTGTCAGTGAGATGTGTTCCTTCAGCACCGTTGCTGGGAGAAAGGATGTCCTGGGGACTAGGGGGAAGGATGTCCTGGGGACGAGGGATTAGGATAGCTTGGGGTGGAGGTGGACAAGACATATGCTGGCCCTCATCCCCAGTCCCAACATCCTTAAGATTGGTGTGACTAGGGGATGGCAGTGGTAGGTGGGGTGTGATGAGGGAGGGAGGCTGTAGGTGGGGTGTGATGAGGGAGGAGGGAGGCTGTAGGTGGGGTGTGATGAGGGAGGAGGGAGGCTGTACACAGAACATTCCCTGAGGTAGGGAAGTCATATGACCATCTCCAGGTGAAGGAGGAGTTACCACGCCCAGCTCATTATTAAAACCAAGCTGATTATTAACACTAAGCTGGTGAGGTGGAGAAAAGTGATCAGATGCAGGCAACATGCCAAAGAAGGGAGAAGCCATTGAGGTGGCTTGAAGGTGTGGTCTCATGAAGTGCCCAGGAGCTAGGGGGGGCTGGAGCATACCTGAGGCTGATATCCTCCCCCCATACCTCCTCACTCTCCCTCCACTGTTGGCCCGTGGACGGCCTGCTGAGCCTGATGAGCTGTTTGAGGAGTTTGAGTGCCTTCGTGCAGTGTGTCCAAGCTTTGGGCTTCGTGCCATAAGGGTTCTTAGTATGTGATCACCATACATCTGTACCCACCTCACCAAACCATGCTGGAGTTCTGAGTTGTTGATCTGGTCAGTGTTCTGTGTGTGTGTGTGTGTGTGTGTGTGTGTGTGTGTGTGTGTGTGTGTGTGTGTGTGTGTGTGTGTGTGTGTGTGTGTGTGTGTGTGTGTGATACATAAAGGCAACAATCATTACTGGTGCTTATGGTAGCAAAGTGCTTGATGGCAACCAGATGAATAGCTCACACATTCATATGCACATGCACTAATTGACCGCAGCAATCCCACAACAAAGACACCAACACTTAACACCATCAGTTAGTTACCACTTTACACCTTAGGATTAGGTACAAAACAAATGTGCTCTGCCCTCTTCCTGTGTTTATTTTGGCAGCTGGAGTAACCAAGGTAACAGGAACCAGGGTAACCTAGAACCATAGCAATATGAATCATGGCCCCACCCATTACATTGCATGAATTATCAAGTCACACAGACACAGTGACTAATCAACGTTCTGTGGTAAATGTAAATATGAGGTGTCACATGACATGTACATCACTGCCATCAGACTGTGGTTATACAAACCATGTGGTTTTGTAGTGTTTATAACCATAGTCAGCTTGCAGTGCATGTGACACAGAGGTGTGAATCATTCATGTGATGTGGTACAATTCATGTGATATGGTGACATTCACGATCACACACACACACACACACACACACACACACACACTACTCTAGACATCTTGTCCACACAACACACTCTTCTCACCCACCAGTTCAACGCACTCCTGGATGAGCACACTCATGTCTACCCAGCTGTAACCGTTCACTGAGGGGAATTGGTGACCACGCAAGATGATATGCTTTACAGAGGTGTCTATCATGGTGTCTTTGGTATTCTGGGTAGCTGGGCTCCAACTATCCCATCTCTGACTGCAGTCAGTATCAATGACATAAACATGATACAATGTCTGCTTTGACTAGAAGATGGGGAAGAAATAATGTGTGAGTGAGGTTAGGGAGATGGGGAGGTTAGAGAGGAGATGGTGAGGTTAGAGAGGACATAGGGAGGTTAGAAAGGAGATGGGGAGGTTAGAGAGGAGATAGGGAGGTTAGAGAGGAGATAGGGAGGTTAGAGAGGAGATGGTGAGGTTAGAGAGATGGGGAGGTTAGAGAGGAGATGGTGAGGTTAGAGAGATGGGGAGGTTAGAGAGGAGATGGGGAGGTTAGAGAGGAGATGGTGAGGTTAGAGAGAAGATGGGGAGGTTAGAGAGATGGGGAGGTTAGAGAGGACATAGGGAGGTTAGAAAGGAGATGGGGAGGTTAGAGAGGAGATGGTGAGGTTAGAGAGAATATAACATGCACCATAGGAACTGCCAAATATTATACACACATGAACAGGCCCCACACCTCAGTTTTCATACATGCAACAGAAGTAATGAATTCTAGCCTTGTTTCCTCCCTGTTTCATGAATTATAGTTCTCCCTGTTTCACCAATATTCATCACAACGCAAAATACATGTATTAAATTTTGTACCGGCACATGTTTGCAACACCTCCTCAACCCACTAATCCCTAAACATCCCATCTGGTGATTAACCAACCTTGCCAGATTTGCAGCATTCGATGTGTATGAGTTCTGGCAATCCAGCAGGTACACCCCCGCCACACTCCTCCATCAGTTCCCTTCTCGTGCCCACCGCTCCGTCCTCATCAAGGTCTCCCGGTTGCTCAAGCCTTCCTCCTGGGAAGGACCACTTGTTGGGCGCACTGCTGGACGGCCCACGCTTCTGAAGTAAGCACTGCACACAGCTATCCTTGCAGCGGCACAACACGGCGAGCCCTACTCTTGCCTTCTGGTATGTCGTGCTGTACGGAGCGAACACCGGTTGGAAGTTCCAATTCTCTGACATAATGGACCTATGCACTACTTAAAACCGTTAGCTGGTGAGTTGCGCTTAATTTTCTTATCTCGCAGGCACTTACATAATAGTTAAAAAGTTTAAAAAAAGACAAAAAAAAAAAGAATGTAAAAATGTGTCGATTCACGTGGAGTCACGTGGCAATGAAACCTTTTTTTTTGATCGATGTGGTGATATTAGTAGAAGGAAAAAAAAACCCTCAGAAGGTTCTGCTCGGTGGTTTCCATAGCGATCCCTTGAGAGCCACTTGGCCACCCACATTTGATAACATTGAGAATACAGGGTGGTCTCCGTGTTCCTGACTGTATGGTGGTTCATCTAAGTCATTTTCAGCCATAAAGCCCATCTGTGTAGGCATGGCTGAGGGCATACCATAAATGGCATTTGCATAATCACTGAGTAGCTGATGCTCATCAGACATGCCCATCACGTTGCTAGGCTGCAAAGGCCTGCCATTGACATTCTCAAGCTGATACTGCAGCTCACAGTAAAGCTCTGGAGAGTCCAAAAGGTCAGCAGCTGTATGCAGGATGTGGGGATCAAGGTAGTCTTCATCCAGGTCCTCCTCATCTTTGAGAAGGACTTTGCCTGTCATCATCTCCAACCACTGGTAGTTGTGCCACTGAAACCTTTCAAACCTGAGCTTCACAGCTAGTTCCTTATCTGAGTCCTATTGAGTGAGAGAGGGAGAGAGAGGGAGAGAGAAATAAGGTTAATAGTTTTGGGAAGGGGAGACGGTAGCTCAAGATAGGGAAGGAGTGAGAAAGTGTTAACAGGAAAGATAACTACATGACCTACTGCACTTACAGCTAACAGGTCAAGGGTGGCAGAGCACAAAGTGGAAATGGCTTTATTTTTGTCATTCATCAGTTCAAGCAGGTACTCAGAAGCAGCTGGTGGGCTCATCGTCAAGGCAACCAGTCTCATTCTGGCTTATATGCACGACAACCATATGTATCTCTCCACATACCCACACATACACACATACACACACACACACACACAATCTCTCCACCATACATATAGAAGGACAAGGATACAGCTGCCTTTAGTAACACTGTGTCTGCTTGGCTCATGAACAGCCAATTGGTGGAATAGAAACACTATCTGCAGTACAATTACATCATCTTCTTGTTTTGCTATGGAAACAGAGACATCTATTTCAAGCTCCCCTCCCTCCCCCCTCCCCCTCCCTCACCTCTCAATATCCCAATAAGAACTTCAGACAGGCCTGCCTCAACAAATCTAAGTGCACAGGTCCCATCAGTAGCTAGTGTTCCACATAACACAATTGCTTCATGCAGAACATCATCTCGTGTGCTTGGGTCCTAGTGAGATGCACAAATTTATCAGCAATGCACACTCCCACCACAGCATCCTCTCTCACTTTCAGCTTGGTAACAAGTAATGGCAGAAGCTCTAATTCTGTAAGAATTTTGTCAAAATCTATCTCTGGTACAGTGAGACTGGACAGAATTCCCATGGCTTCTAACATAAAGTCTTCCTTGTCAGAACAATTCTTCACACCTTGGCCCAGATCAGTTATGTAACTCTAATGAAAAATAAACCTATTTTCAATGACTTGGTCCATATACACCACTCTAATTAATGCACAACCCCTACTATGCCCAACACATATAGTGTTTGTTCTCCATACATAAAGGAGGGAATAGGCATACCAAGAAATGGAGGGAATAGGCATACCAAGAAATGGAGGGAACAGGCATACCAAGAAATGGAGGGAATAGGCATACCAAGAAATGGAGGGAATAGGCATACCAAGAAATGGAGGGAACAGGCATACCAAGAAATGGAGGGAACAGGCATACCAAGAAATGGAGGGAATAGGCATACCAAGAAATGGAGGGAATAGGCATACCAAGAACATTCTCTTTGTTGGGCCATCATGGCGTGCAATATTTCTGATCACCTTCATCAGAAGAGGGTCATGTGTCTTAAGAGCTCTGCGCATTAGGAGCTTAAGTCCAGCTCCTCTGCACATGGTCTGGGCTATGGAGGAGTTGCACGCAAGGTTGATGGCCAAGGAAAGTGTCTCAGTACACACCACCTCATCATCTGGGCATTCCAATATGAGCTTCATCACCTAGTGGGGGGCACAGGTCCTATAAGGATGTACAGACCTTATAAGGGTGCATAGGCCCTATAAGGATGTACAGGTCTTAAAAGGGTGTACAGGCCTTATAAGGGTGTACAGGCCTTACAAGGGTGTACAGGCCTTATAAGGGTGTACAGGCCTTATAAGGGTGTACAGGCCTTATAAGGGTGTACAGGCCTTATAAGGGTGCACAGGCATTATAGGGGTGTACAGGCCTTATAAGGGTGCACAGGCATTATAGGGGTGCACAGGCCTTATAAGGGTGCACAGTACACAACACACCCAACACTCTCTGCTATCTAAGATGCCAACAGTTTAACAACCACAAGTAGTGTACCAGTGGTATTCCTAATCTACAGAGGCAATCAACTATCTTATCAAGGGCAACAACTGCACTATTTTTATATTCATTTTCCACTAACCACTGGCAGGTCCAGTCAAGAAAATATTCCAGGTACACCAGGCACCCACTATACACCAGGCACCTCCACTACACACCACGCACCTCCACTACACACCACACCTCCACTATACCATAACCACACCCACATATCTCTAATCTATCACCATCTAGATACAACACAGTCCTGCATTGATCAATAACTTATATTTGAGGGCAACTAACAGATGTCTTTAATGTCTATTGTCTGAATGTCATCCTGGGGGGGGGGGGGGGGGGGGGGGGGAGGTAGAGGGGGAGTACACCTGTACACCCAAGATAGTTTTTGCCATTTGGTCATCAAACTGATCTAGCTACATCAAATGGACTTAAAGAGTCAAGTTCTTTTATGATTGGGGGCTGACATTGATACACTCCACACTTGGGTAAACAGCTTGTTTTAAATATATTGAGTTTTACTAATCTCAGACCAATCATAATAACAGAACGTTGTACTGCTAAATGTAACTAGGTCCTTCAATGACCAAATGGCAAAATCTTTTTCTTTTTTTTTTTGTGTTCACAACATGTGGTATCTGTCAACATTCCCCAATTCCTCACCATTTGGATGCAATCAGTGTACACAAATATGGCCCTACTCTTCTCATCAATGCTGATGTGGTACAGTATGCACAGGACTGTCCTGCGATGCTTCTCACTACCTGTCATGGGCAGGTAACTCATTAAACTGCAGTCCTATGGCTGTCCATGTGACCCACTTACCAAGAAGAGCCACATATTTAGGCAGCAGTCCCACCTTCACCATCTCCAACCTCAGCCCAACATCAAAGGACAGATTGAGAAGTAATCGAAGGGTGACATTCATTAGTATCTGTGTGAGGGAGGATATGTGAGGGAGGGATATGTGAGAGATAAGGGAAGTGTGGGGGAGTGATGTGTGAGGGACATGTGAGGGAAGGATATGTGAGGGAGGATGTGTGAGGGACATGTGAGGGAGGGAGGTGTGAGAGAGGGATGTGTGAGGGAAGGATGCGGAAGCATGGTGTCATTAGCAAACCTCATTTTCACATGGTATCAGTTTGACCAGCTTTTTCATCACTCCTTCACTGGCCTGAACAATAAGACACAGTGGTCATTAGTGGTTATTAGTGGTTATTAGTGGTCATTAGGGGTTACTCCATTTCTCTTCATTACCATAACATTTTTATTTTCCACAAAGATGCTCAGCTTCTTGAGGAATGACACCACTAGTATCAGCAGCTCTTGGCTGTCTCTGTCCAGCAGTGTCATCAGATGTGGGAGGAGCCCCTTGTTCCTCATCTTTTGTTCCACCTGAGTGTTCTCTGCCAGGTTCAGCAGAAGGTAGAGCGTTACTGCAGGAGAGGGTAGCACTGATATGATAAGTACACACACACACACACACACACACACAGTGGCACGAGCCTCCTGCCCACAAGGGCCAGCACTAAAACTCTTTACATGCAGATACTATTCATAGGTATTGCAGCATTACCAAGATAGTACAATTCTATCAAATGCCCACCTCTGAGGAGTGTCTCCTGCTTTTTCATCAGCTGGTTGTGTCTCTTCTTGAGCTTGTCATATTCTCCCCTAGCCATAGGATCAGTACCACCTGTGTGTTAGATGAGTCAAGACAACAACACAAGACTGTGGCCATCCAGGGGAGTACCCTTAGAGGCGACACGTCCCACCCCTTATGCCCCACCCCCTATGAGGATACAGTCCTTCCTTTTGGTGGCTAGGTCTTCCTGGAGAGACTGGTAACGTTTGATCTCGTGTTCTAATACAAGCATACACATGGAGCCAACCTGAGGAGGAGGAGGGGGAGGAGGGGGAGGCGGAGGAGGAGGAGGGGAGGAGGGGAGGAGGAGAGGGCAATGAGAAAGCCAAAAATATGAGTTAGGAATAAATAATGAAGGTAAAAGGATCAGGTGAGGGAGGACAATGAATGAGATGGAGGTAGAAAGGGTGCATACCTTGTGCTGTGCAAGCTTGGGGTGGAAGTCAGAGAAGGTTGAAAAGCAGAAGAATATGTAAATAATGTTAGTGGAGAGATCTATACTCCTCTTCCAGTCATCTCTTAACACTCGGCTTAGTGCAGAGAACTGTGACTCTAAGGATTAGAGAGGTGTAGTGAAGGCAGTAGAGTACTACCACATCATTGAGACTACCTTGTAATGATTACCATTGCCATCATCACTGAAGGTACATGGGTGTGCTCATGTGATGGTGGTTAGCATCCCATCATCCCTACCATCACTACTGTACCACCATCCCCCAATCCATCACTCACACTTACCATTTGTGATAAGTTCTACAAGGTTGTCAGGAACTCTAGCCAGTTGTAGAATTAGACCTGTACCCCTGATCTTAGCTGGAATGTCTTCATAGAGTAACTCCAGGTAAGTTTCAAGATCAGTCATAGTAGCTTTCTCTAATGGCTGTCACAACATATTGATATTGATAGATAACATGCATGTTGAGGGTTCACTTAACCCTTAACTTGAATACCAAGACCCGCCTCAATCTAAATTACCAAAGGCAAATTACAAACCCACCATATTGTCTATCAATACGTAACCAGAAATACCTACACATGGCACACCCAAGTACATATCTCCCCAAATACATGTGACTTTATAGGTGAGGCATATAAAATAAACATATATATAACACAGCACAAACCGTTTCCAGATCATCCATTTGTTTCTGAATCTTGTTGGAAGATGCTTGCAAAGCGTCATCATCTGTGGGAGGGCAGGTGTGTTATGTGAGGGAGGGGCAGGTGTGTTATGTGAGCATGGGAAGGTGTGGTGTGATTTGGGGTGAGTAGTGAGAGCAGTGAGAGATATTTAAAAATGTAACAAGGTACAAGGTACAAGGTACAAGGTACAAGGGGGTTTCTGTATGAAAGCTGAAAGCACACAAGAACCTTGGGAACCACTATTGGTTTGCTTCCTGTTCTTCAGGTATACAAGCAGCTGTTGCACCTCAGGCAGTCTGGTGGGCTTTATTAAGGGGCACTGAGAAACAACATGTCTGGCAAGAGCTCCAATGTCCACGCCTGGTATCAATCCTTTGATGTTGATCCTGAGAATGAAAGAAATCGGATATGACGTGAATGATAAGAAACATGCACTAAGTATGTTATGGCGATGTGTGGCCGCGTACACTTTCTTGCAATCTTTGCTATCTGCAACTATTGGCTCTCCATACTCTGAGAGCGCCACAGCTTCTACCCTGTAGTGTAACACTATCGCGTTCTTGCTCGGGTGAACGTCCAACGGTCCATCCAGTACGCGTCTGATACAATTTGGAAATAGAGTAAGTTAGTGCTTTCACACAACTAAAAAATACATACTTTTGCACGAGGTCTGCGTCTCCTTGCACGGCCATTTATCGACAACACGGTTGCCCTGGTTGCCGAGACATTACGTGTGACTTTTTGTATAATAAGACGTTACGGTATCAGCATCCGCGTGTATACAAACTCTCTCACTGCGGAGGAAATCCATAGCAATGTAAATCCATTTTTACCTAGGCCTTACAAAGATCACACTCTTACTACATGTGTTCAGTAGGCCTTCCCACGCGCGCGTTTCTACCGTACAGTTGAAATCGCGCGGTTTTAGGTCTGGAGGCTGAAGCCAAGACCATTATTTGTGTAATACACTTATCTGTGCTGTTCGATTTTTGCTTAGGAAGTAGAAAAGGGTATTTACACTGCGCTAAAGTAGTTGATAGTTAATAATAATTAAAAGGCAAGTTTTAATAAGTGTGACTATGTCACGTCCACTTTATGTTTTTGTCGTACTAACCGTGGAGTTGGTCATCGTCGCAAGTTTACTGTACCTTATAGGCCGCACTAGACCCCTCCACATTGTGCAGCTGTCCTCGGGCGCACCTCAAAGCACCACTTCAAGGCCGCCCATGAACGGCAACCATGTCATCGAGGAGACGAGGAGATCATATCTCATGGCGCTCGGGTATGTGGAACAATTGACATCTGCAACACGTAGCTTTCTGCAATTGTTTCCTCTCGCATCGGATTGGAATATGCATGTACCTGAGCCCTTTGTCATGAAGTCGCGGATCTTCGGAATCTTTGACCTCGTTCCCCCAGCAGAGACCATTGCAAAGATGCAGCCAATGTCTCAACTGTACAACTTGAGTGTCCTTAACAACTTTATTCATGAACAGATATCACCCGACACTGGTGTGGTTCCTATATTTGATTTTATAAAGACAGCAAGTAGAAACGTTATCATATTTCACTATGGAAAGCCACCACCTCCATTTTCTGAATTTGGTGGTGAGTGGGTCTCCAATTCATTAGCACGCAGAGTCAGAGAAGCTAAGGTGACAGACTGTGGTGCTGAGGCTTTTGAGTCAGGCTTTGCAGCAACACTTGAGAGACATCTTAACATGCTTGCACAATATGTTGTGCCTGGGGACCCATACAAGTTCTGTGTAACACAGGCACTCTGTTTTGACCACACTAAGGTGCACACAAGTACACATCTCCTCAGCTACCTCTCCCTTCCATCTACTGTGGTGTTCACCAACTGGAGAGGCTGTTCCTTTGCAAACTGCTCTTTGCACTATCAAGACAACAGGAACAGAGCAGGACAGCAAATGCCACCACATGCCATTCGCACAGCTATTCTGACAAATAGTAGCATCAAGGTGGCTCTGCTGGGCGCTACAATGGCACAGTTCCACCACCCAGTTTTCCTCAAGCAGGCAAAACACTACCTCAGCAAACTAAAGATTGATGGTCCCTTCCTAGCCATTCACATCAGAAGTGAAAGGATTGTCAGAGATGCTATGAAGCTGCAGCAAGGGTTGCAGTACCCACAGCAATGTTTGTGGCTATTGGAGGCGTTGGCTCACAGATTGGCAGAATTATTTGGGCTAAACCAAACTATTGTTATCACAGACAGTTCAAGCTCAGGTTCTGATAGCTGTCAGTTTGAAGGAACTCGATGTAAGCATAGCCATTGGAATTCATTTATTTCTGCCTTGAACAGCTCCTACTTGATGAAGCACCATGTTGTGTACCACGAGGAAGGAGAACTGGGAACACACACTGGTTATATTTCCTTAGTGGAATGCAGTTTGTTGTCCCTTGGAACAAAGCTTGTGCTTGTTGGTCATGGAGCATTTCAGAACATGGTTGAAGGTGCATTTATAAAACTTGGCCATGTCACTAGTGATGTGTACCATATCTGTGACACTGTGCCCTGAATTCTACAAAAAATGATTAAAAAAAAAAGAAATTAAGTTAAACCTTCGTGGCCGCCGGTGAGGGCGTGGACAGGCGCGCGGAAACAAACGCCTACGCCTCTCGCACAACATTACGCCATGGACGAAGTGGACGTAAACTCAGAAGACTCTCCGAGGTACCACAGTTTCAGCAAATTTGCAGAATCGACGGACCTTCAGCCAATAGTTGACACCTTCCGCTACCTGTGTCGTGATGTGGGCGTGGATCCTGACTCATGCGAAGGCATCTACACCGCACTAAAGCGCGAATTGACCAATTGGAAGTGTCTTGATATCTGGAACCTGTTGGACAAAAGGGCAGGCTTGCCGGAATACGCCCGCCAAACTGCTTGTAAAGGGCTGTCCGTACTAGTAGTGGGGGCGGGTCCCGTGGGCCTGAGAACAGCTATTGAGTGTGCTTTGCTCGGCGCGCGAGTTGACGTGGTGGAAAAAAGAACAAGCTTCTCTAGAAACAACGTCCTCCATCTCTGGTCTTTTGTGATAGCAGATCTTGTCAACCTGGGAGCCAAAAAGTTCTATGGAAAATTCTGTACAGGATCAATTAACCATATGAGTAAGTACTTACCAAAAATAATCCCAACGCACACACACACTGTTGCTACTTATTATACAGCTCCCATGCAGGGCACATACTGTAATTTTAGTGCATAAGGCGATGGAGTTGGGCTACGTTGATATATCAGCTTAGGTAAACTGAAGTAGCATCTATCCTGTACCCCTATTTCATACACTGTGCTCTATCCTCCATATCTCTGTACCCCTATCTCATACACTGTGCTCTATCCTCCATATCTCTGTACCCCTATCTCATACACTGTGCTCTATCCTCCATATCTCTGTACCCCTATCTCATACACTGTGCTCTATCCTCCATATCTCTGTACCCCTATCTCATACACTGTGCTCTATCCTCCATATCTCTGTACCCCTATCTCATACACTGTGCTCTATCCTCCATATCTCTGTACCCCTGTCTCATACACTGTGCTCTATCCTCCATATCTCAGTACCCCTATCTCATACACTGTTCTCGTCACACTAGGTATTCGGATCTTGCAAGCCTTTCTTTTAAAGATATGCTTACTGCTTGGTGTGAGGATTCATGCAGGTGTTAAGTTTACTGGCCTCACTGAGCCCACTGACCAAGTGCATGGCTGGTCAGCCAGGTGCACACCTACACCATCAGCACTGTCTGGTCACTATGACACCATCATAGCTGCAGATGGCAAGCAAAAGAGCCTACCTGGATTCCAGTTTAAGGAGTTTCGGGCAAAATTAGCGCTGGCCATCACTGTCAACTTTGTCAATGGGAACACCCAGCAGGAAAACAGTGTGGATGAAATCAGTGGTGTATCGTATGTGTACAATCAGGAGTTCTTCAAGAACCTTGGTGAGAAACATGGCATCGAACTGGAGAACATTGTTTACTACAAAGATGAGACTCACTACTTCGTAATGACTGCCAAAAAGAGTTCTCTCTTAAAGAAAGGTGTTATTAAGCAGGTAATGTCTGTTGTAATGATAGCACATGCCCTAAGCCCTTATATAGTCAGTGGTGATGCATTTCCATGGATGATCACACGGGTATTGGTATGAGACCACAGCATGATGAGCAGCAATGACATGTCCTGTTGCTATTCACAAATAATACCCCTCCACTTGTACCCTTTACCACCCCCTCCCCCCTTTACAGGACCAGTCAAATCCACACCAGCTGCTCTCGCCTGCTAACATTGACCATACGGCCCTGGAGGAGTATGCAGTAGAGGCAGCCACCTTTGCCACCCACGGGGGGCTAGGAGAGCTCAAGTTTGCTCTGAACCACCTGGGTGAACATGACGTTGCACTGTTTGATTTTACCTCTCTGTTTGCTGCGGAGAATGCTTCTCGCATCATTGAAAAGGAGGGCAAAAGGGTGCTGCTGCTGATAGCAGGGGACAGTCTTCTTGAGGTAAGGTCACCTGATCATGCATCCATAAGGTGCAATACTGTAGTCATCCTAACCATCACACCTATAGACACCTTAACCATCACACCTAGACACCTTAACCATCACACCTAGACACCTTAACCATCACACCTATAGACACCTTAACCATCACACCCACACACAGCCATTCTGGCCTACAGGCTCGGGGTGTGCAAGAGGCTTCCTTGGTGCCTTTGATGCTGCCTGGACTCTGAAGGGATTTGCCAGTGGGAAGAGTCCTCTTGAGCTCTTAGAAGAACGAGAAGCCATCTACTATCTGTTGCCCCAGACCACACCAGAAAGACTCCACAAAGATATTACAGGGTACACCATAGACCCCAAGTCTCGATACCCGAACCTAAATGAGGCAGTTCCACCTAGGGACTTGTCATGCCTTTATGAAGCCAATAGCACTGTGATCTCTGACAAAGGCAAGCCACAACTTAATCACCATGTGCCAATGTAGCTTATTACGTTTGTAATTCCTTCATGTGTTATCTCAATGAAGCAAGCACAGCCCAACCATCAGGCCTAGGGAGCATCCCTTACTGCCAACCAAGCATCTCCTCAGAAGAAACGTCAGCAGCCACATCTGCCAACCTACACAACACCCTCCCTCAGTCACATGTCACCCTTCCTCAGTCACATGTCACCCTCCCTCAGTCACATGTCACCCTCCCTCAGTCACATGTCACCCTTCCTCAAGGTTCAGCTTCTGCACCATCTGATGCTAAGCTGCCTAATATCAACATTGTTGCCATGGAGACTCCCACATCAAATGTTCGAGAAAGGATTAGGCTGTATCAGGGACAGAGTGAGGGAAATGGGAGTGTCATCATACCTCACCAGAGTAACTCCAGCAACCAAGTCACACCAGCCAAGAGGTCTGAACAGAAAGTGGAACTTGCACCAGCCAGGAGGTCTGAACAGAAAGTGGAACTTGCACCAGCCAAAAGGTCTGAACAGAAAGTGGAACTTGCACCAGCCAGGATGTCTGAACAGAAAGTGGAACTTGCACCAGCCAGGAGGTCTGAACAGAAAGTGGAACTTGCACCAGCCAAAAGGTCTGAACAGAAAGTGGAACTTGCACCAGCCAAAAGGTCTGAACAGAAAGTGGAACTTGCACCAGCCAAAAGGTCTGAACAGAAAGTGGAACTTGCACCAGCCAGGAGGTCTGAACAGAAAGTGGAACTTGCACCAGCCAGGAGGTCTGAACAGAAAGTGGAACTTGCACCAGCCAGGAGGTCTGAACAGAAAGTGGAACTTGCACCAGCCAAAAGGTCTGAACAGAAAGTGGAACTTGCACCAGCCAAAAGGTCTGAACAGAAAGTGGAACTTGCACCAGCCAGGAGGTCTGAACAGAAAGTGGAACTTGCACCAGCCAAGAGGTCTGAACAGAAAGTGGAACTTGCACCAGCCAAGAAGTCTGAACAGAAAGTGGAACTTGCACCAGCCAAGAGGTCTGAACAGAAAGTAGAGCGCAGCCCAGGAAAGAAGCCTCAACAGAAAGGATCATTCTTTCGTGGCCTCTTTCACAAGAGATCTCACCCTGAACGTGATGATGTCATACAGGAAGAGGCGGCACCCAAGCGTCCCAGGACGGACATGGAGGACACACGTACAGAAGCCAAAGCAGTGGGCAGTGGGGGGAAGCTACCAGACAGAGATACGGCTGGAGAAGTCTCCACTGCAGATACTAAGCAGAGGCTAAAACGTGGTGGTATTGCAGAGAATACTTCACACACAGAGACAGTATCAAAGAGGCAGAAAAAGTCATAACTAAGCTTATGAATAATTGGACTATAGGACTTTATACACGACAGTGATAGCACATATGTTGTTGTACTTACATACTTTACAAACCTCTCACACTAGAGTAGCCAATGTACCTTCAGCTTAATAAATAAACACCACCATACACCATCAAGAACAAGTGTTTGAGCAGTCACCATGTCTAGCAAAGGTCTCTGCAACAAGCAGAGGGAACACCAGTGTAGCATCAGCATAGACCTGTTAGTGTGAGAGCATGAAGACACACGCACACACACACTCACATACACTACCTTCACAGGGCTAGCAGTGGCCTTGATCTTTCCCCATGAGATGGCCTCATCTGGTCTTGCCCCAGCATCACTCCCATCAAACTCCTGACCAGTGTTAACAAAGACAGCGTAGTCTGCTCCATTTCTCTATACCAAAGAAACCCTGTGACTTAATACACACATACATACATACATACATACATACATACCCACATATACTACATACACATATACTACACACAAATATATTACATACACATATACTACACACAAATATATTACATACACACATATACTACACACATGCATATACTACACACACACACACGCACACATATACTACATACGCACACACATATATACTACATACGCACATACATATACTACATACACACATACATATACTACATACACATATACTACATACACACATATGTACACACCATCATATTTGCGTTGCAGATGTGATGTTTAACCATTCCTCCTCCAAGGATAATTATACCACTGTTGACAGCCACCATTGCCTGACGATTCATTCGTTTGATATCTGGTAAAAACAATTAATTTCTACATCACTAGTTGTTGTCATACAACACCACCAGTAAAACAGTTTCTATGTTAGGCCATAAAGGTACTCTGCCTACCATGTTAAATTGTTCATGGCTTACATGCAACAAGACAAACAACAGCAGTGCTATTAACAGTAACCATGTCCTGTGCGCACACACACACACACACACACACACACACACACAACCACTACTTTGCAAGCCTGCCTCCTACCAGACCCACTTATTGCTTAGCTGTGGAACAGCTGTGGGATTTTAGTGTCACTGTACACAGCCCTGCCCACCCACATTAGGTGAGTTACCTAGCAGAGAATAACATGTATAAATGACACCAAAGCTTTGTCACCACCATAGATCAGCTTACTCTAATTAATGACCACCATAGATCAAGCTACTTGCACAATAATTCACACTGGCCATTAGTCTTGTACACCCACACCCACACACAGCCAACCTTGGACAATATCAACAACCAGTCCTGGGTTCCTGTAAGAGTGAATGTACAGCATGTCTCCAAGGGAACCATCAGTAAATGCAGGACACAACACTGGAATGTTGTTCTGTTGATTGTAAACAAAGTATATAATAATTGGACCTAAAGACCTACAGTAAGGCAATGATTGGACCTACAGTAAGGCAATGATTGGACCTACAGTGGCAATGACAGTACATGTAAGTCCAACTGGAGCTACAGTTGTGCAACTCAAATGAATATAGGTAAAAATTCTGTAAACACGACATATTCATTTGAGTTGCAGTGTTATCTCTATAAAAGGGATGGAAGGGGGGGGGGGGGGGGGGGGGGAACACTGATGAAGATTATAGATCACCACTGATGTAATTTATGACACTATCAACTGGCCCGCCCCCTCACTGACCTTATAGGCCCAATAGTAGACAGACTCTTCATTGTTGATCTCTTTGCCCAGTCGTCCAATGATTTTAGATGGTGTCCAGATTGTACCCTTATATGGTCATGTGGATAAAACGTGATTACACCCTTCCACATAAAGGTCAAACATCACATGCAGGTCACATGACATAACAAGTACCTTAGTCTTCTGCTCTTCTAGAAGTTGATCCAGGATTGGCATAATCCACTGTTCAAACATGCAGTAGTTGCTGTTAGGGATCAGTAAGTTCCCTATCCGATTAACCCCTTTCTGCCTGAGGTCTCTCCCAGCAAGGGCAAAGTCACCAAGGTATGTGGGGGCGAGGCACTTGATGAAGTCCTCTTCCACTCCACCAGCTGATGTAACCAAAACGTCCACCTGTGCAGGCAATGAAATACTTGGTCCTAACGCTTTATAATAACTTACCAAGCGATTTTGGACAAGGTAGCGAATCGTTTCCCTCAGACCTGACGATATCAAATTGGACGTGTACCCCAAAAAGATGGTGCAGTTTGTAAGCTTTCCGTCTTCAGGTTCAATGAAATACGAGTTTTGCGCCTCGGAGGGTACAGGTTGATCACGTGCCTTCAGCTGCGAGACCAAGCATGAATTGACCGTATTATACCAACACGAACATCATCTTACCATTTTTTTAATCTCCTCCACCGCGAGCCCAAAGTTGGTCGCCTGGAAACCTGATGTTTTATATGTCGCTAGCAGTGCTTGGTAGTTGACGCCCCCACTGAAGTCATATCCCCGTACCGGCACAGAGCCTTCGGGCATCGGCGTGCTTGAAAACAGCACCGCCTGGCTGGCTGCCGTTGCAAGGTCTCCGCTGCTTTGTGCCATAATTTTACTATTAACTTCACAACCCACGCGGTCCGGCTGCACTGTGCGGTCTTTTTATAATTTAAAATTAATTATCGTTACACTCCGCGCCGCTGCACAATAATTTGGATTTAAATTTATTTACTAGTTTGCTTGCAGTATATATCCCGTTTGAAGAGCAGTTGCACTCTACTTCAGGCGACTCAGGCCAAATTGTATTTTCCAACGTTAATCATAACGCCTAACTGCAAACTAATAACAATGCGCTGCTATTGCGCGCCTATTGCGTAACAGCTGCCCGTATATAATTGACTGCCATGCAAGCTAAAAAAAATCCCAACGAATAAAAGTTAATACTACAACACAGACAACATCCTTCGATAGAATTACACTCCCTGCTAAGAGGAAAAAAAAAGGATGAAGCAAACTAATAACAATGCGTAACAGCTACGTTACGTAACTATTGCGCGCCTATTGCGTAACAGTTGCCTGTATATTGACTGCCAACAAACAACATCCCACGAATAAAAGTTACAGACAACATCCTTCGATAGAATTGCACTCCTTGCTAAGAAGGGAAAAAAAGGGATGAAGGGGAAAAAATTGACCTCAACAGGATTCGAACCCCAAAAACGTGTCTCACACATGGGTAGAAAACAAAAAAACAACCTCACCAGGATTCGAACCCAAACACCAGGATTCGAACACACACACACACACACACACACACACACACACACACACACACACACACACACACACACACACACACACACACACACACACACACACACACACACACACACACACACACACACACACACACACACACACACACACGCACACACACACACACACACATGGACACTCCACCGTTATATATAGGTCTGTGTTATATATATAGAACCACTTTCTCTCGCCTGGCTTCTCACCTGGCCATCATCACCTCTTCCCAGTGCACACAGCGGCAAATATGGGTTCATTCATTGAGTTGAGCGGCAAATATGGTCTGGTTATGAGACTACCGTAACCAGAATTAATGTACATGTATATAATGATGCACATTCTGAAACAGTCTGATTGTAGGTAATAAAATCAATTACTTGATTTATGGTTCTTTTTGCGTGTTGAAAGGCATGAAAGCAGTGCACGTGTGGCTAATACTACTCATTGTTCAAAGCCTTTGCACACTGATGGAATGGAATGTTAATGTACAATTAACAAAGCCAACAGTTAGATCTAATATGTCACAGATTGTCTTGGTGTTATTGATACCACTCCCCTCTTCTAATGGCCATCAACTTTTGGTGTCAGCCATGTCAACACACACCACCATAGCCAACACCACCATAGCCAACACCACCATAGCCAACACCACGATAGCCAACACATAAACATTCAATCCATCCAATTCTTAGAGTATGCAATTCTACACAATCTATATAGTCAGGTTCATATGTACTCCATAGAGCCATTTAAAAGTACAGTGGGGACAAGAGAACCAAATGCATATGGGCTCTGCAAAGACTTATAATCTTGCTCGCATAAACATATGTTACTGGACACAGCATTCAGACCAGAATGCTTAGACTGACTTGATAACACTCCTCGATCCCTGCCATTATGTGCAACACATTTAGGCGGGCGGGGGCTATTTCTGATACTAAAGTATCTATGTTATAGTGATACAGGCCCGGCAAAACGGGCGCCAATTTGACAGCTGCTTTGTTCAGCACTTTATACGGTTTTATACGGTTTCCAGGAATGTTGACAAGTTAGTGACCACGGAGAATTTTAATATCTAAAGGGGTCGGAGAGAACGAAACAGCTTCGACGCTCGTTGTGGATAAGCGCAGGTTAGTGTCCGGTAGCAATGCCAACATGTGAATACATTAAATAGTATTTCTCTAACCGCGTGAGGATGTGTACATTCTAACAGTCTGTCGTTGAGAGGCTGATGTAAAAATAAATACTGTATCGATTATAGCGTTCTTTTATGTGAGGTTGTGGCAGCAAATGCAATGTTGGTGTGGATTCTGCCATATAACTACGTGTAGGCATAGATAATACCTATGATGTAGGTACATGTATGTATGATTCGGCGGTGCAGTATTTGTTTTATTTTTAACTGTCACATTCCAATGCGGCCGCGAGCATTGATGTTGCGGTTTTGTGGATAGTCAGTCAAAACACAGCTAGCGGGATGCAAACGCAAGGCGTTGTCATTCGAGACTTGTGCTGCATCAGTATGCATCTTCTAACTATCTAAGGACTTCGTTACACACAACGGGAAAGCTCATACATGGAATGTACACTGCGAGATTTCCTTTAACATAGCTCGCTGCTTGTATGGCTTGATATCATGATCCCCTACATGAGCACTTACCATGAGCACCTACCATGAGCACCTACCATGAGCACCTACCATGAGCACCTACCATGAGCACCTACCATGAGCACCTACCATGAGCACTTACCATGAGCACCTACCATGAGCACTTACCATGAGCACCTACCATGAGCACTTACCATGAGCACCTACCATGAGCACCTGCCATGAGCACTTACCATGAGCACCTACCATGAGCACCTACCATGAGCCCCTACCATGAGCACCTACCATGAGCACCTGCCATGAGCACCTACCATGATTACCTACCATGAGCACTGAGCACCTACCATGAGCCCCTACCATGAGCACCTACCATGAGCACCTGCCATGAGCACCTACCATGAGTACCTACCATGAGCACCTATCATGACACTTCACATGAGTACCTACCATGAGCACCTGCCATGAGCACTTACCATGAGCACCTCCATGAGCACCTACCATGAGCCCCTACCATGAGCACCTCCATGAGCACCTGCCATGAGCACCTACCATGAGTACCTACCATGAGCACCTACCATGAGCACCTATCATGAGCCCCTACCATGAGTACCTGCCATGAGCACCTACCATGAGCACCTACCATGAGTACCTACCATGAGCACCTGCCATGAGCACTTACCATGAGCACCTACCATGAGCACCTACCATGAGCCCCTACCATGAGCACCTCCATGAGCACCTGCCATGAGCACCTACCATGAGTACCTACCATGAGCACCTACCATGAGCACCTACCATGAGCCCCTACCATGAGCACCTGCCATGAGCACCTACCATGAGTACCTACCATGAGCACCTATCATGACACTTCACATGAGCACCTACCATGAGTACCTGCCATGAGCACCTACCATGAGCACCTACCATGAGCATCTGCCATGAACACCTACCATGAGTACCTACCATGATGATGTTACACATGCTTCGATTCCACCGAGGTATTCACAATTGTGTTTGCCAGGGCCCCAGGACCATCCTTCCTGTCAGGGCTACAGGCGTCACTTGAAGAGCTGCCCTGTTTATCCTTCCAGTGCCAGTTCCATGGCCCACCTATCACATATCTGGGTGATATTGCAGTGTGCAGTGTGGACTACATGTATTGTGGCTTTGGGACACCTGTGGGACCTGTGGGATTAGCCAATGTGCCTATAGTATGGGCTGTTGCTGGAGTACTGGCCACCTCCATGGACACACCTCCATGGCCACACCTCCACGGCCACACCTCCATGGCCACACCTCCATGGCCCTCATGAGCTGACCTGGTGCTTTGGGCCCTCATGAGCTGACCTGGTGCTTTGGGCCCTCATGAGCTGACCTGGTGCTTTGGGCCCTCATGAGCTGACCTGGTGCTTTGGGCCCACAAGCCCCAGGGTTTCCTGCATGAGCTGGGGTTGTGCCTCTGATTTTGGCCAACCATCACTGTGGTGGGGGTGGGGGGGGGGGGGGGGATGTTATTGTCTTGTATCATCATGTACATGTGTGCGATAACATATTACAATGCACAACGTTAAAATTTTTTTACCAACACATAACTATGGATCAATTGATGTCAACATTTTTACACCATTGTCTGCCTCCTCCAGATAATGGCTTCTCTTCTGCTGGCTGCAGTAGTAATCCTTCCAATTCTGACATCAGCTCAATGTACACACTACTTACAGCCTTTAAACTTCTCCCATCTTCCCCACACTCAACACCTCTCCCTCCCACACTCTATACTTCTCCCATCTTCCCACACTCTCCTCTTTTCCCTCTCATTTTCTACCACCTCTTCTTTCTGCTCCATTTAATGCCTTCCCTTCTCACCCTTGCTTAACAGTAATGCTCACCTCCACAAAGCTAAGACCACTACCCGAGATCTACAATGGAACAAACACAGCCACCACCAACAAGGGAGTTGTCTGCGCTATTTTTACTAATTCAGAACTGATATGCTCTGGGTTATACATCTTAAATGATGGAGACGTTGGACCTGCCCAAGGTTATAACATCTCCAAGGTGTTTGCTTGGAGTCGCGACTTTGATGTTGTATTCTCTCTACCTGCCCCAACCATTGTAACACGAGTGAGCCTCTTCTTCTATAACCAACCGTCCGTAGGCATTGGTCTCCCTAATGTTGATGGGCTATTCTGGGATACAGCAAGTTCTTTGTTCCAAACAAATGCTCTAAGTTTCACCATAGCAGGGAACCAGGACCTCAGCCAAAGTGATACAGGATTGCGCAATGTCTCTTTTGTCATCACATCTAATGCAACAGTAATTCCATACATGTACCTACGTATCCGCTTCTCCTTCCCCTCCTCCATAATGGTGAGGACACTCCTCCTTAGTGAGATACAGCTCTTTAACACTGCAGGTAACCACCACTCCTCTGATTGGAGGGTTGACAGTAGTAACCACACCCCTTCCCTCCACAGTGTCACCCCCTATAGGGAGGAGCATATCACTCCTCCCCCGCCCAAATGTGGTAACCCTTGAAGTACTGAGCCCACTAACTAGCTACAACCTTTCCTGCACTGTGGTGAATGAGGGAAGCTTTGATTGGAATTGGACCATACCAGTCTCTGTTCAGTACCAGATGTGGATTGGGGATGGAACCAGGACAAGTATACTACAGCTGCAAAATATCAGTTCCACCTATTCAGGGAGCTATGTATGTGTGGTGAGATACAGATCAACAAACACTATGGCCAACACTACTATCACTATGCAATTTCCAAGTAAGCCATACTAGTACTCGTATGCCATTCCTTCCTCTTCACACCCACAGCTGTTGCTGTTGTCAGCCCTAATATGGCTTCTCGTGCCCTGTTTGATTATGTAACCTTCACCTGTGAGGTGTATGGTTACTCCTCCCCATCCAGCATGTTCTCATGGTCCGTCCCGGGTAACAATTTACCAATTACCATGGACATCCTTACCTACCAACTGATGAATACATACGGGAACAACAGTCTTCAAAGTGGAGGAAGCACTCTTGGCAAGAGCCGCATATCCAGCCTCTACCTCAGGATATTCTCAGAGAAGGATTATGGAAGCTACACATGTGCATACGGCCTATCCTCTGCCACTGCCACCCTCCTACCTCCACCTCCACCAGGTACGCCCATATATGGTGATGTGTTACAGCTGCATGATGTGAATCCCTACAGTGATGACAACTACAAAGTTCTCCACCATCGCTATAATACCTTCTATGGCTGCTTTTAGTGCCAGTTCTGAATTTAAGACAGGTCCAGTCATTGGAGGTGTGGTTGGATGCATAGGGCTTCTTATTGCTGTCACAGCGGGGCTTATCGTGGGTGTGGTCTGCCTGAAGAGACATTACAGCATACGGGTCCCCAGCCAGAAGGACACTGCATCATGTGAACCAGTGTATTCTGATGTCTCCAAGCCAGAGCCCCCCCCTTACCCCGCCCACTTCTTCAACAGCATCAACACCTATGCCTCTGTCGACAGTGGTAAGCTACACCAGGGCAGCACACATGTGGAGCTCAAAATGATTAATGGCAGTCCGGACCCTCCCCCCACTAATGGCACCCTCCAAAAATTGACTGTGGGATTTGGCTACCTCAGGCCAAACCCCATGTACACATCAGCAGACAACCTACTCAGTCCAAATGGGCAAGGAGCAGAGAATGGTTGTCAATCCTTTGATGCTACTGATGGGGTGGCAGACTCAGTTCTGGATATCTATGCCAAGCCTTTACCACCCAATGCACGCTGCATATCAGTTGCCTCCAACTCCCCACCTCCTCTTCCCCAGCCCTACAACCCAATCTACAGCGAAGCGCTGTCTCCTATCATGTTCATGGGACCATCTGGCAATCCTGAGACGGTTGCCAGTGCTTCGAGTGAAGAGTTCCTGGGTCCCTGTGTGTCCATCTATGCCGATCCTGAACCACTTACCAGATCTGAAGGACCACTGACTGTCGGGCCTCAAAACATACGCGAAGTCAAACCGCTTGGGGTGGGTCAGTTTGGACATGTCATTTTGGCTGAGACAGTGAACCTAAGTCTGAAGGACCTTAGGATGAGCGATACCAATAATGACAAGGGTGTGTGTGTACTTGTGGCTGTCAAGAGGCTGAAGGAAGATGCTGACAGAACCACTATGGAAGCCTTTGAAAAGGAGATCAAGTTCATGTCCCGCCTGAATCATGAGAACGTTGTGAGGGTACTGGGGGTGTGTCCCGCGAGGAGCGCCTTCATCATGATGGAATACATGGAGAATGGAGACCTCAGTCTGTACCTTCAAAGGTACGAGTTTGGGTCCCGCGGAGGTCGGACTGCGCAACCCACCCTTTCGGCGTCTTCCCTCGTTCACATGGCGCTCCACGTGGCTGCGGGAATGCGCTACCTCTCCTCTCGACACTTCATCCACAGAGACCTGGCCACACGAAACTGCCTCGTGGGTGCCAAAAACGTTGTAAAAATTGCTGACTTCGGTATGAGCCGATCGCTGTATTCTAATGACTACTACAAGTTACGCGGCAGAGCTATGCTGCCCATCCGATGGATGGCCAAAGAATGCTTCTACGGGATATTTTCTCAGAAGACGGACGTGTGGGCCTATGGCGTTACCATGTGGCAGATATTCACATTCTCAAAACTTCAGCCGTACGATGACATGACTGACCAGCAGGTAATAGAAAACGCGATTACTGATTCAGGGAGAGTAATTCTTGCCAAACCATCTTGCTGTCCCGCGGAGGTATACGGGGTGATGCTTCGCTGTTGGGATAGCGATCCCGAAACAAGAGCAACCTTTGAAGAACTGTACCAGAGCCTCACAGAAACGTACGCAAGTATGTGTAACGACATACCATGAATGGCCGAAGCTCCATGTGTAAAACGACCGGGCTAACATGTGCACGCTATATGCGTGTTATGAGTGTTCTATTATTATGTATTATGTTATTGTTGGTTGTGTACATAGTAAAAAGTTTTAACCATTTAATATCTTATTTCTTATCTTCCGGAGTTGAGGCTCTAGCGCTGGTTGCTGACAAGTCTAGCCTAGTCAAGTTGTGAGCACAGTACTTTAAAGAAGGCGTGAGTTCTTACATATAGATACAATCCAGGGAGTGATCAATTATGTTTCGGTGTTCGGCTTTTACGCGCATTGAAAAGCGATCGCATTTGACTTGTTAGTACGTAAATTATACACCCGCGGCACTGCCTGCACGAGTTGCGGGGCATGAAAGCATCAAGCGATCTGTTCGTTTGTGCCAGTTATCACAGATGTTGTGCGAGGATAAACACATCCTTGCTACCGTAGCCACAATACCCTTGGCGATAATGGTCCATAAATGGATTAGTGATGGTTTGTCTATGCTGTCTCAACACTGGAACATCTGTTACACGTCGGCTGAATATGGTAAAATAAACACCATCGTAGAGTGGCCAGTTTGCACAGGTGTCTCTGTCAGCTAACCCAATCAAAATCTATAAGGTTTCTTCCCACCTACCTGTGAGCCAAGTCGCCCAGAGCACCAGGGTGTCAGGGCATCATGGGTAGGGTGTCAGGGCATCATGGGTAGGGTGTGTAGGCCCATATGTTAGATATGTTTAGGGAAGAATTGGTTTTGGCAGCTTTATGAAGCACTGTGTGGAGCTTACATTGTCATGGGGTCATTCATCCTGTTCAATGCATTGTTCAGCCTTGTAAGAATGAACATGTACCAATTTTTATAGAATTAACCAAAAGTATTTGGCAACTTAACATAATACAAGGTTCTCTGCTATAGATGATGGCCCTTATTCAGTATTGTGTTGTGTTAACCCTGTCAGCACTTGCAGTGGGCCAAGGTAAGTATGGCTACCATCACTGTGTCACCTTAATACTTCTGTGCCTCTTACCAAAGTGTACATCAGCTCCACACAACTCACACCTCCTCCAGCAAACGTCAAAAACTCAACTCTAAGCAGGAATTGCACCCTGAACGCAACAGTGCTTGTATGCAATGGTACTTACCTCTTGTTTGATGGAGACCAGGGGCCAGTCATGGGTTATAACAATTCCAAGGCTTTTGAGTGGAATCAATCTTTTAATATGATATTCACATTTTTGTCACAAACCAATGTAACTGGAGTTACTCTTTCTTTCACTAACCAACCTTCAATTGGAATTGGCCTACCAGAGATAGATGGGTTATTTGGGAATACAACAAACCCATTGAATTTCACTATAGCAAGAAACCAGTACCTCAGCCAGAATGATTCAGGATTACGTAATATCTCCCTTCTCATCACATCAAGAATAAATCTGTACAAGAGCTTACATATTCGCTTCTCCTTCCCCTCCTCCATACTGGTGAGGACACTCCTCCTTAGTGAGATACAGCTCTTTAACACTGCAGGTAACCACCACTCCTCTGATTGGAGGGTTGACAGTAGTGACCACACCCCTTCCCTCCACAGTGTCATCCCCTACAGGGAGGAACATATCACTCCTCCCCCGCCCAAATGTGGTAACTCTTGGAGTACTGAGCCCACTAACTAGCTACAACCTTTCCTGTACTGTGGTGAATGAGGGAAGCTTTGATTGGAATTGGACCATACCAGTTTCTGTTCAGTACCAGATGTGGATTGGGGATGGAACCAGGACAAGTATACTACAGCTGCAAAATATCAGTTCCACCTATTCAGGGAGCTATGTGTGTGTAGTGAGATACAGATTACAAACTAACACTACAGCCAACACTACTATCAAGCTGCAGTTCAGTGTGTGATGTGTGAGATCTGTAGACAGTAGTCAGGGCCGGTGTGGGAGTATGTGTATGGATATGAGTGTGTGGAAGTGGGGATGGGGAGCTTGTGTGGATTAATAAGAGTGAGGGAGATAGCTGTGGAGTGAGGGAGTGAGGAGGATGGTGTGAGGGTTGATATATGGCTATGCATGTGTTCTAGTAAACAGTATTGTCAGTGGATGTAGAACCATTTATGACTGGTCATTATGACTGGTCATTATGACTGGTCATTATGACTGGTCATTATGACTGGTCATTATGACTGGTCATTTATTACTTCTCATTAGGTAATGCTACATCAATTGTTGGCTCAACAAAATTGCCTTCAAGCTCTGCCCAATGGCCTTCAAGCTCCGCCCTCCACCTTGTATCCACCTCAAGCCCTGCCCCCTTGGCTGCACTTGGGGCAGAGACAGGGTCACTAGCAGCAGGTCTGGTTATTGGGATAATAATAATCATTGCCCTAGCGGCAGTGGTGGTTTTGTTGCTAGTGTTCCTGTATCTTAAGAAATACAAGAACAAGAACATCTGGATTGCCACAAAGACCTTTAAGGATGTAAGGAAAAATGAAATGGAGGGGGTGGAGTCCAAAGACCCAGAAGTGAGCACATATAGTGTAGTTGGAGCAACACAATCTCCAACGATTTCAGCGTGGAAGGGGCAGGAAGAGGCCAGGTGTGAGAGACAGAGTGATGTCCAGGACACACCTGGCTCTGACTACCAGAAGAACGTTCTGGTTGGACCTACCAAAGCTGGGAAACTAGCACAGATAACTGATGAATCTGGAATTATTTTTACAGCCAACCCACTGTTTGAGCAAGATGAAGAAGAAGTGGAGGCAGGGTGCTATGAAAATGTTGACAAGGGAAAGCATTTGCAAACGAAGAAAATACCTGTCAAAAAGATCAAACCAGTGGACATCCAATACCAGATGGGTAGTGTAGTGGCCTCTGTTCCTGCGCGAAATCTGATCACCATCCCAGAGGTAATCTCTCCATCATCTCCCTCAGAACAGGAATCAGTAAGAAAGCGATGTTTGACCGGCCCATCCAAGCCAGGAAAACTAGCTACTACCACTGAGGCAGCTCTTCAAAACATGACCTGGTCCATTAATGCTGTGTATGGCTCAGGTGTGAGCAATATCCATGACGTGCCCACTATGGATGATGACCCTCCTGATGGTAGTGAAGACCCTGATCATATATACAGCACAGCTCTGGACCCTGATCCCACCCTGCATGCTCAAGAACCGATAGATCATTTGTCTTACTCCATTTATGCAAACCTGCCTGGGAATTTTGAAAAGCCGCTCAACATTTCACCCGAGAATGTTCATGAGATAGAACTATTGGGGGAGGGGCAATTTGGAGAGGTTCTATTGGCAGAATTGGAGGGGGTCAGTTTGGAGTGCCTTGGAGTTATTGGTGATGGGGATGAAGGAGACAGGGTTAAAGTCTCTGTAAAGAGGTTGAAGGAGCATGCTGAACCAGATGCTCTTGATGCCTTCAAGAAGGAAATTAAGTTCATGTCACGTCTGAATAATGAGAATGTGGTGCGCTTACTGGCAGTCCATGAGGGTAGTGAGAACAGTGCACCATTCATTGTAATGGAGTACATGGAGAATGGTGACCTCAACAATGTACTCCTAAAGCATCAAGTATCATCCCAACACTTAGAGGGTTACCTTTCACCTTCAGTTCTATTGCACATGGCCACACAGGTTGCCAACGGTATGAGATACCTTGCCTCCTTTCACTTTGTGCACCGTGATCTGGCCACTAGGAACTGTCTGGTGGGAAAAGACTATGCGGTGAAGATTTCAGACTTTGGTATGACAGCAAATCTGTATGAGTCAGCATATTGTTGCATACGAGGACAGCCAAGGCTCCCAATTCGTTGGATGCCAACAGAAAGCTTTTATGGTCGGTTTTCTGAGAAGAGTGACGTGTGGTCATTCGGTGTAGTGATGTGGGAGATATACACTCTTGCACAGACCCTGCCCTATGCTGAAATGGAGGATGAATGCCTCATTGAAGACGCCACCCTTGGAGAAGCCAGGACATTACTGGCTATGCCTGAAATATGCCCGTCTGAAGTATACAGGATTATGGTTTGGTGCTGGGCACATGATCCTGCTAAAAGACCAACATTTGAAGAGGCTCATCAAGCTTTGTTGGACTGCCAAGTAACCTGATTGAAAGCAAGTTTGAATTGTAAACATCACTGTATGACTGTTTGTATAACTTTGTTTATCTTTGTATAGTGAATGTATGATTAGTGAACAAAAATATTGTGAACAAACAACTGTATAATGATAGATACTGATAAATGAATACATCCCTTGTAAGCAAGGCTATAGGCTTAGCCCCCCCCCCCCCCCCCCCCCTTCCAAATGTTTTGCAGTATATCACATGCACATTCATACTTTGCTGATTTTTTTGTTAGCCTAAGCTGTAGCACTTTGGAATGAGGTGGAAGCAGGTGGTGGTCTTACACCAGACCAGCTAAGTCACACTGTGCCAGCGAATGTCCTTGCTGTCAATTAGAAGATAGAGAAGCATTCTTTCTTTGACATCACTATGACCTCCGCTTTAACCCCTACCATCCTCAGCAGCAAGCTGAGGGGCAGCAACAGTGTAGGCAGGGACCAGGCAGCACAAGACCAATGACCATAAGTGTTTAGAGCTGAGTCATCCACTTACAGGGGAGCACAGGGGCAGAAATCCCTTCTCCCACCTGGCTTCTCACCAACACTCCTGCCACAAATGTTAGCTTGTACCTAAGGTTCATAGCAGAATGGACTTCACCTTGTTCAAACAAATTGCTAAAGCCTTACTGGAAATACATACCTCCCTAAACTCCCATACCGGGGCTGTGATGTAATCCATATGCTGTTATTGTAGTTCGTGCATCCATATATCATTCCAAGACATGTATATGTATATTGTGTAATAGTTCTGAACAAATAGTAGCATTATGACAAATAGTGTTGGTTGTGATTTACTGTGCGATATTCTGGTAAGTCTTTTTCGACCCTCCATTCGTGCCGATGTTTTAAGCTAACACCATCATTGGCGCGAATCGAGCGGGAAAAGTGTAGTTTGCCCCATAAGCATTAAGCATTGAAGTCAAATTAATAGCTACAGGACTCCTTTGACATGAGTACCGATTTCGACCACTCATCGATCATGCGGGTGATGCGGGTAAATCGAACATCAGTGGCGTA
The DNA here is from genome assembly GCA_963681505.1 of Eunapius fragilis. NCBI lineage: Eukaryota > Metazoa > Porifera > Demospongiae > Spongillida > Spongillidae > Eunapius > Eunapius fragilis. Next base: position 499,428 of record OY811983.1, on the reverse strand, counting down.
GGAAAAGGGGGGGCAGGGGGGGCAACTGCCCCCCCACTTTTACACCAGCGATACTACAGATAAATGCGTAATTTGTAATGAATTGCACTTATTCTAGTGTAGTTTTGTAACGTCGTTAGATGCAAATAGCGTTGGCTTCTGAGGCACAGCCCCAGACCCCAATGCGGAAGCTTACAGTACTCCCCTAGCTGGCTGGGGGAGGGGCACCACTCTCCCGCCATGATGACCATCGAACTTTGCCCCCCCACTTTTAAACTCCTTCCTACGCCGCTGAACATGATGAATTGACAAACTTAGCGCAGCACCAAAATCAATTATATGGTGTGCGCCGGTGTCGGAGCAGATTCTGTCCCCCCGCAGATTTTGTCCCCCCGGACATAATCTGCTAGCGGAAATTGTCCCCCACGGACATAATCCGCTAGCAGATATTGTCCCCCTTCCGCAGATACTGTCCCCCCCCCCTCCCCGGGCGGCCTCCAACCGATGCTTGGCCGTCCCGGGGTTTTTTGTTGATGTCAGGTCCTATAAGCCCCGCCCGCTTTTTGCATCGAGCCAGTTTAGCACACACACCTCCTCCCTCTCCCCCTTCGCCCCTTCAGTCCCGTAGTGCTATCATTCTACCTCCCCGCCAGACGTCCTGGCTGCGGCCCTGAATATTGTCCCCTCCGCCCTTCTAAGTTGCACGTGGTGCGCTTTGCAGCTGCTATAATTCGCTATTAGCTTTCAGTAGTCAGCTGCAGCATTATGAATGAAGAAGAGTACGATGCCATTTTCAGCTTTCTGGAGTATGGTACTTAGTTACCCCTCTGCATGGCAACACAAGGACCTAAAGCGAGCTCAAGTGTGTGGACTATGCGGTCGATAGCGGCGTATATACTGTACTGCAAAAAGGAAATAAATTAAGAAAGAGGGAAAATTGAATATCTTCAAGTTCCTAGAGGCGTAGAAGAAATAGAACGAATCCTTCATTCATGCCATTCGTCCAAAGAAAGTGAGTATGACTGCAGTGCACGTATACGTACGCATGGGGGCTCGGTTATCGAATTAGTATTTCATGATCGAAACCAACTATTTACAGCTTATGCATTAGTCTTGGTCTCTACGCAAGCTGATTTTATACAATGCACGCGTGTAAACGGTTGGTAGATCACCAACACGTCATTAACCAAGCGCCCGAAAAGTGTTCGAGGATTAACACTGATCGACTCAAGCTAGGATCGATCCAATAATCATAATAGCGCTTTTTATATATACGTGGACACCTGGGAAGGGATAAAACAAGAGAAAATTGAGGTTTCATCGAGATTCTTCTGGAAGACGCAGATGAAAGATGTATACATGTACGTGCGATGTTTGCCAAAGCGCCAATGATGCAAAGTTTATGAAGACCGTAGCCCCTCTACATCCCATATACCTATACAACCTAGTGTTTGGCATCAAGTTAGTTGCAATCAAGACTACCTTAAGTTAATGCATGCATGTATCAATTTAGGTTGGAATAGACCTGATTGGTCCTCTCCCAAAAACTGAACGAGGCAATTGTTACATCATCACCTTAGTTGATTACTTTTCTAAGTGGCCTGAGGCTGAGCCTATAGCTGACAATACTGCAAGAATAGTTGCTGCATGAGTTTCTGTATAAGATTATATGCAGGCAAATGTATATGAATTATTAATTCAGTTTACAAATAATGCTATAAGCATATAAGCATATTATAACATGTAACTTCTTTACAGGCATGGTTCACCAATGTCACCATATCAGATCAAGGACGTGAATTTGTGAACAGAGTCAATGCAGTACTGTTTCAATTAACGGGAACTGAACACAGGATAATCAACAGCATACACCATCCTCAAACTAATGGTTTGGTATAGACTTGGTGCAATGTGACACCTGTCACAAATGGTTCCTTATCAAATGTGTTGGTGCACACTTCCCAACACTGCATGAGGACAAATGGTGTTGCTCTTCCTGATTTATTGTTGGATTGAACAATTTCCAGCTTTTCTTGTAAAATTAATATGTATCTGAGCGTTTGGCGACCATTTCACCATACGAAGCTGCATGCCTACACTCGCTAATCAAACGCAATGTTGGGGGGGGGGGGGGGGGGGGGGGGGGCGTACCCCTGGCCTCACTATGGCTCTGTTGCCCCTGCATGGCCTCACGATGGCTCTGTTACCCCTGACCTCACTATGTCTCTGTTACCCCAGGCCTCACTATGGCTCTGTTACCCCTGGCCTCGCTATGGCTCTGTTACTTGGCCTCACTACGGCTCTGTTACCCCTGGCCTCACTACTCTTCCTGTGTGTGTGACTGAGATACTGATTTATTGTTTGATTGAACCATTTCCAGCTTTTCTTGTATATAATTTATATGTATCCGAGCGTTTGACGACCATTTCACCATACGAAGCTGCATGCTTACACGCTCGCTAATCAAACGCAATGGATTTATTGTTGGAGGGGGGGGGGGGGGGGGGGGGGGACACATTCTGCGGAGGAGGGACAGAATCCGCTAGCGGATTGTGTCCGGGGGGACACTTTTTGGGGGGGACAAAATCCGCTATGACACCGGGCGTATTCGGTTGCGAAATATATTATTATAATAGGGATGACCAGAGAGTTCAACGGAACTATTGACATACATATGCACATGTATAGATATCGCCAGGGATAATTATATTATCTCTGATATCGCAACGCTGATACGCATGCGCAAGAGACGATTTTCATTCTAACCAGTGCAACATCATTCTGAATTCATCTGCATTCAGTGTTGTGTACCAAACAATTAGGTCCGAATGTGCGGAGCTTTGTGATCACGTGGCTATGTACACAATATAACAAATAAAATAATGCGACTCGCTTATATAACTCATTTCAGTTTAGAATTCACACATTGGTTCCGAGTCTTTGCTATGGATTGTACACGCCGTTTATCGTGGGTAGCGTCTTTCATCATACTGACGTTGGCTTCAGATGCAACAGTAAGCGGTAAGCTAACACATTGATTACTGACTGCATGTCATGGTGACACTCTCGAGACGACCAGATGTAATTGTTCTTACCCGGTACAGAGATCAACACTAACGCCACTGTGGTCCTTGGAGACAGCGTATTTCTACCGTCGAAGGCACTGAATTGCACTGTACCAAACAACCACTCAAATTTGACCTGGTACATGTACATGTACAGTGAAATCAGAAATGACACTAATAAATATATTCTTGAAAGGACTTATCTCCTCTTGCTAAGATTAAACTACACTGATGCTGGTAACTATACCTGTGTGGTACAACCATCACCACCCAATGGGTCAGAGTCCTACTCAGCCACCATCCAACTGATCCTCTTAGGTGAGCTGTTGTGGTGTGATATGTGAGGGGGCAGTATGTGACAGTGTACCCTCCTCCATCTCTTCCCCATCCCCACAGTGAAGGTGGAGGTGTTGGGGCCCACTGACATCACTGTCAATGCCAACACAACATCCCAAGTGGAGCTGAGTTGTGAGATGTCCCAGTACATCCATCCTGATGGAGACCTCTGGTGGTTTAGGGGGGGACAGAGGGTGGACACAGCCCAGTCCAAGTACAGCATTGTGTACCGGAATGGGACCAAGCTAGCTCAGTATGGGGGAGCTAATTACACCTCCAGCAGAGTATCTGTGTTGACCATCTCCCAACTGACCTCATCAGACAGTGGTGTGTACACTTGCAGACTGTTTGGAACTGACCAATCAGGAGATATCACTTTGACAGTAGAGGGTAAGCATTACTGACATTATGAGAGGCATAGTGGTCTTATGGCTACCTAACATACATAGTGGGTCTTATGGTTACCTAACACACATAGTGGTCTTATGGCTACCTAACACACATCTCCATGCAGCTCATCACATTCTACCCTCTGCACCAAATGAAGCATCTCCTCTTATTGCTCTAGCCATTGGAGGAGCAATTGGTCTTGTTATACTAATCACTTTGCTCATAATATTGGTCACTGCTTTATTTAAGAAGCATGGTACAAACACAGTGATCACTGAACCACTTTATGACAATGGAGTATATGAGTCATCAAGCCAAATGAATAGTAAGTTTGCAGGCAAATAATTTCATTTATACACACTACATAATTTTCAGTTCAGACACCAGACAGCCAGTCTACACACTGTACAGATAGTCTGCCAACAGTGCCACAGCCCTATGAGACTCAAAGCACAACACTTTGCAAAAGAACAGAAATGGATTACACATATGATATGCCTTCATATGTGCTGCCTGACACTAGGGGTAAACATAACATATTTGATGCAGACCCTCAGCATTACTATGAAGTAGAAAACTTTTTCAGCAAAGAAAGTGATTATTACTTGGAAACTATTGATCCATCTTTGCTACTGTCTGAGAATAGGCCCTTAGAGGAGGTGTGCTTTCCTTACACAGCAATATACGAAATCCCTAAGCAGCCTGAAAGAGGACATGAATGCCTCAGTGTTACTTGGAAGAACATCAGTGAGATTCGTGATTTAGGAATGGGCCAGTTTGGGGAGGTCATTCTGTGTAGAACTGTTGGTCTTAGCCTGCAGTTATGTGAAGCCAGTGTTGATTCAAATGGGAGTGCATTAGTTGCTATCAAGAAATTAAAGAAAGAAGCAGAAAATGGTCTGGTGGAAGCATTTGACAAAGAAGTGAAGTTCATGTCTCGACTGAAGCATGATAATGTGGTAAGACTCCTTGGTGTGTGTACAGAGGGAGAGTCCTTCATCATGATGGAGTACATGGAGAATGGAGACCTGAACCAGTTCTTACAGAAACAGAAAGTGATGCCAGACACCATCGGTGGTCTGAAGGAGAATGAGGTCACCCCCATCATCCTCCTATACATGGGGGTCCAGATTGCCAGTGGAATGCACTACCTAAGCTCTCGTCGATTTGTGCACCGCGATCTAGCCACCAGGAACTGTCTGGTTGGAAGAGACTTTGTGGTGAAGATATCTGACTTTGGGATGAGCAGGAGTCTGTACGAGTCAGCTTACTATCGTGTCCAGGGTACCTTGATCCTACCAATCCGATGGATGGCCTGCGAAACCTTGTATGGGAAGTTCTCTGTGAAGTCAGACAGTTGGGCATTTGGTGTGGCCATGTGGGAGATCTACACCCTGGGCAAAGTGGACCCTTATGAGGAGATGACAGATGAAGAGGTGATTGCTGATGCCATCAGAGGCCCTGATAGGAAGCTTCTCTCCAGACCTGACCTCTGCCCCCAAGAGGTGTATGACATCATGCAGAGGTGTTGGGTACATGATCCTTTGGCTAGGGCAAACTTTGGAGAGATATATTCACGTCTGTATCTCATCTACACAAGGCCCATGGACTGCACAACCACATTCTTGAGTCAAGTAGCAAAATAATGCCAAGTTTCTCTTACCATGGTTATAAATTATTATTATTCATGTTCTCTCCACCCACCCTCCACTCCCTCCTCTCCATCCATCCCCCACTCCCTCCTCTCCCTCCCTCACTCCCTCATTACTAATTAGCTATGGCCATTACAACTGACCCTCACCACTGTAATATTATATGTGGTGTGTTGTTGAAGGTGTGTCCTTGGCTTTGTGCCTGCATGGCTTGTACTAACATACATACTGAGACATGTGTATATATGAAGTGCCAAGTTGGCAGTCATATTGTTGATGCTATGCTGTTAGTGGGGTGACTTGGGTTCAGGGTGGGTCGCTTTAGAACCTGTGTTATGGCAGCAAGTGACCCAATGTGTACCATGGCCAGCACTAGGAGTGCGTATGAGTGTGTGTGTGTGTGTGTGTGTGTGTGTATGTGTGTGCTGCATCTGACTGATCATGAAGTGCAGATCAACACCCCCTCCCCCCCCACACAAACAAGCATATTGAAGTATGGGCCACATTTCTACATGCCAACCGTGAGTTCAAGCTAGATCATGTGTCCGCTGACATGAAGAAGAAAGGTGTCTTGCAGTAGTGGGTTGGTTATCAGTAGAGAAATTAGCAGCTCGATCATGCGTGTAGAAAAAATAGCAGGATGATAGAGTGTCTTGACATACTATAATATTGGGATAAACATGGAAAAACAAAATACGATAGCAATTAATTGTAATGTGGGCATGAGTGAAAATCAACTGGTACAAAGGCCTCTGAAGTTAAGGGCTATGTCAGTGCGGGTAGTTTTAATCAAACGGTGGGAGATCTGTTTCATCTAATGCACATCACAGCAGATATCCAGGTGGCAAAAGTCTACATCTTAACGAGCGGGCCAATGATTGTGCTGTAAGGATGTTTTCACTTGTTCAGCGGAAAGCAAATCAGCCAGACGCTGTAAATGTAGTTGCTTCACCTCATGAAGTTGAAAGGACAAGTTAGGTGATTGAAGCGCCACTTCTGTGTTTATTAAATTGAAGTCATCTAACATTGGCCCCTTTGGTATCAACATGGTCAAAGAACTTGATACATGGTGTGGATGGCAACATTGCAGCAGTCAGGCCATGCTTGAAGGGGTCCGGAGGCCATGCTTGAAGGGGTCCGGAGGCCATGCTTGAAGGGTGTTCAGAGGCCATGCTTGAAGGGGTCCAGAGGCCATGCTTGTAGGGGTCCAGAGGCTATGCTTGAAGGGGTCCAGAGGCCATGCTTGTAGGGGTCCAGAGGCTATGCTTGAAGGGGTCCAGAGGCTTCAAACATGGCCTCTGGACCCCTTCAAACATGGCCTCAGGACCCCTTCAAACATGGCCTCAGGACCCCTTCAAACATGGCCTCTGGACCCCATCATAGTTTTTCATCATAGTTTTTGATATTATTCTTCTGCGAACTTCCCCAATACCTGTCTATCACACACCAGGACATACACAATCATATAGATGGTTTGATACTGGAAGTCCCCATGACTACATTGTGACTATCTTGCTGTCACAGCAGGCAGACTTTCCAAAAAAATCTACTTTAGTAACTTAAAGTCTCGGATAGGGTTGGAGTGGGCTAAATATGTAATATTCCAGACTTACAAATGCGGGTGATTGCATACTAGTAATTGCTGTGCGGGTGAGCGGGTGAATCCTTTCAATTACGAGTGCACCCGCAAAATGCGGGTGAGTTGGAAGGTCTGTCAGACTACAGTTGCTGTGAACACTCACTGGTAAATGCTATGAAAACTAGTTAACTTAGTCACCAACGTTAAATGACTGAGCTGTGTGTGTGTGTGTGTGTGTGTGTGTGTGTGTTTGTGGTGGTATGTGTATGTGTGTGTGTGCGTGTGTGTGTGTGTGTGTGTGTTGTGTGTGATGAAAATGCATAAGCCAAATCGATATGAAATTGAACAGCAAACAATCCAGAAAAGTAAATATCCAATTAACATGAGGAATGGTTTTATTGTCATATACTAATGGCAGGTGCTTGAATGAACAGAGTTGATTCTGCAGCGCCACGCTACTAGCAGATCTATTAGATTACTAGTACCTTGGACCGCTCACGTGCGCTGCAAGGAGGTCGTGTTGCATCACATGCAGGGTGACATTGCTACGTGACAAAGTTCGAAACAGAATTAATAGCTAAGACAACGTCTTTCCTTACTTCGGCCGGGCAAGGAAAAATGTTTGACGTGGTAGGAAGGACATACACGCATATAAGAACTGGGGTAGGAATGTATCGATGTCTCATCATTTTGGCATCAGCAATTGAATCACGTGAGTACTTGCGAGCGTTTCATCTCATGAATATTTGTACATTCCGCAGGATCGATAATTGTACCACTTCTTAACCCGTTGGTGGAAGGCATCGACCAGCCCCCTACCTTCACAACACTATCTTGTGTTCTGACCATCACTCAGTTTACTGTAGTGTGGTCTCGTAGTGGAAGAGCATTGGAACCAGGGAAGTATTCAATACTCCAGAATGCACAGGTGTATAATGACACCACATTTGGGTCAGTACTGATCATTCAAATGTTGAGTTACACTGATGCTGGTAACTATACCTGTGTGGTACAACCATCACCACCCAATGGGTCAGAGTCCTACTCAGCCACCATCCAACTGATCCTCTTAGGTGAGCTGTTGTGGTGTGATATGTGAGGGAGCAGTATGTGACAGTGTAACCTCCTTCCCCTCTTCCCCATCCCCACAGTGAAGGTGGAGGTGTTGGGGCCCACTAACATCACTGTCAACACCAACACAACGTCCCAAGTGGAGCTGAGTTGTGAGATGTCCCAGTACATCCATCCTGATGGAGACCTCTGGTGGTTTAGAGGAGGACAGAGGGTGGACACAGCCCAGTCCAAGTACAGCATTGTGTACCGGAATGGGACCAAGCCAGCTCAGTATGGGGGAGCTATGAACACCTCCAGCAGAGTATCTGTGTTGACCATCTCTCAACTGACCTCATCAGACAGTGGTGTGTACACTTGTAGACTGTTTGGAACTGACCAATCAGGAGATGTCTCCCTGACAGTAGAGGTAAGATGGCGGTGATCTATACATTGTATATGTATGTGGTGGGTGGGGCCTGGCTTCTTTAGTGGAAGAGCACATGATGAAGACATTAACCCCGCATGGCTATCGTGTATATGTATGTGTGTGTGTGTTTGTGTGTGTGTGTGTGTGTGTGTGTGTGTGTGTCCTGTGAGCTCTTATCTCTCTCTTCTCCAAAGGGTCCACTAAATGTTACAGCACCAGGAGGTGTGCCCAAAGGATACATTATCCCAGTAGTGGGTGTGGTCACAGCATTGCTAGGCATGGTTATTGTGGTGGTTATCGTGACAATTGTCATCGCCTTGTGGGCCCAGTGTTGTCACATACCACCCACTCATAGAGATGGTGCTGTTGCTCTGAACATGGCTTCCATTCTTCCTGATCACATATGTAGGCAATCACTTCCCCCACTTCCTCCTGCACCCCCTGGGGGTCCCCAACGATCACTACCTCCTCCCCCACCCCCTGGGGGTCCCCGGCGGTCACTTCCTCTTCCACCCCCTGTGGGTCCCCAGCCTTATGAACCGCAGCCATATCTATTACCTCATAATGACCACACCCCACTGCATCCTGGTATACTGTCTTTAGGTACTGCCTCTGATGTTGCTGGTCCCCAGTCCGCTGTTGTAAGAACTCTACCCATTGTGAGACGATGTGACCCAGGCTGTTATCTGATCTACAGTAAGGCCTTGGATCCAGCTATATTGACACATGTGACCAGTGTCAGTGATGTGGCTATTCCATATAGTGCCATCTACGAGGAGCCTAAGGAACCTTCCGCCTACAGTAGCTCTGTTGTCAAGGTTACCAGGAAGAATATTGTTGAGATACGCAACTTGGGTATGGGGCAGTTTGGTCAGGTGATCTTCGCGAGGACAGTGAGAGTGCAGTTAGTGGGGGTGTACCAAAGTGAAGGTGAACCTGATGCAAATGGAGGTACATTGGTGGCCATCAAGAAACTGAAACAAGATGCTGGAAATGGTCTGGTGGAAGCATTTGACAAAGAAGTGAAGTTCATGTCTCGACTGAAGCATGATAATGTGGTAAGACTCCTTGGTGTGTGTACAGAGGGAGAGTCCTTCATCATGATGGAGTACATGGAGAATGGAGACCTGAACCAGTTCTTACAGAAACAGAAAGTGATGCCAGACCCCATCAGTGGTCTGAAGGAGGATGAGGTCACCCCCATCATCCTCCTGTACATGGGGGTCCAGATTGCCAGTGGAATGCACTACCTAAGCTCTCGTCAATTTGTGCACCGTGATCTAGCCACCAGGAACTGTCTGGTTGGAAGAGACTTTGTGGTGAAGATCTCTGACTTTGGGATGAGCAGGAGTCTGTACGAGTCAGCTTACTATCGTGTCCAGGGTACCTTGATCCTACCAATCCGATGGATGGCCTGCGAAACCTTCTATGGGAAGTTCTCTGTGAAGTCAGACAGTTGGGCATTTGGTGTGGCCATGTGGGAGATCTACACCCTGGGCAAAGTGGACCCTTATGAGGAGATGACAGATGAAGAGGTGATTGCTGATGCCATCAGAGGCCCTGATAGGAAGCTTCTCTCCAGACCTGACCTCTGCCCCCAAGAGGTGTATAACATCATGCAGAGGTGTTGGGTACATGATCCTTTGGCTAGGTGGTCATTCGATTTCATTCATTTGTCGTTGTCAGTTTAGTTTAGTTTTTGTACTAATTATCGCTCAGACCCGCCTGGGATGTTTGGGGAGTGGCTATATATGACATACGCTAATTGGAATGATCTAATCAACAACCTAATTCTTTTTGTTTTGTCCATTCCGCGATGCGCTAGGAGGTGAGTTCATGTCAATACGTGGGGATAGCGCGTACTATAGATGAACTGTAAGTAAGCGAAGGCACGCGAAGTAAGTTCTGTGCATACGGGTACGGTAGTGCAAACATTCGTGTCGCTGCCTGTCGGTATAGGATACTTAGCTGTGATCCGAGCTCTGTAAGGTAGACACGCCCTCACTACCACTAACTATTTTGCCACCAGGTTAGAAATGAACACACGTCACGTGATCATATTCTTGGCAGTGGCAGGACTGACCTCCAGCGGTAGGCCCACCCCTATGTCATTACGGTAATGTGATTGGGTAACATATCCTCACACAGTGCTGCAAGTGGTGCCTATTGGCAACCCTGTGGTTTACGGAAGCAATCCTACATATTTTATTTCACTAGTCTGTGCAGTGTTCCCATCTCAGTTCACTGTTACATGGTACCATTCTGGAATGGCCTTAGCATCAGGTGGAAGGTATACAGTAGTAGGCAATGGACTTGTGTATAATGACACCACATATGGGTCACTACTGACCATTCAAATGTTGAGTTACACTGATGCTGGTAACTATACCTGTGTGGTACAACCATCACCACCCAATGGGTCAGAGGCCTACTCAGCCACCATCCAACTGATCCTCTTAGGTGAGCTGTTATGGTGTGATATGTGAGGGAGCAGTATGTGACAGTGTACCCTCCTTCCCCCTCTTCCCCATCCCCACAGTGAAGGTGGAGGTGTTGGGGCCCACTAACATCACTGTCAACACCAACACAACGTCCCAAGTGGAGCTGAGTTGTGAGATGTCCCAGTACATCCATCCTGATGGAGACCTCTGGTGGTTTAGGGGAGGACAGAGGGTGGACACAGCCCAGTCCAAGTACAGCATTGTGTACCGGAATGGGACCAAGCTAGCTCAGTATGGGGGACCTATGAACATCCCCAGCAGAGTATCTGTGTTGACCATCTCCCAACTGACCTCATCAGACAGTGGTGTGTACACTTGTAGACTGTTTGGAACTGACCAATCAGGAGATATCACCCTGATGGTGATGGGTAAGTAGCGGGTAATGGAAGTTAATAGTTATACGATGGTGTTAATAATATTGGTAGCTTTAAATGAATGTTTTCTATCTGTGCATTTTGACCAAAAGCCTTTAGTTCACATATCAATATAGTCTAATTGCATGGTAAGTGTTTACGCACATAGTTTTTCTGAATATCTTATCTGTAAAGGTTCCTCATATGGTATTGCTATGGTTGAGGTGTGAGGGTGGAGGTGTGAGGTCATCCCTACATACACACATCCCCACAAACACAAGGGTACTTGTAGACACAAGGTGTTTACAATGTGGTGTGGATCATTAAACTGATGAGGTGTGTGGTGTGAAATGTTTGAAGTCATAACATAACAGTTTGTACAATGATGTGTGTGGGAGGAGGAAAATGGGGAGGATGGGGAGGAGGAAGAAGGGGAGGATGGGGAGGAGGAAGAAGGGGAGGATGGGGAGGAGGAAGAAGGGGAGGATGGGGAGGAGGAAGAAGGGGAGGATGGGGAGGAGGAAGAAGGGGAGGATGGGGAGGAGGAAGAAGGGGAGGATGGGGAGGAGGAAGAAGGGGAGGATGGGGAGGAGGAAGAAGGGGAGGATGGGGAGGAGGAAGAAGGGAAGGATGGGGAGGAGGAAGGGGAGAATGGGGGGAGGAAGAAGGGGAGGATGGGGAGGAGAAAGAAGGGGAGGATAGGAGGTGAGGAGAAAGAGGGGGAGGAGGAAGATGGTAGGATGGAAGATGTATACGTAGCTGCACAGTGCTGGGGCCCAGGCCCATGTATTGAGCAACACAGTGTGCATGTGAATGGGACGGGGCATGGCGTAAGGAAATTTAAATACATATAGGTGTTAAGTTTTGGTGTCAACATTTTAATGTTAATAAATACTGGATTCAAACACAAAACGATTAACTGTAAGATGGAAGAATGACTTTAAAAGGTTAGTAGGTGGTCTAATGACAGACCACACCCCCTATTATACAGACCTCAAAATTGAGTGTATCACATAGCAAATTACGATGTTTTTGCCATTTGCTGTACAAATTATATATTGTGCAATGCTTATTACGGAATTTGACCACATAATTTTTAAATGTCAGAATTTTATGGGAAAATATTTCATGCAAGCAGTCAACCCGTTTTTGGCACTAGTTATTGCAGGATGCTAACTATCATGAATAGTTAAAATTGCTAACCAGAATTAATATACTCATGCATGGTATTTCTCAAAATAAGTAAGTGATATAATGCAGTTACTTCCCTTAGACAAAGGTAGATCAAAATATGGTTATCCCCCCCCCCCCCCCCCCCTCACAGGACAACAAGTGCATGAAGGAAGTTATTCTGTCTTTCTAAATGCATCTTTTTACTAAAAATATGTCCAAAGTGTTACGAAAACAGATTCTGAGGTTCATTGATGGCTGTATGTTTCCATAGCTATGAGTGAATCTTTTAATTCATTTTGTTATGCTTTGTTGCTTTCCACATACCACACCCACTTGCCACACCCACACTTCTTAGGCTCATCCAGTTTGAATCCAACACTTGCAGTAACTTCTGAGAGCCTTTCAGTATATGTCCCCTCTCTCCTCACCCCAACCATCTTAACATCACCCTCATCAAGTACGGCTTTCCTTAAACCTTTGATTGGAGGTATTGCAGGTGTCCTTGCCCTGTTGGTCCTCGTGCTCATCATTGTACTGTCAGTGGTGTTGGTACGATCTGCCAACTCCCGAGCGTTGCTACGTGTATCCAAGGCACAGGAAGCCTTGGAACCTGAGGGCTGTAGTCCTACCTATGCTGTCATGTCTCCATCATCTTCCCCTTCTCCTCCTACACTACGCCCACACCTTCCACACCCTCCTACACACCTACCACACCCTCCTACACAACCCTCACACCCTCCCACCTCGCAGCTTGGTACAGACACTGACCTGTACAACCATTATGAGATGTATGATAAGGAGTTGGAGGGGGAGTGGCCATCAGTACCAGCACCAGCTGTGGTCCTTGGTGGACCTTCCACTGCACAATCAAATTTCTCAACTGCACGTTATCAAGATGGTTTTCCAATCACCAGTGACCCAGACTACGATCAGATCTACAGTGAGGCCTTGGATCCAGCTATGTTGACACATGACTATGATGTGACCAGTGTCAGTGATGTGGCTATTCCATATAGTGCCATCTACGAGGAGCCTAAGGAACCTTCCGCCTACAGTAGCTCTGTTGTCAAGGTTACCAGGAAGAATATTGTTGAGATACGCAACTTGGGTATGGGGCAGTTTGGTCAGGTGATCCTCGCGAGGACAGTGGGAGTGCAGTTAGTGGGATTGTGTCAAAGTGAAGGTGAACCTGATGCAAATGGAGGTACATTGGTGGCCATCAAGAAACTGAAACAAAATGCTGGAAATGGTCTGGTGGAAGCATTTGACAAAGAAGTGAAGTTTATGTCTCGACTGAAGCATGATAATGTGGTAAGACTCCTTGGTGTGTGTACAGAGGGAGAGTCCTTCATCATGATGGAGTACATGGAGAATGGAGACCTGAACCAGTTCTTACAGAAACAGAAAGTGATGCCAGACACCATCAGTGGTCTGAAGGAGAATGAGGTCACCCCCATCATCCTCCTGTACATGGGGGTCCAGATTGCCAGTGGAATGCACTACCTAAGCTCTCGTCGATTTGTGCACCGTGATCTAGCCACCAGGAACTGTCTGGTTGGAAGAGACTTTGTGGTGAAGATCTCTGACTTTGGGATGAGCAGGAGTCTGTACGAGTCAGCTTACTATCGTGTCCAGGGTACCTTGATCCTACCAATCCGATGGATGGCCTGCGAAACCTTCTATGGGAAGTTCTCTGTGAAGTCAGACAGTTGGGCATTTGGTGTGGCCATGTGGGAGATCTACACCCTGGGCAAAGTGGACCCTTATGAGGAGATGACAGATGAAGAGGTGATTGCTGATGCCATCAGAGGCCCTGATAGGAAGCTTCTCTCCAGACCTGACCTCTGCCCCCAAGAGGTGTATGACGTCATGCAGAGGTGTTGGGCACATGAACCTTTAATGCGAGCAGATTTTACTGAACTATATTCACGCCTTTTTATGGCCTACACCAAATATGGAGTGTAACGTGTGTGTATTTGTGTGCTAACCATTTAAAAAAAATTGTTTACCCAATCTGGTGTTAGCCAAATAATAGCATGGGAGTGAAACTGATTACCTACCACGCGTAGTAGATCATCTGTCTACTGCTTAGCCTAAATATCGCAACTAGCCCCGCCCACCACGCTTATTAAGTTATGTAATTATTCAACCCACGATCAGCGGCTGTGCCAAATTTTGGTCACGTTGGATATTCTATGTCGCAGTGATTGCAGCGATAAGGTGAGTAGAGCGCCATAGGGCTGTATGTTTGGCCTGTGAGCTGTGTGCGGCAGCCACAAAGGCGCATGTACTAACTAGTCCACATGCATGTACCTCATTTCATATATTCATTCGTGCTCGTGGCAGCGTGGTAATTATCTTTGTTGGTACAGCGACTTGCGGTAAGTAATTTTGCAGTTGCTGAACAACCTAGACGTACAGCAGACATGAACACACATCATCACGTGATTATACTGTTCACAGTGGCAGGACTGACCTCCAGTGGTAGGCCCCATCCCTATGTCATAACAGTTATGTGATTGGACTACTTAATGTCCTCACACAGTACTGCAAGTGGCACCCCTTTCCAACCCTGTGGTTCATGGAGATAGTGCAGTGCAGGATGCACCACCATCATTTACTTCTTTAGCCTGTACAGTGTCCTCATCTCAGTTCAGTGGTACATGGTACCGTTCTGGAATGGCCTTAGCATCAGGTGGAAGGTATTTAGTACGCAATGGACAGCTGTTGGCCACATATGGGTCACAACTGATCATTCAAATGTTGAGTTACACTGATGCTGGTAGCTATACCTGTGTGGTACAACCATCACCACCCAATGGGTCAGAGTCCTACTCAGCCACCATCCAACTAATCCTCTTAGGTGAGCTGTTGTGGTGTGATATGTGAGGGAGCAGTATGTGACAGTGTACCCTCCTTCCCCCTCTTCCCCATCCCCACAGTGAAGGTGGAGGTGTTGGGGCCCACTAACATCACTGTCAACACCAACACAACGTCCCAAGTGGAGCTGAGTTGTGAGATGTCCCAGTACATCCATCCTGATGGAGACCTCTGGTGGTTTAGGGGGGGACAGAGGGTGGACACAGCCCAGTCCAAGTACAGCATTGTGTACCGGAATGGGACCAAGCTAGCTCAGTATGGGGGAGCTAATTACACCTCCAGCAGAGTATCTGTGTTGACCATCTCCCAACTGACCTCATCAGACAGTGGTGTGTACACTTGTAGACTGTTTGGAACTGACCAATCGGGAGATATCTCCCTGACAGTAGAGGGTAAGCAGTGGTTTATTAGACCATGTTATGTTGCATGTTATGTTGCATGTAGACAGATCATCTATTGGTCAGCGTAGTTTAGAGCACAGGGTAACATTATTTGGCAGATGTGTGTGGCCATGTGGGGGACAATGGTAGCACGCATTGACCTGTGGTACTGAAGTTGGCAGTAGACGTTTGTTTTGGCAGTTGTAAGGCTTTAATAGGAATCTTTCATCCTGTATGTGCTTCCATGGTAACTTGGCTGGCTAGCTAGCCGGCTGGTCCCCTCACTGCCACCTTCATACCAACAGGCAGCTCCATTGTCCCATCCACCATGACCCCATCCAGTGGTGCCGGGAGTGGTAGTATCCTCCCTGCTGTGATTGGTGGTACTGCTGGCTTCCTTGGTATTTTGGTCATCGTTCTGGTGGTGGTCGTAGTACTGGTGGTGTACAGGAGTAGATGCACTGGCTACACAGAGCCATTGGATGAAAATGAGGCGTATGAAAGAGCTGACAGCATGAACAGCCAACACAGGATACCTTTGTATTCTCAGGTATCCAAGCCCCTCTCTCCATCACCTGCACCAGCTGCTCTTCAGGATACCTCAGTGGACTCCCGTGCCTCCCTCATGGAAGCACCGGGGTATGAAGATCCAGACAAGGTATCCCGCAAAGGGCGTGGCCTATCTCTGCATTCACCACGCCCCTTTAACAATGGGCATCTTGACCGGGCCCCAGACCCATGCCCTGATGTGAGGACGACAAGAATAATCCCGCCCTCTAGCCATCCTAAGTACTACGATGAGGTGGATACAAGCCAGGCTCCGCCCACCATTACCATGTCCGTCCCAACCCCTGCCCTTGTGCTAAGTGGCTCTCTCAGGAGGGATCCTGAGCTAAAGACACCTGACTTCTCATATCCACAGTATCAAGATGGCTTTTCTCTGGAGGGTTTCACCACTAGTGACCCAGACTACGATCAGATCTACAGCGAGGCCTTGGATCCAGCTATGTTGACACATGACTATGATGTGACCAGTGTCAGTGATGTGGCTATTCCATATAGTGCCATCTACGAGGAGCCTAAGGAACCTTCCGCCTACAGCAGCTCTGTTGTCAAGGTTACCAGGAAGAATATTGTTGAGATACGCAACTTGGGTATGGGGCAGTTTGGTCAGGTGATCCTCGCGAGGACAGTGGGAGTGCAGTTAGTGGGATTGTGTCAAAGTGAAGGTGAACCTGATGCAAATGGAGGTACATTGGTGGCCATCAAGAAACTGAAACAAGATGCTGAAAATGGTCTGGTGGAAGCATTTGACAAAGAAGTGAAGTTCATGTCTCGACTGAAGCATGATAATGTGGTAAGACTCCTTGGTGTGTGTACAGAGGGAGAGTCCTTCATCATGATGGAGTACATGGAGAATGGAGACCTGAACCAGTTCTTACAGAAACAGAAAGTGATGCCAGACACCATCAGTGGTCTGAAGGAGAATGAGGTCACCCCCATCATCCTCCTGTACATGGGGGTCCAGATTGCCAGTGGAATGCACTACCTAAGCTCTCGTCGATTTGTGCACCGCGATCTAGCCACCAGGAACTGTCTGGTTGGAAGAGACTTTGTGGTGAAGATCTCTGACTTTGGGATGAGCAGGAGTCTGTACGAGTCAGCTTACTATCGTGTCCAGGGTACCTTGATCCTACCAATCCGATGGATGGCCTGCGAAACCTTCTATGGGAAGTTCTCTGTGAAGTCAGACAGTTGGGCATTTGGTGTGGCCATGTGGGAGATCTACACCCTGGGCAAAGTGGACCCTTATGAGGAGATGACAGATGAAGAGGTGATTGCTGATGCCATCAGAGGCCCTGATAGGAAGCTTCTCTCCAGACCTGACCTCTGCCCCCAAGAGGTGTATGACATCATGCAGAGGTGTTGGGTTCCTGAACCAACCATGCGTGCTGATTTTGGTGAAATCTATTCGCGTCTGTTTATGATGTACACCAAACAGGGTGTCTAGAGAGGGGCGTGGAAATAACTATAAATTCAACAATCAGACAATTATGTGTGATGTATGAAATTGCATATTATGTTCTGGGTACTGTTGTGTAAAATGGTGGTAACATGTTTAGATGTTTGTGATTGAATGCGTAGGTTGGGCAGTGCTTGGTGTACCATTACTTGGGTGTGTCGTGATGTTAAGGAGGAATGATAGGTATCCAAGTAATAAAAGGCTTTGCTGTTCTCTCCCATCAGATGCCCCCACTATCACCATGGCAACCCCACGTGGCGTAACTGTGGGATTTCGCACCACGTTTGCATTGGCAGCAGCAATTGTGGGGTTTCTGATGATGGCTGTTCTGGTGATGGTGTCCATGTTGACAGTGTACCAGGGGAGGGGGAAACCCTCAGGTCCCAACAACGTTAGGAAAGAGCACACCACACCTGTACGTGCTAACCCGTATTCTGGTAGCAGCAGCTGTTCAAATGTTGCTCCATCCATGGCTAATGTAGACCCAGTGATAAAGTCACCCCACACCCCACCACCTCTGTCCTCACCCCAACATAAGAATGCAATACCATCTGGGGTTAACTCCCACCACCCTGTTAAGCCTAACCACTCCCCCCTGCCTGTGGGTGTGTGCCCCCCTACCAGTGCTCCCCAGCCTGCTGGTGTGTGCCCCCCTACCAGTGCTCCCCAGCCTGCTGGTGTGTGCCCCCCTACCAGTGCTCCCCAGCCTGCTGGTGTCTATGATGTTCTCATGCATCACACAAAACACGACACAATGGATGGGCGTGGTCTAGTGGGTTCCCATAGTGACAGGAGGGAGTCAACATCACTTACGTCATCTCTGTTCAACAAATCCTGTGGATCAGCAAACACAGGCTCCTCCTGCCCATCACGAAGCTCCTCCCATAGCTCCTCCCACAGAAGACCTTCACATGACATTGTGTACTGCGAGCGTCTGGAGCCCTCAATGCTACACCAGAGGGCGGGGCCACAGGACACGCCCACACAAGCCCTGCCCTTTGCCTCCATGTATGGCCTCCCAAAGCCTCTATCAAGAGACGAGCAACCAATCACTATCACCAAGGACAATATCATTGAGCTGAGTGATCTGGGCGTGGGTCAGTTTGGACAAGTAGTCCTTGCAGGCACTAAAGGGTTAAGTCCTAAAGACCTGCGGCTAGGTCATAGCACAGACAGGACCAGAAGTCTGTTGGTAGCCATTAAGAAGCTTAGGACAGACGCTGATCAAGACCTCAAGAAGACCTTCAAGTGTGAGATCAAGTTCATGAGTCGTCTTAAGCACAACAATGTGGTAAGGCTTCTGGGTGTGTCTGATGGGGTGGAGCCTTTCATTGTGATGGAGTACATGGAGAATGGTGACCTCCACAGCTTCCTTCGCAAGCATAAGGTGGTCTCCGATACAGCAGACCACCTCAATGAGTATGAGGTCACGCCCCTAATACTCATGTATGTGGCCGTCCAGATAGCCAATGGGATGAGATACCTAGCATCACGAAGGTTTGTGCACCGCGATCTGGCCACCCGTAACTGCCTTGTGGGACGAGACTTTGTGGTAAAGGTGTCTGACTTTGGGATGAGCTGCAGCCTGTACCAGTCCCTCTATTACCTGGTACAGGGACGTCTGATCTTGCCCATACGATGGATGGCATTTGAGTCCTTTTATGGGAAGTTCTCTGTCAAATCCGATGCCTGGTCATACGGAGTGACCATGTGGGAGATATTCACCTTGGCCCAAGCAGAGCCGTACAGTGACATGACTGACGAGGAGGTCATTGCAGATGCCATCAAGGGGGCGGGTCGTACGCTGCTTGCTCCGCCCCCCACCTGTACCAAGGAGGTGTATGATGTAATGCGCAGATGCTGGGTGCATGAGCCAGTCATAAGGGCTGACTTTGAAGAGGTGTACTCGCGCCTGTTCCTGCTCTACACCCAAATGAGCGGCCATGTTGAGTAGACCACACACAGGCATGCATATTAAAAATTAAAAATTTCACTTTCACTATATTTGTCTGCATATATCATCACAGTGCAAATGTTTGTATTAATCAGTTTCTACATTCAGTTCCTACTTTCTTGTAACTGTACACAGCTTAGGAGTATCATGTCTTACAGCCCACCTAGGGAAGGTCAGATGGTCAATGGTACCTTGGAAACCACACTGGGCCTTTGTCCAAGCAACTGTTATGACTCTGTGGCCACACCCAAGAAAGCTTATTGGCTATTTTGGCAGTGTATATAGCCAACATAACAGGCATAGCCAAAATGTGTGTGTGTGTGTGTGTGTGTGTGTGTGTGTGTGTGTGTGTGTGATGTGGACCCAGCCACATACCGCACATACGTACCAGTGACATCAATGCACGCTCCTGTTACATAGCTGCTCTTTTCAGAAGCCAAGAACAAGCAAACCTCTGCCACTTCTGATGATGTGGGCGTGTCCATGTGATATGGGCGTGTCCATGTGATATGGGCATGCCCAGGTTATGTGGGTGTGTCCAGGTTAGCCTATTACACAGAGCACAGCTGTGACCTCTCACCTTCTGGTCTGCCCATGCGTCCCAGCGATGTTGACCTTACAACCTACAGATGGTGCTCTGTCAATAGCACAGGACAATACTTCTAAAAGGCTCACTGTTTGAATGATCTTATCAGGTACCGTGGCTGTCATTCCAGTGGCTATAAAGCCTGGCAAGATAGCATTGCACCGAATGCCATACCTGCAGGCATTAGTATAATACATATCACCCACCTACCACCCCTCACCTCCTCACACCACCCATCACCACCTCCTCACACCCTCACCTACCAACCTCACAACCCATTACCACCTCCTCACACCCTCACTCCGCACACCACAGACCTTCCAAGCTCCTTAGCACATGTTAAGGTCATCGCCATGACACCTCCTTTTGAGGCACTGTAGTTAGCTTGCCCCACGTTGCCAATCTGAGTAACCGTGACAACATTTTAATCAGCTAACATGGGATGATCAAAAATACAAATGTAAATTCCCACACTTTTGTGTGCATACTCAATCCTGTCTACGTTACCATGGGAACTACATCAATAGCCCATTATATGTACATGTGTTCTGATACTTAAACCTCTTTAAAAACACCACACTTAGTTTCAACTGTACCTTCTGTCTGACCGTTTAAATTCAAGCATTCATGAAAAGTGGCCTAATGAGATGTATTAAATATTTCCAGAAAGTTGACATGTGCCTATGCTTGATGATGAAATTACAAATAATTTGAGGATGTCAAGGTTAAGTTTCTTCTCCGATAGTTTGGGCACCAGATCCATGAACATCATTCTACGGAAAGGGGAGCATTCGTGGTACACCTCTTCAGGTTTGGGTATGAACAAAAATCAAGTGAACAAGTAATAAAAACATTACGAGAAAGGTGGTGGCATATAGGACTGGATGACAACAGTGGTGTAAAAAGGAAGTCTAATAATAAGGGAAAATGTAATAGTCTTATGTTTCGCAAATAAACAACATCCTACGAATGTGCTAAATTACATTTCCTTATTACTAGACCCTTGTTTCCTTCCTTTTAACAACACTATTGCCTTCAAATCCAATATGCCACCAACTTTCTTATGTTTTAATTACTTGTTGATAAGTTCAAATAGTCACCAAAATCGTCAGGCCTGTTGTCATATTTGTTTTACCAAGAATAGAGGAAGTGGGCCGGGACAGGTACATGGGGTGTGGCTACATGTAAAGGGTGTGGCTACATGTAAAGGGTGTGGTCTACATGGGGTAGTTTACAGGTGGGGAGCAACTCATTAATTGGCCTAAAAGACCATGTAACTGATGTTTAACAATGTAAGTTACAGACTCCAGTTCATGCACATATTGACAGCCAATACAGGTGATTCCATGTCCACCTTTACCTACGTTGTAGGTTTTTAGCTTGTGCTAATTTATATTGTTATCGCTTGTGCTTTGAGTACAAATGATTCTTAACATGCATATTAACTACTCAAGCACACACACAGTACTCACATTATGCACATAACCACACTACAGTACTTACCTTTCCAACAATGCTGGATATATTGATGATTGAACCTCCAATCCCTTTTGTATTATGCATCTGTCTGGCAACTGCTTGCGTCATCAGAAATGTTCCCTGGTAATGAAAGAGTACATGTATGACCCTCGTCCCCACCCCTCTCCCGCCTTTATCGTGTACCTTCAGGTTTACAGCAAGTACGCTGTCAAACTCTTCCTCTGTTTGCTTGAGCAATAGAGAGTCTCGCGTGATACCTGCCGAGTTTACTAGTACGCTTAGGGGTGGACCATTGGCAAAATCTGTCTTAATGGCATCCATCAAGGCAGCTATTTGTGCTGCTGAGGTCACATCTACTCTGTAACCTTTGTAGATGGCCGCTGGATAACCCCCAGTCTTTGATGCATCTTGAAGACTTTGTGCTGTGCTATGGACCTCTTCTTGGACGTTTCCTACAACCGCAATGCAGGCTCCTTGCTTTGCGAACAGACGACACACGGCCTGTCCGATGCCACTCCCTCCTCCTGCGGAAACATGCTACGTCTGCATAGGACAAATTTGCAGGAGAATTAACCTGTAACGAGACAGAGTCTGGAGGCAAGCGCCATCTATAATCTCATGCAGCAATTATTAAAGCACCACCCCCTCACCGTACCCAATCAATGCATAACTAGCGTTTGATTAACGCTTTTGTATCATTCATTATTTCTTATGTTGTAGAACATTCTCTTGTATTGACATGAACAACACTGATTAAATACAAAGTTCAGCTCTATGGTGGACGAGCTATTCTAGAGGGTATAGCTGGCCCTGACCAGATGGAGATTCAGTCGGCCATGTATAGATCTCAATCATTAAGTACGATGGACTTCGGCCGACACATGGAGGTGGCAAGTCTAGAGGCTACAGAGGAGATAATGGCAGTGGCTTCTTTTCCCCAGGCTCCATAGGTTTCGATGACCATAGGGACACATACCCATCCTAGATCTGAGCACTTGGGGTCTTATTTTAAAATTGTTTTTATTTTTTTTTAGATGTTGTAGTAATTATGTAGGTTTTAATTTTATTTACTAGTGGGCAATAATAGTGGTTTGTAATGTTCATACAGCCTTATTATACCTATGTGACTTAGAAAAACGTCCGTGACATAGCGTTATTATTTTCTCCAAGACCTTCAACTCGTTGAAATGGAGTGCTGATCCCCCTACAAAACTGAATTCTTTCCAAGACTTGCAAAGTTTTGTTCCAAATTCTTGCGTGATAAGTGTTCCATTTTTTCTAGAGCACTATTAAGCATGCTTATCTAATTAAATTGCAGGCATATCACTCTTCTAACTTGTGCAGGGTGAAGAGTTTCAAAAAAGCGATTCCCCCGACGAGGCATGCGCGCTAATATGCTAAGGGGCGTGCCGCTTTATAACTTCTCGGGGGAACGCTTTTTTGAAACTCTTCAACCTGCACAAGTTATAAGAGTGATATGCCTGCAATTTAATAAGATAAGCATGCTTAATAGTGCTCTAGAAAAAATGGAACACTTATCACGCAAGAATTTGGAACAAGTCTTGGAAAGAATTTTTTGTAGGGTCCAGTCACTTTTATTTTTAATGCATATACATGTACGTACACAGCATACAATTATTAGAGATAAATATGCTGCCCAGTCATAAGTATCGAGAATGATATGATTTCAGTCGCTAGTCTTTAAAAAAAAAAAAAAAAAAGCTAATGTGCAACTAGAAACTGCCAAAATTCCGGTCGAGTTTTTTTCGACAGGTTTGTCAAGATGGCTCAGGTAAATACACCCTTCGTCTTCCTTCTCTTCTTCCCAGCGGCGCCAGTCGCGCCAACTAACCACACGCACACCTCACGTGCTAGTTTAAGCTTTCTATAAGATCACGTGATCCATAATGTCGGAGGACGACAGTGTCAGGAAAGAAGTCTGGGATGGAAAAATACCAGTTTGTTTTACAGTGGATGATAGGGAGTTGAGTTCGGGCATCAAGAAGGCTCCTGAACCTTGCTATGTAAGCTGCTTATGGTCATGTCGCAAGTGGAAGTAGTGGAATATTTCTTTGTACCTGCCTCATTTGTGAGTTTATTATGACAAAACTTTTCGATGGTAGAGCGAGTAGGGTTTATTACTGGATTGTGCCGCTAAAGGATTACAGCTCCGCCCATCATCCGTGTTTAGTGTGTGATTGTGTGCGGCATGTTGTGGGTGTGGCAGTTAAAGCTGGTTCGCAATCTTTACGTAGTGGGCAATGGTGACCTGATCGTTATGGTGCGCACCAATATCGTTTTGGTTGGTCATGAACCTTCAGTGGTGTGGTGCTTACAGGCTGCTGTTCACCACACATCAAATCACATTCTATGTATCTGGGTGTTGTGTGGACTGGACTACAGGTGTCTAAATGACAAATGCCTTAGAATTGTTGTGTTCTTACGGGCCATGTGGAATTGAAGTGACTGTCCCATGTGGTGTTTCATGTTCAAAGCGATCTGTTCTTATGCACAGTGCTGTCATATGAACTATGTTGTATTCCAGATGCTCATTCGCCGTGTGACCTACTTTTCTATGTTCTATGAAAAACTTGAGAAGTTGTTTGCCAAGGAGACGAGTGCAGCCGTTGGTGATGAAATGTGGCTGTCATCTGAGGAAACCCCTCTCAAATGGTTAGCAAATGACATGTACCAGGAGCTTCACTTTTCCCATGTCCACAGGCACTACCCTGTGGGGGTACTGTATGATCTCTATGGAAACCATTTGCCATGGAATATCACAGTTCATTTCAAGGCTAGTCACTCTCTAATTATCCACCTATTTTTAAAATAAGTTTGCAACACATTACATGCATAAATTCTTCCAACCAGAACTTCCCCGAAGATGAAATCCTTCACTGTCAGGGTAGTGAACCCGTCAAGACCTATTTTGTGTCCAAACTTAAAGAGGTGTGTGTGTGTGTGGCTTTCTTTTATAATGTTGGTTACATGTGGTTTTACTTTCAACAGGCAGATTACCTTAAACACAAACTAGAGGCATTCAAAGAGCTAACTCAGGAGGACACTGCCCAGCTATGGCGTGGATTTATTCAGGGTGACCATTTTACACCTATCTGTTCTCTCTGAGCTCCTGTTCTTCCCTATACAGATCAGTACACTGAATTCTGGGAAGTGAACAAGAAATTCATGCTTAATAGTCGATCAGTTTCTGAACCATTTAAAAACATTCCATTTTGTATCTATAGAGTAAGTTCTTCGACACAAAGCAAGGTAGCTTTATATTATCTCCTACAGGACGGTCAACCTGTATTCCAGAAACTGATATCTTCTGTATCAACTGCTGACAACAAGGGTAGGGTAGGGGTGTTTTTGCTGTGGGTAGGTGTTGCCATGCAATGAACGTTGCTGATATTGTAGAGTCTGAGGCACAAAATCAATTGCAACGTCAGCAGACATTAGAGGACCTTCTTAGGCTGTATGATTCCAACCTCAGTTTTACCCAAGGTGGGCATTGTTGTATGTGGACGTGTTCTGAACTTGATTTGTATCTGTACTCAGAATCTGGTGAACACTGTGTGCTGATTCATGTCCTCCATGGGATTGAGGTACCCTTGTCAGTACCTTTACAATGGCTTAGTGAGAATATGAGCTATCCTGACAACTTTCTGCATATATGTATTGTACCCAAGCATAACTAGAGAAAGACTATGAGATTTTCTGTGTGTGTCTTTGTGTATGTACGTACATGTTTGTGTATAGATGCATATGTAATGGATTATGATTTAACAACCAATCTGAGTAGTATATGACACCCACTGTTCAATCCGTTGGACCTTAACAACAGGCTGTGTGGCCACACTAACCTGCCACATGATGCTAAGGAATTGCACACAAGACATGAACAAAATACACGTATACAAACACAAACACCACACACACAGATTCCATTATTCTACTTTGACTCGAAGCTGTCTTCCGATGCTTCACTTGATGCAGATGATGTGTGTCCATCTGTCTCTTCTGCCTCACCACCACCTCCTGTTGCTGCCCCACTCATAGGGGGTGCGTCTGCATCTTCGTTCCTTCAGGAGTTAACACAAATCATTTTTATGTACTACCACTACCTGGGAAAGATGTCACTCACTCTATCAAATCAGGATTAAGTCCCTTTGCTCTCATTTTCATTGCTATTTGTAGAGGATTGACTCCCTTTTGTGCACACACCATTAACAGTGAGGTCGTCATGACAACTGGTGACTTACAAGTCTCTTCAGCTTGAAGAATTCCTTATAGAGGGGATGGTCTTTAATCTTCATGGCTTGATAAGAAGCAGCAGTACATATTGACGGAGATACATTTTTAACACCATACCTCCACCTCCTGTTGCTTGTTCTTCAACTGAATGATCCAATGATATTGATGGTAAGAATAAATACATGATATGCACATACAGTGTCCTAGCAACTTAAAGGGAACCAAGGCTTGCTGAAATATATTTCAGTCAGTTGAACAAATTAGTAGTTCCCAGGATGGTTGTGTGTGTGTGTGTGTGTGTGTGTGTGTGTGTGTGTGTGTGTGTGTGCGTGTGTGTGTGTGTGTGTGTGTGTGTGTGCGTGTGTGTGTGTGTGTGTTAATCAGTACTCCTTAATCCCAATATTCCCTCTAGAAGCCCTCCCCTCCATGCCTCCTTAGCTGGCACAGTGGCAGCTGGGCATGATAGCCACACCCACCTGGTGGTGCTCCAGGTAGGGGAGGAGGTGCTGGGGTAGGTGCTGGAGCAGCTGTGGCTGTACCACTGGCAGTGCTGGTAGGTACTGCATTGGAAGCCCCAGCAATGGCAGCAGGAGCCTCATACAGTGAGGAGGCTTGGACACCCTCCAGCCCGGGGATAGATGCCAGCTGTTTGAATAGAGGCAACTAGATGAAAAACCGTCGACTCAATTTGTTGCTTGCCTTAGCTTCAAGGATGTTCAGTGAGATGTCCACTTTCTGTATTCGAAGTGAGAGATCCGACAGTTTCTGCAATCGAATAGTTACGTAGTCCTTATCTGTTCACATAACTTACTTCTTCGCAAACTAATGAAAACCTGTTAAGAAACTGGCTTGTGTGTATAATAAACTTATTCAAAAACACGCGGGTGTTTTTGTGATCCAGGGCTGGAACCTAGAACCAAGTATAATGAGCTCCAATTGGAAGTACGATGAACGAGGCGTACCTTTGTATAGTCCACCCCAGCCCCGACAATCGGAAGTCCGTGCTCATCCATACCAAAGAACAGACAAGTCACACAAACACAACAATCACCTTAACGGATTAAACACCAAATTCAGCTCGGCCCCCTTCCCCGTACCCTGTTATCACGTGATATGTTACAAACAAATATATTGTAATAGAGCGCACGTGTTAATAGGGTCTCCTATTGCACAGAGACGAAGAATGGCTATTAGCAGTGGATGTAACGGGATTGTAAAAAAGGCGTATTTATCATTATTTCACGGAACGCACTCCCTGCTGAGGTCAACTGCTGCAGACATATCATGCCGGCAGCTTCATTGCGCCACACTGCGCAGAGGGCTGGAGGAGTTCTTCCCCAAAGGAGAGGACATTATTGAAGAGGCAGAAAAAACAGGTAGTTGATAAGAAATGAACTGTCGGAGCTCCTATGGACACACCCTCCTAAAACAGGTAGACCGTGGCAAGCACGGGAACTAAGACAGAAGGGCACAGAAGACCTCCATAAGCTGTGGTGCGTGTGTTCTATAGTTACGACATTTCACCATGTTATACACACCCTTAGGTACGTCCTTCTCAAGGAAAGGAATATGTTACAGACCATTAAGCACGAAGCCAAAAGGGTTGGATTCAGAATGCCGGCACCAGAACGGATGTGGAAGGTGAGTATAAAACTCAAGTGAAGTGTAAAGCAGGCATGCTCACTACTTGTAGGTTAGAAAATCAATGGCAAGGATCAAGGTGGTTATCGGAGAGAGGGTAAGGACATTGATATGGTTATAGTGCAGCTGGCCATCTTGTGCACTTCAGGACAGAGCAGTATGTGCAGCTAAGATGGCCGCCGAATCGGACCCCACTAAAGCTCAGACTACAGATATATCAAACACTCCTACTTCATTAGGAACAGAACAGGCTGCTCAGAGATAACTATTACTGTACTGTGATGTCATTGTTTGTGTTAGATACATACTGGCTGTTCAGCTTAGGAAGTAGGCCGGGAACTGGTGGTATGTGTGATACTACTGATCTTGTGTGCCAGCCTGCAGTTCTTCAGAAGAAAACTTGCCAAAGTAATCCTTGTACCAGCCTACAATATCATGTTTCTCTTTGACAGTGTAGTGAGGGTTCTTGGAAAGGCCAGTTACAACCAGCTCCATGAAGTGGCGTACAGGGCCTGCAAATATAACAGAATGAGTGCATAGTACCTACAGGGAGGACTGGTTACCTTTTTTAGAAAATCCATCCAATAGGTGATTGAGTAATACATGTTCATCAAATCCAACTCCTTGTTCTGCCCTTTTGGGACAACGTGTGCTAATTTCACACAAATATAACAAGAAGGGACTGACTTGTAAAACATGTCATTGTCTACAGGATAAATGGCTTGGTATGGGGCATCCATCAGAAGTTCAAACTGTGACTTTGGTTCCATTGCCATCAAAGCTGATAGCTGTATTGCGGCATCCTCCTACACCACAACCTCTAAAATAGGAACAGGATTAAAGGCTGCCCACCTCCATTAGTGTTGGTTTGTGTGGTGGAAGCACTCTCGTTTGAACTCCAGGAAGTTGGAAAATACCTGAGGAGTCTTAAATAAGTATATTTTGCTTCACATAATTAGATACTGACCTAGCCGAGGTCCCCCGTTTGGGTTCATGATGGCAATACGATGCTCACTTCCCTTTCCCTTCAGAGCAGGGCGGGATAGTCTAACTGGTTCCTGCTTGTCTGGCATGGCAAACCTCTTACGTTGGTGAGCTGCAGGCAAGGGGTTCATAAAATGTTGTGCAATCTTTCAATAACTAACCCTCCGATGGGGCGTACGTTTTTATCCCCGACAGGATTTGTCTGCGAAGTAAAAAATTAGTTTTTCACACATCTGACTCAATTTTTAACTCACTTCAAATCGATTTTCAATCCAGTATCAGATGGACTCCTGTGGTCTCCAATTGGAGCATGCGAAGTGGTGACACCTCCTTTTTCGTGATTGGACTCGAGTTGTTCTAACTGTTGCAAAAGTGAATCCGTGTTAACGCCCAACTGTTCGCTAGCCGCTTTCCCCCCTCGGGTTATTGCTTGCTGAAAGGTGGCTGAGTCTTGAATGCGTTTATCTCCTCCGCCTGCTAAGCCTAAATTCTTATTGGTTTCTTTCTTGAGTTTCTTTCTGTAATTTTTTCCAGGCCCATTGTCGCCCGAGGTAGGAATATTAGCACTGTATCTCCTGCATGTCACTCCCAACGTAGAAGGTAGTTGAAAGATTGCCACATCGCTGTTCCACTTTGTGTAACGTCGCAAAAGAGTAGCTAGCATGCTTCCGCTAATTAATTACTATTGAAATAAAAGTGTCGCTCCGGTATCGATTATCACCGTAAACTACAGCGTGATGAGCGAACTATTGGAAGCAGTCATACCACAAGGGCAAAGCCCGTTGGTTTGCGTACAACTACCATGTAAGACGTATATGCAGTGCACAGTAGTGCATTAACAGTGTTATACCTAGGCGTTGTAAAAAATGAAGACAGAGCTATTGCATCCCTTGGAGGCATCGGGTCAATTGCAAAGGTGTGTTACTTATGGCCGTGTTTTGTATTAAACACATGCCTTCCGCAGGCTGCCAGAAAAGAGTGTAGACTAGAATTTAGATTCAGACCACAAGACAATCTTTGCAAACCTGCGTTTGCTAAGCCTGGAAAGGTTACCAACCTGGTCCTGAAGATACGAAAAAAGAAAACCATCACTGCACAAGATACAAATTTCCATTCTACCCCGCCATCATTTGAATACTCAGTTAGTGTGCTGGGGGTGGTTGAAACGCTATTTGAGTTTCCTGGTAAGCTGCGTTAGTTTGCAAAGTTTTGCTATTCCTGCGATTTAAGCTCTGTTTACCGTTTTCACAAATCCAGTAAGTAGGTAAAAGGTTTCCAAGGGTAACATACTGGGATGATGAATCATTTTGCCATGACGCATGTTGTGTTTTCAGGGAGGGAGAATATTGGTTTACAAAATATAATATAAAATGTCACATGAAGTATTCAGCTGGTGCTGTATATTGTAGTTTAGCTTACCACATGTCCTTTAACAGGTATGGCAGACTTTCAAGTCCTTCCACCTGGCCTCTCCTCTGCAATGAATCCTACATTGTCCAACTGTTTTCAGATATCCAGTGTGTGTGTGTGTGTGTGTGTGTGTGTGTGTGTGTGTGTGTGCGTGCGTGCGTGCGTGCGCGCGTGTGTGTGTGTGTGTGTGTGTGTGTGTGTGTGTGTGTGTGTGTGTGTGTGGATGGTATGAATGTTATGTTTACGTATGTGTGGCTGAACAATTATATGCTGTGCTATTTTAGAACCACTAGATGAGTCTGCAGTCAGGTCCCTCAGTTCTGTGTCCTTCCTACCTCCATGTGTATTATCAAGGTTTGACAGACCTATGAACTACAGGTTGGTATGACAATATGCTATGACCTGGCAGAACCAGAGGCTTAGGTGTCATTTAAGATAGCCTAGTATGTCCTCACATGTATTTAAAATCAGACTGCTGTTATACATATATCAACGTACATCACATTTTGAAAGTAGCAATATTTGGGTTCAGTCAGGCTGTGCTCCATATACAATACATGAACATGATATGTTTATGGCTGATTATCATTTATGTATGTGATATAGCTTTCGCCTGGATCCAAGGGTGGAGGCAGCGGGTGTTGATAAGGTGGGTGAATACCACTACTGTTATGATGTTCAGTCTTTATTGCTTTGTAGGCAGATGAACAGCCTCTAGCAGCCAGATGGAAGAGGACTGGGTTTGCCTATGGGATCCCATTTGACCACAAAGGATGTATCTGTTCTCTTTGTAACGCATGCTCAGTGTGCCTGCCTTGTACCTTAACACATGCCTCAAGCTGTACCTGACAAACCACACCCAGACGCTCAGGACACTAATAACCCCAAACTGAAGCTACTGATGAAGGTATGCTGAAGGTATACTTTTGGTATGCACACATGATGAAGGTATACTTGTGGTATGCACACATGATGAAGGTATACTTGTGGTATGCACACTTGATGACATGTAATGGTTTGCTTCTTGCTTGTGTTTTTCCATAGCTCTTTGAAGACAGACCGATCTGGTCTCGCACTGCCATCCAGGCAAAGCTTAGGGTGTCACATTCACTTGCTAAATCGTGAGCTCAGCTATTGTTTTCCACGCAAAACTCTGAAAAGTGTACTAAACCAACATCACCTCATCACCTCTTGCACATCACTGTCACCTCTTGCACATCACTGTCACCTCTTGCACATCACTGTCACCTCTTGCACATCACTGTCACCTCTTGCACATCACTGTCACCTCTTGCACATCACTGTCACCTTTTGCACATCACTGTCACCTCTTGCACATCACTGTCACCTCTTGCACATCACTGTCACCTCTTGCACATCACTGTCACCTCTTGCACATCACTGTCATATCACTAGGTTGTTGCCACTTGTGAGCTACCACTTTACCTCTGGACCTTGGAAGACTCTGTGGGTGCAGCTTGGCTATGACCCTCGCATGCACCCAGAGGCCAAGCATTACCAATGTTTAGACTATCGTGTTCCCAAAGAAGTGGATATAATTGAAGCTCAAAATCACTGGCGGCTGGGAATACGAAGGTCTAAACCTTCCAAAGGTAGTAGTAAGGTAGTAAAAGAATGGTTTTGTGTAAAAGCTGGACAATGGATTAGGTCATAGGTAAAAGGGTACCCTTTATCATATGGATGGGGCTGAACTACCCTTATGTCATGGGTGGAACAGGGCTGGAGTGTCTGTGTGTGCAAAACCACAATGTGGATTGATCTGTTGGCCTTTGCTAGTGTGGAAAGGGACATTGTCCACCATAATCACCCTTGTGATACTTTTTCAAATTCTTTATGACAAGCAAAGAAAAGTTAACGCTCGGATTGAAATGTATGGCTAATTATAAATTCAGTGCCTAATAACTTTATGATGGATAGCCCAATTTTGAATGCGTAATGATCATTTGATAGAGGCTCCGGAAGGGTGATTTTGCTGGACACTGTATTTTCCCCACAACTTGTATTGTGTTTTATTCTAATAATTATGAATCTTGGATATTTAAAGGGGGCTTCATATAGTCCTTATATGTATCTGTTGGAGTGCTAGAAAGTTGTGAACAAACTAAGCATAAATATTGCATGTTTTTAAGTGTTGCACTGATCATAAAAGCCTTATGTTTTTTCATTAATTGAAAGATGCTAAGTTGTTGCAACTGACTGATGGTGAAGAGAAGAGAGAGGAAGTTGAGGCTGTGGATGAAACCACTTATTCCTTCTCACCTGATGTACTGCCTGGTCAAAGACAGGTGTTCTATCAGCTTTGTGATATTCATGATGACCAGCTGCAAGAAATCATCCACAGCAGTGATGGTGGTGAGAGCAAGTGTGATGTAAGTGGCTCCAGGGAAGGGTAGAGGTCAGATAATCTCAAATTCAATGTCTAGCCGTAACATATTAAAGGCCATCCAGGTCAATTGCTTGGACCAGCATAGATACTGAGATCCCCTGTTAGTTAACAAATCCTTGGCTTAGAGACAGACTAACCAGCTGTGAGTGCTAATAATATTTGAATGGATTTAGTCTGTTTTCACCCAGTTTATCTCCATAACATTTATTATGTAAAATAAAACGACAACACGTAGAACTGGAAATTTTGAACATATAATTTTTTCATCACCCATATCAATAATTATTTGGGACAGTGTCCAACAATATCACCCTTCTGGGTAGTTTTTCAAGTTTTTTGATTTTCCGTGAACTCCAAAGGGCTTCTTCTATCTTACGCAACCTAAATTCAACTATCCAAAGTTATTAGGCCCTGAATTTATAATTAGCCATACATTTCAATGCGAGCATTACTTTCCTTTTGCGAATTTGAAAAAAAAAATCTGTATCACAAAGATGATTTTGCTGGACACTGTTCCATTTAATTTCAACAGTCCTATAATTAGGACACAATATACACGTGGTACTCGATACAAGCTTCAAACCTCTTTCTGTGGACTTCCTAATTGTCACAACACAATAAATTAAAAAGTGAAACATTGAGTCCAAAATTGCCAGTTTACATACATCTAATGCTATGTAGTACATGTGAGCAGAAAGATGTCATATTTTGTCTACTTTGTCTACTCACTTGGCAGGAGGTGTATGGCTGGTCTGATAAGAGTACCTATGACAGGCTGAGGAGATCTTTGAGCGAGATGACCAAAAAAACTGCAGATCGAAGTATAGTTGCTGCATATCCCGTTATGTTAATCCCTGTGCACTCTTTGTGTGACCGTATATACCACCACACCATACTACACCACATTACATATACACATGCATACCACACCACACTACATGTTCACACTTGTACCACACCACACATTACACATGCAAACTTGTCTTGCAGTTAGACAGGAAGCACAGATGGCAGCTCAGGTCTTTCATGAAAAATAGAGCAAAATATCTTATATCAGGTGTGGAGGTGTTCTCTTTCTCAATTGCAGATCCGTCATTTAGCCATAGTGAGGAAGATTCCATCATCTCATTTCATCTGTATATCACTTGTTAATTCCTTTGCAATTAATTAATTGTACCGACGTGCGTACGTAGGCGTAATTTTATTTATATCCGGGGGGTCTGGGCACGACAATGAATTAGTTGGGGAGCTTTAATTAGGTGTACTGTTGATCCATGATGGGCGGCTTACTGTTATTCTGCTATGAGCCGTTGACAGGACCCGATTTTATATTGTCACCAAACGCTTCATTTAAAGTGTGGAGCAATGGAGACTTCGATCCTTGCTTTGAATATCTGGCGCTTGACATTCCTTTGTATGGCTTATTTGGAGTTGCAAGCTTCCTATATGCAATACGACTTCATACTACAGCTTCACGGAAGAGAAGACCAGTGCATCTTTTGGTGAGAATGCTTTTGAGCGCGTTAGCCTTCCTGGTTGCCTTGGGAGAACTGATTGGATCGTTCAAAATGGTAGAGGAGAGAACTATTTCAATTCTTGTATCTCAGATCGTGAGGATGGTCGCTTGGACTATGAACATCGCTTGTGTGTACCAGTTGAGCAGATCGGTGAAACATTGTGGGCATGGACCCATATTTCTTAACTTAATTTGGTATCTTTCATTGGTAGGACTTATTTTGCATTTTAGGTCAGTGATAAGATGGACCTTGTATCCAGCGGCATATGCATACGACGTTTACTTCAAAATGTCGCCCTACTTTGAGGGGCTGATTCGTATTTCAGTATGTGCGCAACTTGCTATACAAACTCTGTATGCAGTGACACTGTTGTTTTCTGCTGACCTGGTGACTGGAGACAATGTGTTTATTACAACAGGGCGTAGCCATTCTGGCCAGCATTTACTGAGGACTGAAACGTTGCAAGAAAGTGAGAGAGAACCTTTGTTAAGAGATAGCTCATTGGTACTGCAGGAGGAGGGGGAGGGCTCCTCTGTGCTGCATCATGGTGGGCATCAACTAGGATCACGTGCACAACGTGCTGGACATAAGCTAGATGAGCTACAAGTATCTTCACAGGACAAGGCTGGCTTTTTTTCCAAGTTGGTGTTTTGGTGGATTAACCCATTGATGCGCAGAGGTGGCCTGGGCCTGCTGGAGGAACCTTCTGACCTTCCACTCCTCCCCTCGCATCTCACAACTAGTTCTGTACGAGAGCAGTTCACCAGGGCAAGTAATGTTAGAACTTCATGGTGGCAGAGTTTAAGGAGCAAGTGCTTTTGTTTGCTTCCCTTGACCAGGGAAGAACCTATTCCTGGGAGTAATCCTGAAGGACACATTCAAAATGTATCATTGCTTACCATATTCAACCGTGCCTTTGGCTGCCATTACTATCCTCTTGGTGTACTGAAGCTCACTAGTGACAGCTTGGGGTTTGCTGGGCCATTATTGTTAAATGCCCTCATCAATTTTATGGAGAATAAGGATGTAAGTTGATGTTGTGTGTAGCAAGGAAGCAGGGATAAAGGGTGTAGTGTGAGGTGTGAGGAATGTGAAGTGGCGTGAGGAGGGTGTATTGTGGGGAGGAGATATGGTGTAGTGTGTGGAGGATGTAGGATGTGGAGGATATGGTGTAGTGTGTGGAGGATGTAGGATGTGGAGGATATGGTGTAGTGTGTGGAGGATGTAGGATGTGGAGGATATGGTGTAGTGTGTGGAGGATGTAGGATGTGGAGGATATGGTGTAGTGTGTGGAGGATGTAGGATGTGGAGGATATGGTGTAGTGTGGAGGAGTGTGTGGGACAAGATTTAAGTATGTAACTGTAGCTGACAATTACTCACGTGGCTTCTAATTGGGACATGAATATCCATAACATATGAATGTACACAACCATTGACCACGGTTGCTTTCTGTGGCTAGTACCATCCAAGTGTTTGTTTATGGTGGTTATTTCACTTGTCAGGAACCGATGCTGCATGGCTATCTCTATGCACTTGGCCTCTGTTCTAGTACTCTTTTGGCTTCTTTCCTGATCACACACTTCAACAATGAGGTAGGATATTTATGGCACTGTGAGATGCACCATGTGATGTAAACTTGCAGGTGAATATGGTTGGATTAAAGCTTAGAGGTGCACTCATCTCTGAGGTGTACAGAAAATCATTGTCAGTGAACCACGCTACACTTTCTCTCTTCAGCACAGGACAGGTACATCATAGCCAGCTGTGTGCAGTGTTCAGTGTCCATACCTTGCAGGTGATAAACTTCATGAGTACAGATACAGATCGCATTGTCAATTTCTGCCAAAGTTTCCATCAGTTCTGGAGTCTACCACTCCAGATCGCAGTGTCGTTGTACTTGCTGTATCAGCAGGTGGATGAAGCCAGCTTGTGACATTGTGCATTTAGTAATGGAGATTTCTTCCTTCTATTGCTTAGGTGGGGCTTGCATTTCTCACTGGCTTAGTGTTTTGCTTGCTTCTTATCCCTGTTAATCGGTGGTTGGCTGTAAAGATTGGAACTCTTAGTACACAGATGATGGCACAGAAGGACAAACGAGTCAAGGTAACACACACACATATACACACATACACACACCACAACATATTAATTTTTATTCTGACGCAATGAATGTTTTGGCTAATACACAAGTGTTCAGTACAATGGTGGTTCAAAGTTCAACATTTAAATCAGCAGGTGTAGTATAAATGATGTCTAAAAAAAGTTACTCTTTTGAGTGCAAGTGCATATTGATATGCCCTCAGTCATGTCAGTGCAAACGGACAAACCCATGTAATTACTCAACTGGGTACGAAATGCAAACACTTTACACCCCAGAGCAAACACATGCCAGCCTGTAGATTTAGCATTACAATGGTCACCTGGACCTAATGACATATCTATAGGTTTGGTTAGTCTGAAGAAGGATTTGTGTATATATGCCTATAAAAATTAGCAACCCAGCACTGGCATTCAAAGGGTAAAATGCACAGATGGTGTTAGCCACAATCAACCCATTCTAATAAAAGATTTTAGGAAAGTAAAAGTATCTGCTGAAACAGCAGCCATAGTGAGTAGATCATTTTGTGCATGTGTCATATTTACTACACAATTATTTAACTGCATCCCACATTGTACTCTAAGCCCTTAAAACAACTTCATTATAACCAGCCATTGTATAAGATTATTTATAAAACGCACGTATACTTCTAGCACATATACTTCTAGCATGTATACTTCTAGCACGTATACTTCTAGCACGTATACTTCTAGCACGTATACTTCTAGCTTTGTTTCATTTATTGATCAATTTTCGTTGGGAATTTCTAACCGTCAACAAAGCAGTGTCACTGTAAAACTTAGAATTAAAAGAGTGCTCATGTTAATGTTCCCACCTGCCATTATCAACTTGTCCCTTTCAGTTGATCAGTGAAATCATGCGAGGAATAAGAGTGATAAAGTTTTACGTATGGGAGCTCCACTTTTCTGACCGAATACGAGTTCTAAGGTCAGTTTAGCTTTGTGGTCCAGTGTAATGATGTATCAAATATCCTGCAGAGCCGCTGAGCTGAGAAGCCTCAAGTGGAGAAAGTATCTGGATGCAATGTGTGTATACTTCTGGGCAACCACTCCAGTTCTAATTTCACTTCTGACCTTTGCAACTTATGTATTTATGGGACACCAACTCACTGCTGCAAAGGTGGGTGGGGCTTACAGGTTTGCTGTATCATGTGATATACTAGGGAGTTCTCCACTTAGGTATTCACCAGTGTGGCTCTGTTCAATGTCCTGATATCTCCATTGAATGCATTTCCTTGGGTGATCAATGGATTAATGGAGGCTTGGGTGTCTGTCAAAAGGGTACAGGCATACTTGAGTCTCCCAGAACTAGATTTGGCACGTTATTATGTTGCGGATGATGGTACAAGTAGCTTTGGTTCAAATGCACTAGTTGTGAGGAATGGATTCTTCTCATGGAGAGTACAGGACTGTCGGCAAGATGTTACTGAACACACAGAATGGACACTGGCAGACATCAATATTGCTATCAGTTCTGTTAGTTTGTGTGTTGTGTGTGATGTGTGGGTGTGTATATGTATGTGCACATGTACATGTATATGCATGGTGTGGTGTATGTGGTGTGGTGTGCTAAGACCATCGTTATCTTGATAGGGTAAATTGGTTGGTGTGGTAGGCAAAGTGGGATCTGGGAAGTCTTCCCTCTTGGCAGTGTTGACAGGGGAGATGTGGAAGAAGGGAGGAGAGGTAAGTGGAGGAGAGATGATGAGGTGGTGCACGTGATGTACTCATACCTTAACCCTGTAGGTGTTTCTGAGCAATGTATCCCAGAATATAGCATTGTGTTCTCAGGTAGGTATGCTGTACTGTGGGCCCATATGATGTATGGCTATTGTAACTCCATGATGGACAGGCAATTTCCAGTGTGTAAGGAAGAAGTTGTTGAGGACGTAGCAACACTAAATAAGCATGTTAGGTCCCTTTTCACAGCAACGATTCCAGTGATGTGTTGTGGTTTGGTGTTGTGTGTTAGTGTTTGTGTTTTGTATGTGCCGGCATAGCCTGAATTAAGAACTATGTACAGTGTAAAGTTGTAATCGAGTCGCTGTTTCTATTTTATGATCTCACAGTTTAATCATGGGATGTGAATACTCTAATGAATCCATAGATGTCATTACCTATATAGTCAAATTCTGTTCCTATTAAGCTTAACCACATAATAGTTCTTAAAACATGTGTTTCGTTAAATGTAAGATGGTCATGTGAGTGTTGGTGGGAACTGCATATCCTGTGGACCTGTTTGCTTAACTGTTTAGTAAACATCATTAATTACTCGAATGGTCTATTGACAGGAAGTCTGGATCCAGCATGCAACGTTGAAGGATAATATTCTGTTTGGAAAACCTTATGATCCTGATAAGTACATGGCTATTATTTCAGCCTGTGCACTTGAAAAGGTTGGACATATTACTGATGTCCACCCTCCCATCTCCTCACTATTGTATCCCTATTGTAGGACCTTGAGACACTCCCTGCAGGAGACTTGACTGAAGTAGGGGAAAATGGAGTAACATTAAGTGGAGGGCAGAAAGCTAGGGTGGCATTGGCTCGGGCTGCCTATCAGGTGAGTGAAGCTGATTACAGTGGCAAATGGCACCCAGTGCTATAAGTCATTACAGTAATACGTTATGAAAGACATTGTATTGATTTAGTCATGTATCTTAATGAAAGGACTGTACAGGGTTTCATTGAGGGGGTGGCCCTCTTGCCATATGCTTTCTATAAATATTCATCAACATTTAAATAGACCCCCCTGATGAAAACCTGCCTAGCATCATGTGTGCATTGTTATCATTTTATGCATGGTAACATCGCCATGATAACATTGCCATGGTAACATTGCCATGTTAACATAGCTCTGAAATATATGCCTCAGTAGTAGAAAAGTACATGGTTAGTTTTTAGGCACGTGTATAGTAAGTAATATTCATTTCCATGTTTGGGTGATGTCTCTAGGATAAGGAAGTGTACCTTCTGGATGATCCCTTGGCAGCTGTGGACGCACACGTTGCCAATCATTTGTTTTCTCATTGCATCATGGGTCACCTTCGTACCAAGACAAGGGTTCTGTGCACTCACCATGTGCGGTTTCTCTACAATGCTGACCTTGTTCTGGTGATGGATGGTGGACGAGTTGTACTAAGTGGCCCGCCATCAGAGATACTGCCTCAAATACAAGACACATTGGTAACTGGGGGGGTGCAGGGTAGACATGGTGACGAAAACATACCATTGTTGGATGACGAACCACAGGTATTTGCTGCGTGTGTGTTTGCATGCTTATTTATGACTTCTTTGTACAGGATACTGAGCACTTAGGTATAAGAGAGGAATCTAATAATGAAGGGGTGTTGGTGATGGCTGAAGAGAAGGAAGTGGGTGTGGTTTCATTTGGTGTCTACAAGGCTTACTATGTTGCTGTGGGCTATATAATGGCTCCTGCCATATTGCTTTCACTCTTACTGATGCAAGGTGAAATAAATATATATATAGTAGAGATGTTTGGTTATCATAGTCATATTCACACACACACACACACACACACACACACACACACACACACACACACACACACACACACACACACACACACACACACACACACACACACACACACACACACACACACACACAATTAGCTTCCAAAAACACTAGTGACCTATGGCTGGCCTACTGGGTATCTCATTCAAATGGCAACACTAGCAGCTCTAATGGCACATTGAATATGTGGCCATGCAGTACTGAAAGCAGTAAACGTTTGCTTTCAGAAGCTGCGAGGAGTTCTTTTCAAGACATGCAGTCAATTACTGATGATCTCAAGTTTTATCTGGGCATTTATGCGGCTTTGGCTTTAGCAAATTCAGTAAGATAGATACATGTGTACTTTTTGTGTTAAGTCAGTGTTGATGGTTTCTAGATTTTCACTCTCTTTCGGGCATTTGTATTTGCATATGGAGGCATTCATGCAGCTGTTGTCCTTCACAGAAGATTGTTGTCCAGTGTGTTGAAAGCACCAGTTGGTTTTTTTGATGTAACCCCTGTAAGTTAGTCCTGCACTATGCAGATCCTTGTCTATGAGGTTTGTACTTTATTTTTAGATTGGCAGGATTATCAATAGATTTTCTTCTGATGTGGTATGTTACCTTGTACTAATCAATTAACTATATGATTGGATCCCCCCCAACTGTTAGTAATGCAATAAATGTTCACCTGGTACATAAAGTGTTGATATAGACCCGTGTGTATTTATATGTGTATACCATGCTCATTTATTTCTTACAGTATGCTATAGATGACAGCCTGCCATTTATATTGAACATCTTGCTAGCCCAAGTGTACAGCCTACTGGGAACACTCGTTGTGACTTGCTATGGTCTGCCATATGTTGCCATTCTCATTGTGCCACTTGGGATGCTTTACTACCAGATACAAGCCTACTACAGGGTGACATCAAGGTAAGATGGTGAATGTAAAGGTTTGGTCAAAAGTGGGATGGGGGTAGGGGTAGGTTCTGCCAACTTTTAAAAAGAAACATTATAGTGTAAAAATGTAGGAGTGTGTAGGAAAACAATTATTGTAGTGCTAATATGTGCTGGATACTGCAGCATCATTCAAACCCTGCTATTCATTAGTAACTGTTTTGTTGGTGACGACAGCAATCATAATTGACCCACATTTGCTTTGCGATCCAATTAAGAATATGCATTAAGGTGTTATTTTCTCTGCTTTAGCAATGCCATGCAAGCAGATAACCTGTAATATGAATTCTTGTTGTTCACAGGGAGCTGAAGCGTATCTCAACCGTCACATTATCCCCTATCTATGCACATTTCTCGGAGACATTGGCAGGGAGGTGTGTCATCAGAGCTTTCAATGAAGTGGAAAGGTTTATTATTGAAAATGAAGCTAGATTAGAGATCAATCAGCGGGCAAACTATGCCAGTAAGTGAACTAATCACAACAAAGCTGGTGGTGATAGGTTGTTGTAGAGGTACCCATTGGCAAAAAACCTTAGTAAAAAGATGGGCTTGCACGTATGTATGTATTCCTCTTGGAAATGAATTTTACTGGTAAAAGTTGATACATGCAGTTATAATGTACGCGTAATTAAAAATTCAGGTCACTGTAACTCCATGATAGACCTGTAGACTAATTTTTGGTGCATAAGAAAGAATTTGTAGAGGACATAGGTTTCAGTTAGAATATGAAATAATTTGAAAACTTGAAAAATATGCGCTAGGTCCCCTTTTTTTGCTGCCTCGATCCCATACGTAATTACTTTGTTATACTGGTTCTGACGAGGTTTGTTTAGTCTTGTTCCCAGACCAATATGAGGCGATGTTTATCGCATAATGTTATAAACACGCTCATATAGACCAGACCCATATACGTAACATATAGGGTCTGGGGACGAGACTAGGTTTGCTAGTTGTGAATTAAAGTTCTAAACCTTTATTTGTACTTACAGTGTTCTATGTTTTAGGTTATGCTGTATCCCAGTGGTTGGGAATTCGTCTGCAGATGCTTGGTGTTATAATGGTCACTTGTGTCTCCTTTGTTGCTGTATTAGAACATCATTTTGGCTCTGTTAATCCTGGTGAGGGATGATCTACAAATATGTGTGTAACATGAATTGAATACAACAGTTAGATGCATGTATGTAATATGCACCTTGTGTACATGTATGTGTGTGCTTGTGTCTCTATGCATTCACTATTTCAAATTCATGTACTTACATTAGGAATGGTGGGATTGGCCATTTCATATGCTCTGTCAGTCACCACTCTGCTTTCTGGTGCTGTCACATCATTTACTGAGACAGAGAAACAAATGGTCAGTGTGGAGCGGGTGGAGCAGTATATCAATGGGATTCGCTGTGAGAGTATTGAGAGCTCTGCTGAGGTGAGGAATTGAATTAGAATTGCAACGACACACTCATTGTCAGTTACCTGGTTGTAGCTATGCATGTGGCATTTCTCAAGAAGAATGCTTATGCTTAAATTGTTTTAGTGGTGGTCTAGCATTAACTTTTGTTATCTGGCTTTTAGATAAATTGTTGCCCAACTGAATGGCATTTTTCATCAAAAGTAAGAGTTTAATTGTTTAGCATCCTGTGGCTCTTGTTTGTTAAGAGGATACAAAACTAAGTGTGAAAATGTTATAAAAGCCAAACTTTTGTGTCAGTAAACTTTTGTGTCAGTGAATGTTCAACTGACACTGGTCTGCTTTGACATTAAAGCTGATTAAGTAACAGGGAGTAGAAACCAGATAAACATGGTCTTGCTTGTTGAAACATGATTCTTTTCAAGAAATTGACATTCCATGGCAATGGTTTTTTGTAAGAGCAAGGAAAGACTATCCACACACACAGAACATACTGAATGTAAATGAATGAAATTTATTATGTTCAATGGAGAGCGGTAACTCACGGGGAAGCCCCCCCCCCTGTCTGTGGACAAATTCCTCATATGGCAAATGAGACAGCCAGCCCATAACAAGGGTGTACACCTTGTTTTGCTTCAAGAGCATTGTTAAGAAGTTGCTTTCCTTTCCAGTGCACCAGAGGTTTACCAAACATGGGGTGTGAAGACACCGTGTTCAATATTCTCTCTTCTTAGTCTGTTTATGGGGGCAAAAGAGAGCAGGAAGTGGTTTGGAAGCATAGCTTGATACATATGGGTGAAAAACCTTCGCATCAAAATATGCGTCATCTTGACCAAAATCCTCTTGATCTGATATCCGCTCTAGCATTAGCATCAATGGTATTGGGTGAAAGATGACAAAATACCTCTCCACTAAGAGGTTGAAATGCTGGCTCTGTTGCAACATTTGGCACATTTTTGTCCGAGGCAGTGATGACTTATATGCCTTACTGTTAGAAA
Source organism: Eunapius fragilis (assembly GCA_963681505.1). Taxonomy (NCBI): domain Eukaryota; kingdom Metazoa; phylum Porifera; class Demospongiae; order Spongillida; family Spongillidae; genus Eunapius; species Eunapius fragilis. The sequence goes on along the minus strand of OY811983.1, from coordinate 456,405 downwards.
ACCACCCAGATGGCAAGCCATGGGATGGTCAACAGGGAACTGTTTCCCACAATTGTAGTGATGAGGTATATTGTTAAGTGCCCAGTCATATCATGTGGGCACAGGGCCTCATGTCTATTTGTCAGAATCGTATCATTAATAGGTGCGGTTAGTTTTACTGATGCAAGGAAGGTAGAAGAGGAGTTCTTAGTGGGGCTGGTTAAACCCAGGACCACCTAGGTGGATTGGTAAAATATATGGGATTGGAATTAGATTATCACCAGTTGCGTTGATGCATAGGGCAATGTTACGTTAGAATAAATGTTAAATTGCAAATTCGTGGGTAATTGACTATAAAGTTGTATTTCCTAACGGGCGAGTGCTTGAATCCTATGATGCGTTGGTCTTGTCTGCTGCACGGGCGTATTATTAGGGTACACTTACATGCATCTATGTAAATCAGTTATTTACTGCAGGTAGGTTTACCACCTGATTGGCCCTCAAATGGAAAAGTTGAGTTCAGAGAAGCAGTTTTAATATACAGGTGAGTCAGACATTAGAATTCAGCAATATCCTTTTTAATCAAATAGCGCTGGTACAAAGTTGAATTTGAAGGGTATGAATTTGCCAATGGCACCCCATTATCTATGCTTACCATTTCAAAATGAAAGCAGGCCATATTGTTATAAATGAAATTAGCTTTGTATTGGTATTTATACTAGCAAGGGAAATAAATTACCTGGCTTGTGCAATAAAGTAGTTAGTATGAGGTGGAAAATCAATTTATTTGTTAGATATATTAGGCCCTTGTAATGGAGATATATAATGTGATATATTGTGAGCATGAGAGATTGGGCATTATGCTCTGGCTAATAGGCATTAGTGGACTTTATTCAACAGTAATTTGATGAGCTAATTTAATCATACTAAATTATTAGTTGACTGACCTGCAAGCGAGTTGCACAAAGGACTTAGGAATGGGAACATAGCTCTGATGCACATGTGCATATTAATGTTAGTCAATAATAACCATGTCATAGCATTCAATGTACACTAATGAGGCGTAAGTAAAGTGTTCACAAGTTTACTTTTTTTTTGGAACTTTTCCATCAGGTGAATATGATCTAAAATAGTGAATCACAATGGTGATAGTGAGAATAAATGTCTAACTACCTCATCTTGGCTCATCTTAATCAGATGCTTGTGCATGGAGCACAGGTACTTTATTGGTACAGTGTGCACACTCACTGTACCAAGTTAGTCACAAATAACATGTTAATGAAAACCACATATAGCATATGTTATGTAGTATGGTGTAATACATATGTTGTTTTGAAATTTTAAAATGTTAAAATCACTTTCCCTCTGGCCTGTACATACAAAGACAGTTAGGTCCTATTTCATAATCACTTCTTAGATGAAGCCATTAAATCATAAGGACTTAGCAGTTTCATGTAAGATTAAGATCATAAATCAAGACCACATTTGAGTATGTTTAATATGAACCACGACCTGATGTTAGGGGAATACCATGATGAGGAAGTTATGGAGTAAAGTGTGCACACCTGTTCACAGTTTGGATGCAGATTACTTATAATACCACTGATAATTTCAATAGTTACAATTCATTGTATGTTGTCTATGACAAAGCTGCAATTTTCTTTGACTAAGACAGGCCTGTAGTGCCTAAACGTATACAATGTCAGATAGATGTACATGTATTATGTACAGCAGTTGCTTCTTATCATTGATAAACATTCTGTACATTACTGATTGATATTGTGCACAGGAAGGGTGTACCACCAGCACTGAAAGGCACATCTTTTGTGATCGAAGGAGGTGAAAAGGTAACATGTTTTATTACTATTATGGCTTGCCATGCATGGCCTATATTGTGAATTATAATGTACTTCAGGTTGGAGTGGTTGGAAGAACTGGAGCAGGGAAGTCGAGTCTATTTCAAGCCTTGTTTAGAATGGTTGAGCTAGCATCAGGTTGTATCCTTGTTGATGGCATAGATATTTCAAGTGTATCGCTGGATAGATTGAGGTAATGTTTACAATAATGGATTTGATCTGAACATATACTGCCTTATACATTTTTTGTTTAATGCACATTCATTGCTATGCACAGCAAAAAACATTGGGCACTTAACCCCAAGCATCAATCCTTTCTTCAAAACATTAGGCATTAGGATTTGAAGGCAATAATTATTAAAAATCGTGGATAAAAGATTATATACGTGGTAAACTACAATGAGTTTCTGTGTAGTACATGGTGAGATCTATGTTTGTTTGACAACACACTACCAAGCAGACTATAGAAAAGAGTAATGTAACTACTTCATGTAATTATTCTCATTCTATGAATTAAGGTACATGCATTTCTGAAGGCTTGTATGCAGTTGGAACCAACCTTGGAAACCATTTCACTGTTAATAAATTCAGTTTGTTATCTCTAAACTTACTGAAACAAAAGTAAAAAACATTTAAATGTCTGTAGCTTGAGTATGTAATTCTACATATGTAAAAGGAGTTGTCCTGATGTCTTCAATAAATGATTGATGATGTCACTATATTACATTTTAAATTTGAAGGAGAGAAATTTAATTTAAATCTAATGCGTTGATCACGTTATTACTTAATGTGCCCAGCTATGTAATTCAGTAGCATTATCACAGTTGTTAACACATATGAATTGACAACACTGTTAGATTTAGGTGCAATCAAGCAAGTGCAAAGCAGGACGTATTGATTTCAGTTTCGATTTGACGTATATTTGTATATGTATATGCAAGCCATTTATGCTCCACTTGTAGGTCATCTCTTACAATCATACCACAAGACCCGTTCTTGTTCAGTGGTACAATACGGGAAAATTTAGACCCTTGCAATGAGGTGAGTCCATTGACTTCCAACGGAGTGTAAATTGGTGTCACATGGTCATGTGTAAGAAATACATGCCATTTCCTCCCATTACTGGCTGCTAGGTTTTGAATAATATTTAGATTTTTTGTTGTGAGGAGTGCTGGCATTGCAATCATATGATACCCAGTTATAAGTTATAATGTCTGTTCTTGGAAGCACCGGGTTATGAAGTGATTAGTTTTAAATAGCTTTTGGGGAAACTTCTGTTTTTTGCCCACTCAGCCTGGTTCCTTCAAAGCCTTTTATTATAATGGCCTGAAATTATGTTTACATTTCAATTAAAAATAGAAAAAGAATTGCACAGTATGGAAAATTTTAAAATAAAAGATCTTGCCCATTTTGCATGCCATAGCAAATCCTATGTGTGCCTGTGTTATGAATACCCATCTGGATACATTCACAGCACACAGATATGGAACTGTGGAGTGTTTTGGAGCGTTGCCATTTGAAGACTATTGTGGAGCATCTAGGTATGTTAGAATGTGAATACACGTGTTCTGTAGTCCACTGTATTTGTACAGTAGGGACTCATGCTGTAGGTACAGTTGTTTTGCTTTTCCTGATATGCGAGGTGCCGTTTTCTTGATATGTATTACTGTTAGACAACTTTATTATCGGAACTTACATTAGTAGGTTGTTGTAGGATTTATTCTGTATCATGAAACCATTAAACCCCATCGACGAGCTTATATCTTGTGTACCGAGATTTGGATAGTTTAGCTAGCCAGAAGGCAACATTCATGTCTCCAGACTGTTTGCTTTAAGAGAACAAAAAAGGTCATGTTCTCATTCCCAGTCCCATTCTTCTTTGTAGTTGTCATCTTCTTGGGAGAGTATAACTCGATATAGGAACGAGTGCCAATTATACCATTAGCTTTGACATTTCCTGGATAAACATCTTCAGGTATCAGAAATACAAATAAAGTAAGAAAACTGATATACGTAATCAAGCAACGAGAGGAATACCTCTGGAATCAAGACGAGTTCTCAAATTTGGTACAATGGTGATCATGAACAAAAGTGGGTGTCTGCTCGTGAAAGCTGGAGAGCAGATCTTGAATTGAACTGAGCTTCTAAGAGGCAGGGATATTAACATAATCCTCATGGGGTGCAATCCAATACAATATATTAATGCATGAAGGAAACAAGATACCCTCTCTGAGAAAGATGGTGATTTGAAGGCAATGGTGGTGTAAAAAAGTAGGGAACAAGGGATTGATGATACGAAAAATGTAAAAGTCCTACATATTTAGCACTTTGTTTAGCACATAGATTTTATGTTGCTAAATATAGGACTTTTTAATTTTAATATCATCATTGATCCCTTGTTCCAGCCACCATTGCCTATATACATTCTGAGAGAAAATGATATATTGGGGTTGTTTATTATTGGATGGCTTTGATAGTATATAAATCAACCAAACAATGCTTGTGACTGAAAATGAAATAAAATAGCTATATTAGTATGTATCTGGGTGTGCAGATATCCTTTGCTGTCCGAAGCCTTTTTAAACCACTTTGCTAATGTTTTAGTGCTTATTTTTGGTATGGCAATTATTTTCATGATGATAAGTGTATTTTTCTGAAGGGCTTACATCATTTTATATATTCGAACTAAATATTCCCAGTTATGACCTTCAAAACAACATATTAGTAATTGCCAGTTGATTTGCTATCAAATCTTATTTGGTTCGACACTATGAAGGTATGGTAGTGCTAAGTGCTAAATATTGTTCTCTGCTGTATAATTTATACTTCCACCGTCACCTTCCACAGTCACATTACCTAAATTCATGGGCTCACATGCCCCAGCACATGGTATTATCCTACCAATGGGAGAAAGAGTGACTGTTGCCTGGCAGAGAAAGAGTAACTCTTACGTAGACAGTTTCTATTAGGTATTCTAATTGAAGCCTTTTGGTAACACATGCTTTCCCATATCAGGCTACTTACACAGCAAAATTCTATATAAAAGTTAAAGTAGACAACCCCTAGAAGTGTATTAATCACTTACTATGATCTCATCAACAACACTACTAACTTCCAATACGTAAAATACAATGTGGCTACTAAGCAACTTAACAAGCCCGCTCAATACAACCTATAGAAGTAGAACTAAAATACACATACAAACTGTCATGACTTTACTGTCGCTTTGTCATGTATAGTAGTGTTCATAATAGTGCACCAGGGACTGGTCAGGTTGAATTAAGTATCAAAGCCATCTGCTGCTGCAAGCGTGGTTCATTGTGTAACAAGATAGTCGACTATGATGATGTAGTTGAAAATGGGTGAGGAAATGAAATAATCATTTTTGATCTCACTGTCTTATGTATAGAACCAACCCAAACCTTCTGCTCGACAAAGAGAGAAGTCACTTGACTTTGATTCTTGGTTGTTCTACTGGATGTGTCATGCTTTCCATTATATGGCATGAATGATATATAAACCTACAACTGTATAGGTTTGAATTCAGCTAAAGTGACAGTTACAGTGACTGATGTCAGTGGTATTTATTTGATATCCTAATAGACACATTTGAACCACCGCTTGGTCTGCACATTAACTTGTTAAAATGTGAGCTTTTCAGTCAGCATGACATCAGCATGTTCTCATCAGGTATGTACCCAATTAGGGATTCTTTGAGTGCAAGTTATACTGCCTCCAAGCACATTGAGGCCATGATGTTATTTTCAAGGCTGATAGAAATGGCTTACTTTGATCCTGAACTCATCCCTTATTCTCTTGCACCACATCTAATAGTCTGAAATGTATTGCAGGCTAAACTTCACTCTCGTCCGAGCCATTGCCTTCTGGGTAGATGTTTACCCACTGAATTTAGTACTATTAAGTGTGTCACTACTGTATATTCATGCTCACGCTATGCGCCTTGGTCTGTATCTCAGGCATGTAACCTTAAAAAAAAATCAAAATCAATGCATTATTTTGACTATGAAAAAGTCAAATCGATTTTTCAGGCATATAGCACCTTGCAAATCATTGATTTTGGCGATTAATGCATGATCAATTTGCCAACGGTTAACTGAGGTTTTTGGTTCTGCTACTTTTGCTTTTCGAATTTTTGGGAGGCATGCTGTTTGAACAATGGGTTATAACTACAATAGGGCACGTAATCTTATAATGAATAGCAACAAATATAGACTTGATGAACATGCAGTGATTTATCATGCTGATATAAAAAATTACTTACACTTATGACAAAGCCACCAATCACGATATTCCGGATGTCATGGGTGAACGTGTACCTATGTTTTTGATACCTGGAACCAAATAGAACACTTAGCTGGTACAAATATAGGTCCATTTGATTGGACTGCAGGAGCGGAAAGCTCTATCAAATGTATTTAAATTGCCATGTGTGTGCACCGTTGATTAGACTGGGAATCTCGAATCTGACTGATGATCACCTTCAGTCCCGTCCCTAAATTAAGTGTTGATTTTTACCGTACAATTAGCCCATTTAATTTAGTAAGCCATTGTCAGACAGTTGAGAAGGGCACATGAAAAGGTAATCGAATACTGGCTGATTTCTGCAAATGACCAAAACGAATATTGACTAACATGACTTAAAAAAACAAAATTGGTTATTTCGACTAAAGGAAATTCTGAAATCAGTTAATCTGAATGAACTAAATTCATAGTTGACTGAATAGGTAATAGCGAAATACACCCTAGTGAGAATTGTGAATTTTCTCTGTGAGTATCATTTTTCTTTATGCTATATCAGGTGGATTTTTTGCTGAAGTGACAGAGAAAGGAACTACCTTCTCTATGGGGCAGAGGCAACTACTGTGCCTAGCAAGAGCGTTGTTGATGCGGACAAATGTTATTTGTATTGATGAAGGTACCTCCAGTGTAGATGCACAGACTGATAACCAGATCCAGGATACTATAAAGAGAGAGTTCAAATTGAGCACAGTCATAACGATTGCTCACCGGTTAGTGGATGTATCATGCATATTTGCCCATTTTATGTTCAGATTAAAGTGACCAGAAGGATTTAATGTGCATGTCTTGAATTTATTTTGCCACAGGAGATATAATTTTAACTCATTATTTATAAGAACGTAACTTGCAAGCTTTTTTTTTAATTTGTAGAATAGAAACAGTTATGAACTCAGACAAGATACTTGTGATGGGAAGTGGTGAAGTGAAAGAATATGGTGCCCCAGCTGAACTTTGTCACAACCGTCATTCCTTATTTACTGCATTATACGAAGAGAACACAAGACAATGAGTTACCCATAACAGGGAACGTTATTATCAAATTTTGTTTATGTTGTACGAGTAATTTGTTTTTATGCTGTTAACATATGGGACAGTTTCCGTGAAAATGAACCATTGCTATGTATATATAAAAGATTCACGTTTGAATTGCAAAAACTTCCGAACATTAAACGCTATTAACTTCCTATTTTCAACACTTCATACTACACCATTTATTTATCTATGGTAAAGTGCATTTTGGAGTATTGCATTAGCTTTGGCTTTGTGCCAGTGGTGCAACGTTCGATACCCCCTTGGGGTTCATATGTTTTGGCAGGAAAATTCGACTCACTTCGATTTTGGAACATGTATATACGTAGTTGGATCCTGTACGTATTGATTAGTACTGTTCGTTAATTTTTACTTGATCCATTACGGAGACAAGATATAAAATTTAACTAAAATAAAGTTGGTGATGTAGGATTTGTAGACAGCAATTGAGGAAAAAGTAAGGGAACATGGAATTAGGGATTCATTTAATTATAAATATTACAGACCTACAAATCTACCTCCTTAAAATTCAGTGCTAAACATAGGTATGTAATATTAGGCGCAACAATACCTCAATTCACCCGTGATATTCTAATTAGTGCACCCATGCCAAAAATCAGCAGTGTCTTGTAAGTGTGTCTACTCAGGGGGTGACGATGTATACTTTCCACTAAACCTAGGCTAGGACGCTAATACGAGAACTATCAGATGGGTAGGCGTTCATTCGGCTGATTAAGAAACGCTAATTACTGTATGTGATTAAGATGGCGGCCATGAACTTAGCGAATTAAAGTGGGGGGGGGGGGATGATCTAGAAAAGAACTTAATCAGTTTTGACTATCTTAACGTCAAGGTGTTGATGAGGCTTCTAATACAAGAAAGCCACTGCACACTTGGAAGATAGCAGTGACCATCCCTCTTTATCTCTTTGTTGCCACTTCATGCATATGTGCTTCAGTAAGGGTTTAACAAGCAATCCAAAAGTAGGTTCCCACCCATACATTTCTATGGACATCTATATGGTAAAGTTTGACTAACTTAACATCAAGGTGTTGATGAGGGTTCTAATTCAAGTCAACCAGAGCTTACATGGAAGATAGCAGGGACGATCCCTCATTCTATTATTGTTGTCACCTCAGGCATACAAGCTTCAGTGTGGGTTTAACGAGCAATTCAAAAGTAGGTTCCCACCCATACATTTCTATGGACATCTCTATGGTAAAGTTTGACTATCTTAACATCTAGGTGTTGATGAGGCTTCTAATTGAAGTAAACCAAAGCATACATGTAAGATAGTAGGAACGATCCCTCTTTCTATACTTGATGTCACCTCAGGCATATAAGCTTCAGTGTGGGTTTAACAAGCAATTCAAAAGTAGGTTCCCACCCATACATTTCTGTTGACATCACCATGGTAAAGCTTGACTATCTTAACGTGAAGGTTTTGATGAGGCTTCTAATACTAGAAAACCACCGCACATTTTGAAGATAGCAGGGACCATCAATTCTTGTCACCTCAGGCATACCACCCTCAGTGTGGGTTTAACAAGCAATTCAAAAGTAGGTTCCCACCCATACATTTCTGTTGACATCTCCATGGTAAAGTTTAACTATCTTAACGTCAAGGTATTGATGAGGCTTCTAACACTAGAAAATCACTGCACAATTGGAAGATAGCAGAGACCATCCCTCATTCTATAATTGTTGTCACCTCAGGCATATAAGCTTCAGTGTGGGCTTAACAAGCAATTCAAAAGTAGGTTCCCCCAATATATTTGCATCGTACAGCCAAACCAATGAGCTGAATATATACGAGGCATTATTTAGAGAAAGAAAACAGGTTACTCGTTCGTTCCATGAAGTAGGATCGCAACTCCACAAGGTTGTTAAATTACGACCTTGGTGGGAAGATAGCCTATTCTCACCCATAGAAATGTATGGGAGGGAACCACTAATCTATTTGCATCGTACAGCCAAACCAATGAGCTGAATATATAGGAGGCATTATTTAGAGAGAGAAAACAGGTTACTCGTTCGTTCCATGAATACAGATCGCAACTCCACAAGTTTGTTAAATTAACACCTTGGTTGGAACATAGCCGATTTTCTCCCATAGAAATGTATGGGAGGGAACCACTAATCTATTTGCATGGTACAACCAAACCAATGAGCTGATTATAGAGGAGGCATTATTTTGAGAAAGAAAACAGGTTACTCGTTCGTTCCAAGAATAAGGATCGCAAGTCCACTAGCTAGGTTGTTAAATTAACTCGTTGGTGGGAAGATAGCCAATTTTCTCCCATAGAAATGTATGGGAGGGAACCACTAATCTATTTGCATCGTACAGCCAAACCAATGAGCTGAATATATAGGAGGCATTATTTAGAGAGAGAAAACAGGTGACTCGTTCGTTCCATGAATACAGATCGCAACTCCACTAGTTTGTTAAATTAACACCTTGGTCGTGTGAAGATAGCCAATTTTCTCCCATAGAAATGTATGGGAGGGAACCACTAATCCATATGCATGGTACAGCCAAACCAATAAGCTGATTATAGAGGAGGCATTATTTAGTGAAGGAAAACAGGAAACTCGTTCGTTCCATGAAGTAGGATCGCAACTCCACAAGGTTGTTAAATAACCACCTTGGTGGGAAGATAGCTTATTTACACTCACAGAAATGTATGGGAGGGAACCACTTATCTATTTGCATTGTACAGCCAAACCAATGAGCTGAATATGTAGGAGGCATTTTTAAGAGAGAGAAAACAGGTTACTCATTCATTCCAAGAATAAGGATCGCAAGTCCACTAGGTTGTTAAATTAACTCCTTGGTGGGAAGATAGCCATTTTTCTCCCATAGAAATGTTTAGGAGGGAACCACTAATCTAATTGCACGGTACAGCCAAACCATTAAGCTGATTATTAAGGAGGCATTATAGGAGAAAGAAAACAGGTTACTCGTTCGTTCCATAAATACAGATCGCAACTCCACTAGTTTGTTAAATTAGCACCTTGGTTGGAAGATAGCTAATTTTCACCCATTGAAATGTATGGGAGGGAACCACTAATCTATTTGCATGGTACAGCCAAACCAAAGAATTGATTATAGAGGAGGCATTATTTCGAGAAAGAAAACAGGTTACTCGTTCGTTCCATGAAGTAGGATCGCAACTCCACTAGCTTGTTAAATTAACAACTTGGTGGGAAGATAGCCAATTTTCTCCCATAGAAATGTATGGGAGGGAACCACTAATCTATTTGCATCATACAGCCAAACCAATGAGCTGATTATAGAGGAGGCATTAATTTATGAAAGAAAACAGGTTACTCATTCGTTCCATGAAGTAGGATCGCAACTCCACTAGCTTGTTAAATTAACACCTAGGTGGGAAGATAGCTAATTTTCTCCCATAGAAATGTATGGGTGGGAACCACTAATCTATTTGCATCATACAGCCAAACCAATGAGCTGATTATAGAGGAGGCATTAATTTATGAAAGAAAACAGGTTACTCATTCGTTCCATGAAGTAGGATCGCAACTCCACTAGCTTGTTAAATTAACACCTAGGTGGGAAGATAGCTAATTTTCTCCCATAGAAATGTATGGGAGGGAACCACTAATCCATTTGCATGGTACAGCCAAACCAATAAGCTGATTATTAAGGAGGCATTATAGGAGAAAGAAAACAGGTTACTCGTTCGTTCCATGAATACAGATCGCAACTCCACTAGTTTGTTAAATTAGCACCTTGGTTTGAAGATAGCTAATTTTCACCCATTGAAATGTATGGGAAAGAACCACTAATCTATTTGCATGGTACAGCCAAACCAATGAATTGATTATAGAGGAGGCATTATTTCGAGAAAGAAAACAGGTTACTCGTTCGTTCCATGACGTAGGATCGCAACTCCACTAGCTTGTTAAGTTAACACCTTGGTGGGAAGATAGCCAATTTTCTCCCATAGAAATGTATGGGAGGGAACCACTAATCTATTTGCATCATACAGCCAAACCAATGAGCTGATTATAAAGGAGGCATTAATATTTAAAAGAAAACAGGTTACTCATTCGTTCCATGAAGTAGGATCGCAACTCCACTAGCTTGTTAAATTAACAGCTTGGTGGGAAGATAGCTAATTTTCTCCCATCGAAATGTATGGGTGGGAACCACTAATCTATTTGCATCATACAGCCAAACCAATGAGCTGATTATAAAGGAGGCATTATTTTTTGAAAGAAAACAGGTTACTTGTTCGTTCCATGAAGTAGGATCGCAACTCCACTAGTTTGTTAAATTAGCACCTTGGTTGGAAGATAGCTAATTTTCACCCATTGAAATGTATGGGAGGGAACCACTAATCTATTTGCATGGTACAGCCAAACCAATGAAATGATTATAGAGGAGGCATTATTTCGAGAAAGAAAACAGGTTACTCGTTCGTTCCATGAAGTAGGATCGCAACTCCACTAGCTTGTTAAATTAACAACTTGGTGGGAAGATAGCCAATTTTCTCCCATAGAAATGTATGGGAGAAAACCACTAATCTATTTGCATCATACAGCCAAACCAATGAGCTGATTATAGAGGAGGCATTAATTTATGAAAGAAAACAGGTTACTCATTCGTTCCATGAAGTAGGATCGCAACTCCACTAGCTTGTTAAATTAACACCTAGGTGGGAAGATAGCTAATTTTCTCCCATTGAAATGTATGGGAGGGAACCACTAATCTATTTGCATCATACAGCCAAACCAATGAGCTGAATATAGACTAGGCATTATAGGAGAAAGAAAACAGGTTACTCGTTCGTTCCATGAATACAGATCGCAACTCCACTAGTTTGTTAAATTAGCACCTTGGTTGGAAGATAGCTAATTTTCACCCATTGAAATGTATGGGAGGGAACCACTAATCTATTTGCATGGTACAGCCAAACCAATGAAATGATTATAGAGGAGGCATTATTTCGAGAAAGAAAACAGGTTACTCGTTCGTTCCATGAAGTAGGATCGCAACTCCACTAGCTTGTTAAATTAACAACTTGGTGGGAAGATAGCCAATTTTCTCCCATAGAAATGTATGGGAGGGAACCACTAATCTATTTGCATCATACAGCCAAACCAATGAGCTGATTATAGAGGAGGCATTAATTTATGAAAGAAAACAGGTTACTCATTCGTTCCATGAAGTAGGATCGCAACTCCACTAGCTTGTTAAATTAACACCTAGGTGGGAAGATAGCTAATTTTCTCCCATAGAAATGTATGGGAGGGAACCACTAATCTATTTGCATCATACAGCCAAACCAATGAGCTGAATATAGACTAGGCATTATAGGAGAAAGAAAACAGGTTACTCGTTCGTTCCATGAATACAGATCGCAACTCCACTAGTTTGTTAAATTAGCACCTTGGTTGGAAGATAGCTAATTTTCACCCATTGAAATGTATGGGAGGGAACCACTAATCTATTTGCATGGTACAGCCAAACCACTGAATTGATTATAGAGGAGGCATTACTTCGAGAAAGAAAACAGGTTACTCGTTTGTTCCATGAAGTAGGATCGCAACTCCACTAGCTTGTTAAGTTAACACCTTGGTGGGAAGATAGCCAATTTTCTCCCATAGAAATGTATGGGAGGGAACCACTAATCTATTTGCATCATACAGCCAAACCAATGAGCTGATTATAGAGGAGGCATTAATTTTTAAAAGAAAACAGGTTACTTGTTCGTTCCATGAAGTAGGATCGCAACTACACAAGGTTGGTAAATTAACACCTTGGTGGGAAGATAGCCAGTTTTCTCCCGTAGAAATGTATGGGAGGGAACCACTAATCTATTTGCATCATACAGCCAAACCAATGAGCTCATTATAGAGGAGGGATTATTTAGTGAAAGAAAACAGGTTACTCGTTCGTTCCATGAATGCATATCGCAACCCCACTAGTTTGTTAAATTAACACCTTGGTGGGAATATAGCCAATTTTCTCCCATAGAAATGTATGGGAGGGAACCACTAATCTACTTGCATCATGCAGCCAAACCAATGAGCTGATTATAGACTAGGCATTATTTTGAGAAAGAAAACAGGTTACTCGTTCGTTCCATGAAGTACGATCGCAACTCCACAAGGTTGGTAAATTAACACCTTGGTGGGACGATAGGCAATTCTCTCCCATAGAAATGTATGGGAGGGAACCACTAATCTATATGCATCATACAGCCAAACCAATGAGCTGATTATAGACTAGGCATTATTTTGAGAAAGAAAACAGGTTACTCGTTCGTTCCATGAAGTAGGATCGCAACTCCACAAGGTTGGTAAATTAACACCTTGGTGGGAAGATAGGCAATTCTCTCCTATAGAAATGTATGGGAGGGAACCACTATTCTATTTGCATCATACAGCCAAACCAATGAGCTGATTATAGACTAGGCATTATTTTGAGAAAGACAACCGGTTACTCGTTCGACCCATGAAGTAGGATCGCAACTCCACTAGCTTGTTAAATTAACACCTTGGTGGGAAGATAGGCAATTCTCTCCTATAGAAATGTATGGGAGGGAACCACTAATCTATTTGCATCATACAGCCAAACCAATGAGCTGATTATAGACTAGGCATTATTTTGAGAAAGAAAACAGGTTACTCGTTCGTTCCATGAAGTAGGATCGCAACTCCATTAGCTTGTTAAATTAACACCTTGGTGGGAAGATAGGCAATTTTCTCCCATAGAAATGTATGGGAGGGAACCACTAATCTATATGCATCATACAGCCATACCAATGAGCTGATTATAGACTAGGCATTATTTTGAGAAAGAAAACAGGTTACTCGTTCGTTCCATGAAGTAGGATCGCAACTCCACAAGGTTGGTAAATTAACACCTTGGTGGGAAGATAGGCGATTCTCGCCCATAGAAATGTACGGGAGGGAACCACGATTCGATTTGCATCATACAGCCAAACCAATGAGCTGATTATAGACTAGGCATTATTTTGAGACAGAAAACAGGTTACTCGTTCGTTCCATGAAGTAGGATCGCAACTCCACTAGCTTGTTAAATTAACACCTTGGTGGGAAGATAGCCAATTTTCACCCATAGAAATGAATGGGAGGAAACCAATAATCTATTCGCATCGTACAGCCAAACCAATGAGCTGAATATAGAGGAGGCATTATTTAGAGAAAGAAAACAGGTTACTCGTTCGTTCCATGAAGTAGGATCGCAACTCCACAAGGTTGATAAATTAACACCTTGGTGGGACGATAGGCAATTCTCTCCCATAGAAATGTATGGGAGGGAACCACTAATCTATATGCATCATACAGACATACGAATGAGCTGATAATAAACTAGGCATTATTTTGAGAATCAAAACAGGTTACTCGTTCGTTCCATGAAGTAGGATTGCAACTCCACAAGGTTGGTAAATTAACACCTTGGTGGGAAGATAGCCAATTTTCACCCATAGAAATGTATGGGAGGAAACCACTAATCTATTTGCATCGTACAGCCAAACCAATGAGCTAAATATAGAGGAGGCATTATTTAGAGAAAGAAAACAGGTTACTCGTTCGTTCCATGAAGTAGGATCGCAACTCCACAAGGTTGGTAAATTAACACCTTGGTGGGAAGATAGGCAATTCTCTCCCATAGAAATGTATGGGAGGGAACCACTAATCTATTTGCATCATACAGCCAAACCAATGAGCTGATTATAGACTAGGCATTATTTTGAGAAAGAAAACAGGTTACTCGTTCGACCCATGAAGTAGGATCGCAACTCTATTAGGTTGGTATATTAACACCTTGGTGGGAAGATAGGCAATTCTCTCCCATAGAAATGTATGGGAGGGAACCACTAATCTATTTGCATCATACAGCCAAACCAATGAGCTGATTATAGACTAGGCATTATTTTGAGAAAGAAAACAGGTTACTCGTTCGTTCCATGAAGTAGGATCGCAACTCCACAAGGTTGGTAAATTAACACCTTGGTGGGAAGATAGCCAATTCTCTCCCATAGAAATGTATGGGAGGGAACCACTAATCTATATGCATCATACAGCCAAACCAATGAGCTGATTATAGACTAGGCATTATTTTGAGAAAGAAAACAGGTTACTCGTTCGTTCCATAAAGTAGGATCGCAACTCCACAAGGTTGGTAAATTAACACCTTGGTGGGAAGATAGGCAATTCTCTCCTATAGAAATGTATGGGAGGGAACCACTAATCTATTTGCATCATACAGCCAAACCAATGAGCTGATTATAGACTAGGCATTATTTTGAGAAAGAAAACAGGTTACTCGTTCGTTCCATGAAGTAGGATCGCAACTCCACAAGGTTGGTAAATTAACACCTTGGTGGGAAGATAGGCAATTCTCTCCCATAGAAATGTATGGGAGGGAACCACTAATCTATTTGCATCATACAGCCAAACCAATGAGCTGATTATAGACTAGGCATTATTCTGAGAAAGAAAACAGGTTACTCGTTCGTTCCATGAAGTAGGATCGCAACTCCACAAGGTTGGTAAATTAACACTTTGGTGGGAAGATAGGTAATTCTCTCCCATAGAAATGTATGGGAGGGAACCACTAATCTATTTGCATCATACAGCCAAACCAATGAGCTCATTATAGAGGAGGCAGTATTTAGTGAAAGAAAACAGGTTACTCGTTCGTTCCATGAAGTAGGATCGCAACTCCACTAGCTTGTTAAATTAACACCTTGGTGGGAAGATAGGCAATTTTCTCCCATAGAAATGTATGGGAGAGAACCACTAATCTATATGCATCATACAGCCATACCAATGAGCTGATTATAGACTAGGTATTATTTTGAGAAAGAAAACAGGTTACTCGTTCGTTCCATGAAGTAGGATCGCAACTCCACAAGGTTGGTAAATTAACACCTTGGTGGGAAGATAGGCGATTGACTCCCATAGAAATGTACGGGAGGGAACCACGAATCGATTTGCATCATACAGCCAAACCAATGAGCTGATTATAGACTAGGCATTATTTTGAGACAGAAAACAGGTTACTCGTTCGTTCCATGAAGTAGGATCGCAACTCCACTAGCTTGTTAAATTAACACCTTGGTGGGAAGATAGCCAATTTTCACCCATAGAAATGTATGGGAGGAAACCAATAATCTATTTGCATCGTACAGCCAAACCAATGAGCTGAATATAGAGGAGGCATTATTTATAGAAAGAAAACAGGTTACTCGTTCGTTCCATGAAGTAGGATCGCAACTCCACAAGGTTGATAAATTAACACCTTGGTGGGACGATAGGCAATTCTCTCCCATAGAAATGTATGGGATGGAACCACTAATCTATATGCATCATACAGACATACGAATGAGCTGATAATAGACTAGGCATTATTTTGAGAATCAAAACAGGTTACTCGTTCGTTCCATGAAGTAGGATTGCAACTCCACAAGGTTGGTAAATTAACACCTTGGTGGGAAGATAGCCAGTTTTCACCCATAGAAATGTATGGGAGGGAACCACTAATCTGTTTGCATCGTACAGCCAAACCAATGAGCTGAATATAGAGGAGGCATTATTTAGAGAAAAAAAACAGGTTACTCGTTCGTTCCATGAATACATATCGCAACTCCACTAGTTTGTTAAATTAACACCTTGGTGGGAATATAGCCAATTTTCTCCCATAGAAATGTATGGGAGGGAACCACTAATGTATATGCATCATACAGCCAAACGAATGAGCTGATTATAGACTACGCATTATTTTGAGAAAGAAAACAGGTTACTCGTTCGATCCATGAAGTAGGATCGCAACTCCACTAGCTTGTTAAATTAACACCTTGGTGGGAAGATAGGCAATTCTCTCCCATAGAAATGTAAGGGAGGGAACCACTAATCTATATGCATCATACAGCCAAACCAATGAGCTGATTATAGACTAGGCATTATTCTGAGAAAGAAAACAGGTTACTCGTTCGGTCCATGAAGTAGGATCGCAACTCCACAAGGTTGGTTAATTAACACCTTGGTGGGAAAATAGGCAATTTTCTCTCATAGAAATGTATGGGAGGGAACCACTAATCTATTTGCATCATACAGCCAAACCAATGAGCTGATTATAGACTAGGCATTATTTAGTGAAAGAAAACAGGTTACTCGTTCATTCCATGAAGTAGGATCGCATCTCCACTAACTTGTTAAATTAACACCTTGGTTGGAAGATAGCCAATTTTCTCCCATAGAAATGTATGGGAGGGAACCACTAATCTATTTGCATCATACAGCCAAACCAATGAGCTATTTATAGAGGAAGCATTATTTTTTGAAAGAAAACAGGTTACTCGTTCGTTCCATGAAGTAGGATCGCAACTCCACTAGCTTGTTAAATTAACACCTTGGTGGGAAGATAGCCAATTTTCACCCATAGATATGTATGGGAGGGAACTACTAATCTATTTGCATCATACAGCCAAACCAATGAGCTGATTATAGACTAGGCATTATTTTGAGAAAGAAAACAGGTTACTCGTTCGTTCCTTGAAGTAGGATCGCAACTCCACTAGGTTATTAGATTAACACTTCGGTGGGAAGATTGGCATAAATATTACCTATCGTGCCAATTGGGACGATGGAACCAGTTGGCCCAATTGGCATTAATTCATTGGGACATATCGCACCAGTTGGGCCCTGCAGGAGTCATTCATACTGACATATACTTGACTCCTGCAGGAGTCATGCATGGAGATACTTGACTCCTTTAGGAGTCATACATATTGATATATTTGATTCCGGCAGGAGTCATACGTTGAAATACTTGAGTCCTCCAGGAGTCATAGATTGAAATACTTGACTCCTGCAGGAGTCATGCATACTGACATACTTGACTCTTGTAGGTGTCAAACATTGAAATACTTGACTCCTGCAGGAGACATTCATAGTGACATATTTGACTCCTGCAGGAGGCATACATATTGACATACTTGACTCCTGCAGGAGTCATACATGGAGATTGTTCACTCCTGCAGGAGTCATGCATGGAGATACATGACTTCTGCAGAAGTCATACATATTTACATACTTGACTTTTTCAGGAGTCATACATTGAACTACTTGACTAAAGCAGGTGTCAATCATAGTGACATATGTGATTCCTGCAGGAGTCATACATTGAGATACTTGACTCCTGCAGGAGTCATGCATACTGACATACTTGACTCTTGCAGGAGTCATGCAAAATACATAGTTGACACCTGCAGGAGTTATACATATTTACATACTTGACTCCTGCAGGAGTCATATATTCTGACATACTTGACTCCTGCAGGAGTCATACATGGAGATTGCTCACTCCTGCAGGAGTCGTACATACTGACATATGACTCCTATAGGAGTTATTAATACTGACATACTTGACTCCTTCATGAGTCATGCATGGAGATACTTGACTCCTGTAGGAGTCATACATACTGACATACTTGATTGTTGCAGGAGTCATGCATGGAGATACTTGACTCCTGCAGGATGCATACATATTGACATATTTGACTCCTGCAGGAGTCATACATTCTGACATACTTGACTCCTGCAGGTGTCATACATGGAGACTGCTCACTCCTGCAGGAGTCTTGCATATTGACATATGACTCCTGTAGGAGTCATTGATACTGACATACTTGACTCCTTCTGGAGTCATGCATGGAGATACATGACTCCTGCAGGAGTCATTCATATTGACATACTTGACTCCTGCAGGAGTCATACATTGAAATACTTGACTCCTGCAGGAGTCATACATTGAAATACTTGACTCCTGCAGGAGTTATACATTGAAATACTTGACTCCTGCAGGAGTCAGACATATTGACATACTTGACTCCTGCAGGAGTCACAAATTGAAATACTTGACTCCTGCAGGAGTCAGACATATTGTCATACTTGACTCCTGCAGGAGTCATATATTGAAATACTTGACTCCTACATTGAAATACTTGAGTGACATACTTGACTCCTGCAGGAGTCATACATACTGACATACTTGACTCCTGCAGGAGTCATGCATGGATATACTTGACTCCTGCAGGAGTCATACATTGAGATCCTTGACTCCTGCAGGAGTCTTGCATACTGACATACTTGACTCCTGCAGATGTCATGCAAATGTATAGTTGACTCCCGCAGGAGGCATACATACTGACATACTTGACTCCTACAGGAGTCATGCATGGAGATACATGACTCCTGGAGGAGTCATACATATTGACATACTTTACTCCTGCAGGAGTCATTCATTGTAACATTTGACTCCTGCAGGTGTCATGGATACAGACAAACTTGACTCTTGTAGGAGTCATACTTTGAAATACTTGACTCTTGCAGGAGTCATTCATAGTGACATATTTGACTCCTGCAGGAGTCATACATACTGACATACTTGACTCCTGCAAGAGTCATACGTGGAGATAGTTCACTCCTGCAGGAGTCATACATACTGACATACTTGACTCCTGCAGGAATCATGCATGGAGATACTTGAATCCTGCAGGAGTCATACATTGAGATACGTGACTCCTGCAGGAGTCTTGCATACTGACATACTTGACTCCTGCTGGAGTCATGCAAATATATAGTTGACTCGTGCGGGAGTCATACATACTGACATACTTGACTACTGCAGGAGTCATGCATGGAGATACATGACTCCTGGTGGAGTCATACATTGAGATTCTTGACTCCTGCAGGAGTCATGCATACTGACATACTTGATCTTGCAGGAATCATGCAAATAGATAGTTGACTCTTGCAGGTGTTATACATATTGACATACTTGACACCTGCAGGAGTCATACATTCTGACATAATTGACTCCTGCAGGAGTCATACATGGGGATTGCGCACTCCTGCAGGAGTCATACATATTGACATATGACTCCTGTAAGAGTCATTGATACTGACATACTTGACTCCTTCAGGAGTCATGCATGGAGATACTTGACTCCTGCAGGAGTCATACATATTGACATGCTTGACTCCTGCAGGAGTCATACATTGAAATACTTGACTCCTGCAGGAGTCATACATTGAAATACTTGACTCCTGCAGGAGTCAGACATATTGACATACTTAACTGACATACTTGACTCCTGCAGGAGTCATACATACTGACATACTTGCTCCTGCCAGAGTCATGCATGTAGATACTTGACTCATGCAGGAGTCATACATTGAGATAATTGACTCCTGCAGGAGTAATACATACTGACATACTTGACTCCTACAGGAGTCATGCATGGAGATACATGACTCCTGGAGGAGTCATACATATTGACATACTTGACTCCTGTAGGAGTCATACATTCTGACGTACTTGACTTATGCAGGAGTCATACATGGAGATTGCTCACTCCTGCAGGAGTCATACATATTGACATATGACTCCATGCATGGAGATACTTGACACATGCAGGAGTCATTCATACTGACATTCTCGACTCCTGCAGGAGTCATACATTGAAATACTTGACTCCTGCAGGAGTCATACATTGAAATACCTGACTCCTGCAGGAGACAGACATATTGACATACTTGAAATACTTGTCTCCTGCAGGAGTCAGACATATTGACATACTTGACTCCTGCAGGAGTCATAAATTGAAATACTTGACTCCCGCAGGAATCATACATTGAAATACTTGAGTGACATACTTGACTCCTGCAGGAGTCATACATACTGACATACTTGACTCCTACAGGAGTCATGCATGGAGATACATGACTCCTGGAGGAGTCATACATATTGACATACTTTACTCCTGCAGGAGTCATTCATTGTAATATTTAACTCCTGCAGGAGTCATGCATACTGACAAACTTGACTCTTGTAGGAGTCATACATTGAAATACTTGACTCCTGCAGGAGTCATTCATAGTGACATATTTGACTCCTGCAGGAGTCATACATACTGACATACTTGACTCCTGCAGGAGTCATACATGGAGATTGTTCACTCCTGCAGGAGTCATATACATACTGACATACTTGACTCCTGCAGGAGTCATGCATGGAGATACTTGAATCCTGCAGGAGTCATACATTGAGATACTTGACTCCTGCAGGAGTCTTGCATAGTGACATACTTGACTCCTGCAGGAGTCATGCGAATATATAGTTGACTCTTGAAGGAGTCATACGTACTAACATACTTGACTACTGCAGGAGTCATGCATGGAGATACATGACTCCTGAAGGAGTCATACATATTGACATACTTGACTCCAGCAGGAGTCATACATTCTGACGTACTTGACTTATGCAGGAGTCATACATGGAGATTGCTCACTCCTGCAGGAGTCATACATATTGACATATGACTCCATGCATGGAGATACTTGACTCATGCAGGAGTCATTCATACTGACATACTTGACTCCTGCAGGAGTCATACATTGAAATACTTGACTCCTGCAGGAGTCATACATTGAAATACTTGACTCCTGCAGGAGACAGACATATTGACATACTTGAAATACTTGTCTCCTGCAGGAGTCAGACATATTGACATACTTGACTCCTGCAGGAGTCATATATTGAAATACTTGACTCCTGCAGGAGTCATACATTGAAATACTTGAGTGACATACTTGACTCCTGCAGGAGTCATACATACTGACATACTTGACTCCTGCAGGAGTCATGCATGGATATACTTGACTCCTGCAGGAGTCATACATTGAGATACTTGACTCCTGCAGGAGTCTTGCATACTGACATACTTGACTCCTGCAGATGTCATGCAAATGTATAGTTGACTCCCGCAGGAGGCATACATACTGACATACTTGACTCCTACAGGAGTCATGCATGGAGATACATGACTCCTGGAGGAGTCATACATATTGACATACTTTACTCCTGCAGGAGTCATTCATTGTAACATTTGACTCCTGCAGGTGTCATGGATACAGACAAACTTGACCCTTGTAGGAGTCATACTTTGAAATACTTGACTCTTGCAGGAGTCATTCATAGTGACATATTTGACTCCTGCAGGAGTCATACATACTGACATACTTGACTCCTGCAAGAGTCATACATGGAGATAGTTCACTCCTGCAGGAGTCATACATACTGACATACTTGACTCCTGCAGGAATCATGCATGGAGATACTTGAATCCTGCAGGATTCATACATTGAGATACTTGACTCCTGCAGGAGTCTTGCATACTGACATACTTGACTCCTGCTGGAGTCATGCAAATATATAGTTGACTCGTGCGGGAGTCATACATACTGACATACTTGACTACTGCAGGAGTCATGCATGGAGATACATGACTCCTGGTGGAGTCATACATTGAGATTCTTGACTCCTGCAGGAGTCATGCATACTGACATATTTGACTCTTGCAGGAATCATGCAAATAGATAGTTGACTCTTGCAGGTGTTATACATATTGACATACTTGACACCAGCAGGAGTCATACATTCTGACATAATTGACTCCTGCAGGAGTCTTACATGGGGATTACGCACTCCTGCAGGAGTCATACATATTGACATATGACTCCTGTAAGAGTCATTGATACTGACATACTTGACTCCTTCAGGAGTCATGCATGGAGATACTTGACTCCTGCAGGAGTCTTGCATACTGACATACTTGACTCCTACAGGAGTCATGCATGGAGATACATGACTCCTGGAGGAGTCATACATATTGACATACTTTACTCCTGCAGGAGTCATTCATTGTAATATTTAACTCCTGCAGGAGTCATGCATACTGACAAACTTGACTCTTGTAGGAGTCATACATTGAAATACTTGACTCCTGCAGGAGTCATTCATAGTGACATATTTGACTCCTGCAGGAGTCATACATACTGACATACTTGACTCCTACAGGAGTCATGCATGGAGATACATGACTCCTGGAGGAGTCATACATATTGACATACTTTACTCCTGCAGGAGTCATTCATTGTAATATTTAACTCCTGCAGGAGTCATGCATACTGACAAACTTGACTCTTGTAGGAGTCATACATTGAAATACTTGACTCCTGCAGGAGTCATTCATAGTGACATATTTGACTCCTGCAGGAGTCATACATACTGACATACTTGACTCCTGCAGGAGTCATACATGGAGATTGTTCACTCCTGCAGGAGTCATATACATACTGACATACTTGACTCCTGCAGGAGTCATGCATGGAGATACTTGAATCCTGCAGGAGTCATACATTGAGATACTTGACTCCTGCAGGAGTCTTGCATACTGACATACTTGACTCCTGCATGAGTCATGCGAATATATAGTTGACTCTTGCAGGAGTCATACATACTAACATACTTGACTACTGCAGGAGTCATGCATGGAGATACATGACTCCTGGAGGAGTCATACATATTGACATACTTGACTCCAGCAGGAGTCATACATTCTGACGTACTTGACTTATGCAGGAGTCATACATGGAGATTGCTCACTCCTGCAGGAGTCATACATATTGACATAAGACTCCATGCATGGAGATACTTGACTCATGCAGGAGTCATTCATACTGACATACTTGACTCCTGCAGGAGTCATACATTGAAATACTTGACTCCTGCAGGAGTCATACATTGAAATACTTGACTCCTGCAGGAGACAGACATATTGACATACTTGAAATACTTGTCTCCTGCAGGAGTCAGACATATTGACATACTTGACTCCTGCAGGAGTCATAAATTGAAATACTTGACTCCTGCAGGAATCATACATTGAAATACTTGAGTGACTTGCATACTTGACTCCTGCAGGAGTCATACATACTGATATACTTGACTCCTACAGGAGTCATGCATGGAGATACATGACTCCTGTAGGAGTCATACATATTGACATACTTTACTCCTGCAGGAGTCATTCATTGTAATATTTAACTCCTGCAGGAGTCATGCATACTGACAAACTTGACTCTTGTAGGAGTCATACATTGAAATACTTGACTCCTGCAGGAGTCATTCATAGTGACATATTTGACTCCTGCAGGAGTCATACATACTGACATACTTGACTCCTGCAGGAGTCATACATGGAGATTGTTCACTCCTGCAGGAGTCATATACATACTGACATACTTAACTCCTGCAGGAGTCATGCATGGAGATACTTGAATCCTGCAGGAGTCATACATTGAGATACTTGACTCCTGCAGGAGTCTTGCATACTGACATACTTGACTCCTGCAGGAGTCATGCGAATATATAGTTGACTCTTGCAGGAGTCATACATACTAACATACTTGACTACTGCAGGAGTCATGCATGGAGATACATGACTCCTGGAGGAGTCATACATTGAGATACTTGACTCCTGCAGGAGTCATGCATACTGACATACTTGACTCTTGCAGGAGTCATGAAAATGCATAGTTGACTCCTGCAGGTGTTATACATATTGACATACTTGACACCAGCAGGAGTCATACATTCTGACGTACTTGACTCTTGCAGGAGTCATATACATGGGGATTGCTCACTCCTGCACGAGTCATACATATTGACATATGACTCCTGTAGGAGTCATTGATACTGACATACTTGACTCCTTCAGGAGTCATGCATAGAGATACTTGACTCCAGCAGGAGTCATTTGTATTGACATGCTTGACTCCTGCAGGAGTCATAGATTGAAATACTTGATTCCTGCAGGAGTCATAAATTGAAATACTTGACTCCTTCAGCAGTCAGCACATTGAAATACTTGAGTGACATACTTGACTCCTGCAGGAGTCATACATACTGACATACTTGCTCCTGCAAGAGTCATGCATGGAGATACTTGACTCCTGCAGGAGTCATGCATTGAGATAATTGACTCCTGCGGGAGTAATACATACTGACATACTTGACTCCTGCAGGAGTCATGCTTGGAGATACTTGACTCCTGGAGGAGTCATCCATATTGGCATACTTTACATACTGACATACTTTACTCCTGCAGGAGTCCTTCATTGAAATATTTGACTCCTGCAGGAGCATGCATACTGACAAACTTGACTCTTGTGTAGGAGTCATACATTGCAATACTTGACTCCTGCAGGAGTCATTCGTAGTGACATATTTGACTCCCGCAGCAGTCATACAAACTGACATGCATACTTGACTCCTGCAGGAGTCATACATGGAGATTGTTCACTCCTGCAGAAGTCATGCATGGAGATACATGACTTCTGCAGAAGTCATACATATTGACATGAGTCATACATTGAACTACTTGACTCCCGCAAGTGTCATGCATAGTGACATAATTGACTCCTGCAGGAGTAATACATTGAGTAACTTGACTCCTGCAAGAGTCATACATTGAGTAACTTGACTCCTGCAGGAGTCATGCATACTGACATACTTGACTCCTGAAGTAGTCATGCAAATATATAGTTGACTCCCGCAGGAGTCATACATATTGACATACATGACTCCAGCAGGGCTCATACAATCTGACATATTTGACTCCTGCAGGAGTCATACATGGAGATTGCTCACTCCTGCAGGAGTCATACAAATTGACATATGACTTCTGCAGGAGTCATATCATGTGTCAATTTGTACTGACATACTTGACTCCTGCAGGAGTCATGATGGAGATACTTGACTCCTTTAGGCGCGATATGTACTATGTATGCCAATTGAGCCAATTGGTTCCAAGTGCCCAATTGGTGCGAATTGTCCCAATGATTTGATGCCAATGGGGCCAATTGGTTCCATCGGCCCAATTGGCGCGATATGTCCTATTGATGCCAATTGGGCCAATTGGATCAACGGGGCCAATTGGTGCGATATGTCCCAATGACTTGATGCCAATTGGGCCAATTGGTTCCATCGGCCTAATTGGCGCGATATGTCCTATTGATGCCAATTGGGCCAATTGGTTCCACGAACCCAATTGGCGCGATATGTACTATGTATGCCAATTGGGCCATTTGGTTCCACGGGCCCAATTGGTGCGATTTGTCACAATGAATTGATGCCAATTGGGCCAATTGGTTCCATCGGCCCAATTGGCGCGATATGTCATATTGATGCCAATTGGGCCAATTGGTTCCACGGGCCCAATTGGCGCGATATGTAATATTTATGCGAATTGGGCAAATTGGTTCCACGGGCCCAATTGGTGCGATATGTATCAATGAATTGATGCCAATTGGGCCAATTGGTTCCATCGGCCCAATTGGCGCGATATGTCCTATTGATGCCAATTGGACCAATTGGTTCCACGGGCCCAATTGGCGCGATATGTAATATTTATGCCAATTGGGCCATTTGGTTCCACGAGCCCAATTGGTGCGATATGTCTCCATGAATTATTGCCAATTGGTCCAATTGGTTCCATTGGGCCAATTGGCGCGATATGTACTACTTATAACAATTGGGCCAATTGGTTCCATGGGCACAATTGGTGCAATTTGTCCGAATAAATTGATGCCAATTGGGCCAATTTGATCTATCGGCCCAATTGGCGCGATATTTCCTATTGTTGCCAATTGGGCCAATTGGTTCCAGGGGCACAATTGGTGCGATATGTACCAATAAATTGATGCCAATTGGGCCAATTGGTTCCATCGGCCCAATTGGCGCGATATGTACTATGTATGCCAATTGGGCCAAATGGATCAACGGGCCCAATTGGTGCGATATGTTTCAATGAATTATTGCCAATTGGGCCAATTGGTTCCATCAGCCCAATTGGCGCGATATGTACTGTTTACGCCAATTGGGCCAATTGGTTCCACGGGCCCAATTGGTGCGATTTGTCATAATGATTTGATGCCAATTGGGACAATTGATTCCATCGGCCCAATTGGCGCGATATGTCCTATTGATGCCTATTGGGCCAATTGGTTCCACGGGCCCAATTGGCGCGATATGTACTATGTATGCCAATTGGGCCAATTGGTTCCAAGGGCCCAAATGGTGCGACTTGTCCCAATGAATTGATGCCAATGGGGCCAATTTGTTCCATCGGCCCAATTGGCGCGATATGTCCTATTGATGCCAATTGGGCCAATTGGATCAACGGGGCCAATTGGCGCGATATGTACTATGTATGCCAATTGGGCCTATTGGTTCCACGGGCCCAATTGGTGCGATATGTCTCAATGAATTATTGCCAATTGGGCCAATTGGTTCCATCGGCCCAATTGGCACAATATGTACTATTTACGCCAATTGAGCCAATTGGTTCCACGGGCCCAATTGGTGCGATTTGTCAAAATGAATTGATGCCAATTGGGCCAATTGGTTCCATTGGCCCAATTGGCGCTATAGGTCCTATTGATGCCAATTGGGCCAATTGGTTCCACGGGCCCAATTTGCGCGATATGTACTATGTATGCCAATTGGGCCAATTGTTTCCACGGGCCCCATTGGTGCAATTTGTCCCAATAAATTCATGCCAATTGGGCCAATTGGTTCCATCGGCCCAATTGGCGCGATATTTCCTATTGTTGCCAATTGGGCCAATTGGTTCCAGGGGCGCTATTGGTGCGATATGTACCAATAAATTGATGGCAATTGGGCCAATTCGTTCCATCGGCCCAATTGGCGCGATAAGTCCTATTGATGCCAATTGGGCCAATTGGTTCCACGGGCCCAATTGGCGCAATATGTACTATGTATGCCAATTGGGCCAATTGGATCCACGGGCCCAATTGGTGTGATATGTATCAATGAATTATTGCCAATTGGGCAAATTGGTTCCATCAGCCCAATTGGCGCGATATGTACTATTAACGCCAATTGGGCCAATTGGTTCCATGGGCCCAATTGGTGTGATTTGTCAAAATGATTTGATGCCAATTGGGCCAATTGGTTCCATCGGCCCAATTGGCGCGATATGTCCTATTGATGCCCATTTGGCCAATTGGTTCCACGGGCCCGATTGGTGCGATATGTAATATTTATGCCAATTGGGCCAATTGGTTCCACGGGCCCAAATGGTGCGATATGTCTCAAAGAATAATTGCCAATTGGGCCAATTGGTTCCATTGGCCCAATTGGTGCGATATGTACTGTTTATGCCAATTGGGCCAATTGGTTCCACGGGCCCAATTGGTGCAATTTGTCAAAATTAATTGATGCCAATTGGGCCAATTGGTTCCATCAGCCCAATTGGCGCGATATGTCCTATTGATGCCAATTGGGCCAATTGGTTCCACGGGCCCAATTGGCGCGATATGTACTATGTATGCCAATTGGGCCAATTGGTTCCACGGGCCCCTTTGGTGCGATTTGTCCCAATGAATTGATGCCAATTTGGCCAATTGGTTCCATCGGCCCAATTGGCGCGATATGTCCTATTGATGCAAGTTGGGCCAGTTGGTTCCACGGGCCCTATTGGCGCGATATGTACTATGTATGCCAATTGGGCCAATTGGTTGCACGGGCCCAATTGGTACGATATGTCTCAATGAATTATTGCCAGTTGGGTGGTGCGATATGTCTCAATGAATTATTGCCAATTGGGCCAATTGGTTCCATCGGCCCAAATGGCGCGATAAGTACTATTTACGCCAATTGGGCCAATTGGTTCCACGGGCCCAATTGGTGCGATTTGTCAAAATGAATTGATGCCAATTGGGCCAATTGGTACCATCGGCCCATTTGGCGTGATATGTCCTGTTGATGCCAATTGGGCCAATTGGTTCCACGGGCCCAATTGGCGCAATATGTACTATGTATGCCAATTGGGCCAATTGGATCCACGGGCCCAATTGGAGCGATATGTCTCAATGAATTATTGCCAATTGGGCCAATTGGTTCCATCAGCCCAATTGGCGCGATTTGTACTATTAACGCCAATTGGGCCAATTGGTTCCACGGGCCCAATTGGTGCGATTTGTCAAAATGAATTGATGCCAATTGGGCCAATTGGTTCCATCAGCCCAATTGGCGCGATATGTCCTATTGATGCCAATTGGGCCAATTGGTTCCACGGGCCCAATTGGTGCGATATGTCTCAATGAATTATTGCCAATTGGGCCAATTGGTTCCATCGGCCCAATTGGTGCGATATGTACTTTTTACGCCAATTGGGCCAATTGGTTCAAGGGGCCCCATTGGTGCGATATGTCTCAATGAATTATTGCCAATTGGGCCAATTGGTTCCATCGGCCCAAATGGCGCGATAAGTACAATTGGGCCAATCGGTTCCACGGGCCCAATTGGTGCGATTTGTCAAAATGAATTGATGCCAATTGGGCCAATTGGTTCGATCGGCCCATTTGGCGTGGTATGTCCTATTGATGCCAATTGGGCCAATAGGTTCCACGGGCCCGATTGGCGCATTATGTACTATGTATGCCAATTGGGCCAATTGGATCCACGGGCCCAATTGGTGCATGCGATATGTCTCAATGAATTATTGCCAATTGGGCCAATTGGTTCCATCAGCCCAATTGGCGCGATAAGTACTATTAACGCCAATTGGGCCAATTGGTTCCACGGGCCCAATTCGTGCGATTTGTCAAAATGATTTGATGCCAATTGGGCCAATTGGTTCCATCGGCCCAATTGGCGCGATATGTCCTATTGATGCCCATTGGGCCAATTGGTTCCACGGGCCCAATTGGCGCGATTTGTACTATGTATGCCAATTGGGCCAATTGGTTCCACGGGCCCAATTGGTGCGATATGTCTCAATGAATGATTGCCAATTGGGCCAATTGGTTCCATCGGCCCAATTGGTGCGATATGTTCTCTTAACGCCAATTGGGCCAATTGGTTCCACGGGCCCAATTGGTGCAATTTGTCAAAATTAATTGATGCCAATTGGGCCAATTGGTTCCATTAGCCCAATTGGCGCGATATGTCCTATTGATGCCAATTGGGCCAATTGGTTCCACGGGCCCAATTGGCGCGATATGTACTATGTATGCCAATTGGGCCAATTGGTTCCACGGGCCCCTTTGGTGCGATTTGTCCCAATGAATTGATGCCAATTTGGCCAATTGGTTCCATCGGCCCAATTGGCGCGATATGTCCTATTGATGCCAATTGGGCCGGACCCTATTGGCGCGATATGTACTATGTATGCCAATTGGGCCAATTGGTTGCACGGGGCCAATTGGTGCGATATGTCTCAATGAATTATTGCCAATTGGGCCAATTGGTTCCATCGGCCCAATTGGTGCGATATGTACTATTAATGCCAATTGGGCCAATTGGTTCCACGGGCCCAATTGGTGCGATTTGTCAAAATGAATTGATGCCAATTGGGCCAATTGGTTCCATCAGCCCATTTGGCGCGATTTGTCGTATTGATGCCGATTGGGCCAATTGGTTCCACGGGCCCTATTGGCGCAGTATGTACTATGAGCAATCTCCATGTATGACTCCTGCAGGAGTAAAATATGTCACTATGAATGACTCCTGCAGGAGTCACGTATTTCAATATATGACTCCTGCAGGAGTGAAGTATTTCAATGAATGACTCCTGCAGGAGTCAAGAATGTCAATATGTATGACTCTTGCAAGAGTCAAGGATCTCCATACATGAAACCTGCAGGAGTCAAGTATGTCAGTATCAATGACTCCTGCAGGAGTCAGGTATCTCAATGTATGACTCCTGCAGGAGTCAAGTGTTTCAATGTATGACTCCTGCCGGAGTCAAATATGTCAGTATGTATGACTCCCGCAAGAGTCAAGAATCTCCATGCATGACTCCTGCAGGAGTCAAGTATGTCAGTATGTATGACTCCTGCAGGAGTCAAGTGTGTCGCTCAAGAATTTCAATGTATGACTCCTGCAGGAGTCAAGTATTTTAATTATGACTCCTGCAGGAGTCAAGTATGTCAATATGTCTGACTCCTGCAGGAGTCAAGTATTTCAATGTATGACTCCCCCCTTACGTCACAACCATGTTCTCCCCTTGTGCCAAAACCATGTTCTCCCCTTGTGCCACAACCATGTTCTCCCCTTGTGCCACAACCATGTTCTCCCCTTGTGCCACAACCATGTTCCCCCCTTACGTCACAACCATGTTCTCCCCTTGTGCCACAACCATGTTCCCCCCTTATGTCACAAGCATGTTCCCCCTTGTGCCACACAATTTTGCAGAGTGAACTCAGGGATTCTACCACCAGCACTTTTAGCAAATTACCTGCTCCATTGCACACACAACCACCTCTTTTCCTTTACTACATCCTCTATAGCAGTTATGACATCCTCTACAGCAACTATGTAACATCCATTCATTATCATATCCATCATTTGCATTGCCTTATTCATCTCTCCAGGTAGCGCCTTGATGATTTCATCATCAAAAAAGCCATCAAATTCGTCATCGCTACAGTCACTATCTATGACCTCCATGTATTGGAGGAGACGTAGGAAGGGACCTGCATCTGATAATCGCGCTACTTTACACCCAAGATAGAAGCCACACTATGCATAGAATTCAATTTTAGTTGTGTAAACAAACCTCGCGCAGCTGCAATTGCTTACACACGCCTGCGCTACGCGTTTATATTATGCCATCCTGCTTGGCCACTAAAGTGGCCTTCCGCAATGCGCAAGCGCTCGCGTACGGCCACTATAGTGGCCCTCCGCTCTTGGAGGGTTAAACGTAGCCACGGGGCACTTGCAATGCCTTGTAAAAGCATACATAGGCACGGGGACACGTATACAAGCTAGCAATCTCAAAATTGGTTATGGGAGGAAGCTGAGTGGACCCAGAGCCATAATGCTCAGTACCTTGTGTAGCCGTTAACCTCCCACTACAATTTCCAATCTTAGATATACCATAATGTAGTGGTAACATAACCTTCCAGTGCAATTGTGGGTTGGTAACAAAAAATGAAGTATTGAATTCTTTCAGTGGCTTGTACTTGTATACAATAGCTGCACAATGTAAACACGTACACCATTATACAAATGACAGCCTATATACGGGCTCATGCACAAAGTTTGGCCTTTAATATTAACCAAGCCTCACACACGACTGGCATGCCATGTAAAAGCTTACTCCATATCTGCCGTGACATGTGCAATCTTCACACATGTATGCAGCGCGAGTAAAATGCACCACACACAAACACACACACACACACACAACACACACACACAACACACACACACATATGGCCTTGTCACATAGCTTCGTTGATACACCAACATTCCTGGGGCAGACTTAATTTCTTTACCCCTTAAAAATAATACAGACCTAGATTATAATGGTTAGATTTTGTCAAGGCTACCAGGGCCTTCCTTAAAAATCACACACATTTGTCATGGCAGTTTTTAAAAAAAGTTACACAAATAAAAATAAACAAAGGCACACATGTATAAAAAGGATCCCAAACATTAAAGGTTGTGCCTCTCACAATCTACAACCTGGATGAAGAAAGTGAATAGTAATATATAAATATAAGTGAATTTATTCTCACACAAACACACATACACATGCATATACGCACGCACTCACAAATACTAAATTATTTAAGGTGCTATAACATATTAATTATGCAGCAAACGTAGCTTACGGGTCTAGGCCTATGTACTACTTATCACAGGGTACAATGTATTATATAGATCTATCAATGGTGCACACTGAGACCTACAGCAGTTAAATTAATTTTAGTTTGAGGTAGATTAGCTTAAGCACCCTATGGTCCTATTTCATTTGGTTTTAATATATTGTAACACCCGTGTAAAAACTAACAAATACATCATGGTGTATTACTGCTCAAAGCATTTAGCAATTGTGTCATCAGTTAGTTACTACAAGTGGCCATAGCATTAAAATGAAAAAAAAAAGTGGAGGCAAGTACCTCACTGAGTCAAGGTTGGGTATGGGGGAAAGCTGAACGGACCCAAGGCCATAAATGCCAAACAATCAATTCGTTTTTGCGGTTAGCATTTAATGTCTGCTTAATCCAGCCAATAATAAAAATAATCAGTCAGGATCAGTTTCACACAAGTTTTAGCACGCACATCCTAGCACTTGTAAGCTTATCATCCTCATCCAATGGGTGCACCTGCAATGCCGCACAAAAATATTACATAGCAATAGCTACACTTGCAATGGTACACCTGCAATGCCTTGCAACGGGTACATTTGCAACCTTTTATATAGCCACAGGGACACTTGCAATATGCCTTATGAAAGCTTCTATAGCCATGAGGACACTTACATGAAGCTTATAGACTCGCGCGGGCATGCACAAAATATACACTAGCCACCATTACCATACCACATAGGTTTAGAAGCTTTACAGGCCCACGGACACACAGTTACATGCAGGGTACCGTTAACTCTCTACCATAAGCGTGTCCAATGGGACATACTTATGCTTGGGATCGTATTCAAGGTTGCTGATGAGGTCAAACATTCGTAAAGCCACTTTCCATGCAGTAAACCTCATAGCCATGCTATTGTAACAGTATACATTTTTTTGTACTTGTATAGTACAAAAAGCCGTTTGTGTATAACTAAGATGTTTATGTATAGTTAACGATTTCAAGAATTAGTGTTAGTTGCAATTAAATAATTATGTATACCATTATAGTAATACCTCTTTAAAATAAAAGCAATTATGTGATATGCTCAGCCAGAATGCACCTTTAAAAACAAGTGCACATGCTTATTACAAAAGGGACTACAGTTTTTCAAGGGTGCACCATATGGGTTCTTGCACATTGTTTATTACCAGTGTGTGTTTTTAGTAGATAATGCATATAAGTGTAGAGATATGCCTGTTGTACTATCACATTCATAAGTAGATGTGCATAGCTCTTACCTTTTTTCCACCTCACAAACAGGAAGTACATCTGCGTCCTACATGTGTTGGAGTTGCCACTTGGACAAGCCGGACCAAATAAATATAGACGATCTTACAAATGAATCTCGCATCTGCTTCAGTTTGAGACTGTTAGTAGCTATCCTGCAAAGCAAAAAGTTGGACATTGCAGATGAGGTTTATTTATTTGAGCTTTGCTTATGTATAAGTGTTGTAAAGAAATGTTTATTGAGTTGATTGCATTATTTTAATTTTATTTTAGATACATTAATGTAATAAAATCTACACACAGACATACAAAATTATTAATACAATCACACAGATATTACGTAATTTTATTAAAAAGTAGCACGATGTTAATAAGCTAGCTGCCACACTTAAACAAGTGGTTTTGCAATGCATCCCAAGGTGAAGCATTCCCTTTAGGGTTCTAAGAAGGCTTCGATCCAGCGTTGCGGTGCAGAGAGGGAATGCAGCATCTTTCATGGAATTTAGAAGCAGTGTAATTATAATGTATTTAACTTTGTGTTACTTTCATTCTGTACCTTTAAATATTCGTAGTTAAAAAAAAAATAGTCTACCGTCCGACAATATTAATTATAATATTGGGGCATGGCGATACCCAGAAGGGTACGAAACAAGAAAGAAGGCAGCGATGAAGCTACTCCTGACCAAATGGGTATATGCATTGAAGAGGCTTAAACGATAATCCGACTTAATATGTTATCGGAGGTAGGACTGCTGAATGATAGCTACTCTTGACCTTTAAAGGCTTTAAAGGATCCAAAAAAAAAAAAAAAAAAATCCGACACTACCACAATATATGAAGGTTTAATACCGGAGAGAAACGGACGTGCGGAGAGATATCCAGAAGGGTACAAAAAAGAAAGTTGTGATCGATGGAGCTACTCCCGACCCTTAATTAATGGCAGCATAAAAGCCTAGACAACAAATTAGGCGTTGTCCCCACCACCAGAGGAGTTGCCACTTGAACAAGAAAGACGAAGTATACGTATATGCACGATGAAACAAATGAATCTCACATCTGCTCGATTCTGAGGCTGTTAGTAGCCATCCTACAAGGCAATGCCAAAATAGTCGGAGAGTGCAGATCAGGATTGTTTTTTGTAACATTTATATAGCAGTATTATATTTTTAAAAAGTGCATGATATAGCATTTTATTATATAAAAGTGAAAGCATATGCGGCAAGCTGCTGCATTTGAATAAGGGTTCATTCTATCAGAGATCATAGTGTCACCAATTTTCAAATGCAAAAGGCAGATTTGACACGTATCTTGTATGAGCTTGATATCTGCTAAAAACTCATATACGGCACATTTGAGCAATTAATTGTCTTGTCCGGTAAATCCTCAGGGAAGTGCTATGATCCCTTGGCCCAGTTATTATTCTTGTTCAATACAGTGTTATAACTTGGTACTAATTTGCTGATCATATATGAGTTGCCCGAGTTTTTTAACGACCTACTGTAACTTAGTGATGGGGCATGCAGGATCGATCCTGCTGTGCACGGTCTCACTATGTTTCCTTTGAGAGTCATATAAGTTGTTTAGTTTCTGTTAGGGGCCCTATATTTTAGTACGATTTATTGATCTGCGCATACACATCGTCGGGTGTTAACCAATAATAGAGGCAAATGCAGGAATCTGTATACCGTTATTGTTGACGAGATGGATTACATTTACCATTTTATCTAAGCTTCCAATTTTTTTTAAATTGAGAAAAAATTGTTATGCAAGTCGGACAACACGGATGGTCTTTCTCACAGGATTGGGAGCAACCTATTACTCACTGGCTCAATCATGTGTCTTGCAAGGGGGATTAAGGACACTTAATTGGCTCCATACATGCAGCTGCATGGAGCTTGAATGGTAAAGCCTACTGTATTCAAGAAGTATGGAGGTTTGCGGGATCCCAGTCGGGGCGAGAAAATTGACTTAGAATTGCGATGTCCATCTACACTATGCAGATCAGTGAATTTAACATTAACACACGACTGTAACTGTAGGAGAGATGATGTGTAAATGCAGACCGAATTATTCTTCGCGTAGATTATACAAAACGGCTTCTAAATCTTGCCATAGAGCATCACCAAGACATTATGTGCATCTGTTGATACACGCGACAATCAACGTATTAACTATTTATCGCACATACAACATGCATGTACGAGTGTTTCCACATTGTACACTTGGTAAATGCACATGCATGTAACCCTTTACATTATACATGCAGCTGTACACGCATATAGTGACGATCATATAAATTTAGACTTAACGATATGCACGAGATTGCAATTGACGGCAATAGCATTATTTGCAACCGTTGAACGGTATTCTAGTTACAATGCGGAAAAATACAAATCTCTTGAATAGTAATCAACATGCAAGCAGTGAAATAAAAATAGATGCAACATCACTAAGTACGTATGCACAAATTGGAATGCTCCGTTCGTGTGAATGCTGTACATGTAAATACACACGTACATATGACTGCAGCAAATGCACATTCTATATGAAATAATGTATTGACGACAGAAAATGGCACAGTCAACCAGTATTAATACATTTCTCTGCAGTGATTGGACAGCACGTTCATTGACTGAGAATTGGCAAGTCCATCTACACTGTGAAGATCAGTTGTCAATTTAGCATCAAACACGACTGTAACGGTCTCTTATGCAGACCGAATTATTCTACGTGTGTTCGTATATACATTTCAGAATTTATGGCCTTGCTTTAAGTAGCATCTGTCGGGTACGCTACTATCAACTGACGAGTATAGAAAACCAGCCTATATAACAGTACGAGTATTTCCGATCGACCATTTGCAATACTTGTATTTACACTTGGTAAAGGCATGCACGTAACCAATTTGATTATACCCGCAGCTGTACACGCTTATAGGGACTATCGATAATATCATTTTAAATGTTATGGACTTAATGATATGCACGAGACGGCAATTGGCGGCGATAGAAATATTGAACTGGATTTTTTTTGGATTACTACAATGTGGAGCAATTCAAATCTCTCACAGTTAGTAAAGTGCAGTCAGAACAAATTATCTGGAAACATACATGGCAATTTTTGGCAGATGAGATGATGCAAACGATACCTGCAGCTGTACACGCATATGGGGACTATCGATAATATCATTTTTAATATTATGGACTTAATGATATGCACGAGACGGCAATTGACGGCGATAGAAACATTGAACAGGATTTTTTTGTTTACAACAATGTGGAGCAATTTAAATGTCGCACAGTTAGTAACGTGCAAACAGTCAGAACAAATTATCTGGAAACATACATGGCAATTTTTGGCAGATGAAACGATGCAAACGATACCCGCAGCTAGCAGTACACGCATATGGGAACTATCGATAATATCATTTTAAAGTTAATGCCACCCCGAGCATACCTTCTTTGGTATGGGTTTACCAAGCGATTCAAAAGTAGGTTCCCACCCATACATTTCTATGGGAAATTTTTGACTATCTTAGCATCCAGGTGTTGATGAGACATGCAATATGAGCGAACCACTGCACACATGGAAGATAGCAGTAACCATTCCTCTATCTGTTTTAAATGCCACCCTGAGCATACCTGCTTCGGTGTGGGTTAACCAAGCGATTCAAAAGTAGGTTCCAACCCATACATTCCTATGTGAAACCACCCATACATCTCTATGGGAAAGATTGACTATCTTAGCATCGAGGTGTTGATGAGACATGCAATATGAGCAAACCACTGCACACATGGACGATAGCAGTAACCACTCCTCTATCTCTGTTTAATGCCACCCCGTGCATACCTGCTTTGGTATGGGTTTACCAAGCGAATCAAAAGTAGGTTCCCACCAATACATTTCTATGGGAAATTTTTGACTATCTTAGCATCGAGGTGATGATGAGACATGCAATATGAGCAAACCACTGCACACATGGAAGATAGCAGTAACCACTCCTCTATCTCTTTTTAATGCCACCCCGTGCATACCTGCTTTGGTATGGGATTACCAAACGATTCAAAAGTAGGTTCCCACCCATACATTTCTATGGGAAATTTTTGACTATCTTAGCATCGAGGTGTTGATGAGACATGCAATATGAGCAAACCACTGCACACATGGAAGATAGCAGTAACCACTCCTCTATCTCTTTTTAATGCCACCCCGAGCATACCTGCTTTGGTATGGGTTTACCAAGCGATTCAAAAGTAGGTTCCCACCCATACATTTCTATGGGAAATTTTTGACTATCCTAGTGTAGCGCATGCGCTATAGCTGCTCTTATTATGGACATGCGCAGTGTTTACACCTGAGGGTATTTAATGGCGTGCTGTACGATCTTATTTGATTAAACACTTGGATTGCTACACTGGTGTCAGAAGTGGGATCGGACCGAATGCTACATGGCCGAGCAGGAAGAGCGGAAGGCTGTTCGGTTTAGCGCTAGACCGCCCGCTCGGTTTGCTAAGGGCGCTGACTTCAATCTCTGGGTCAAAAGGTTAGAACTGTACTTCAGGGAAGCGAAGGTCCCGGATAACAAGCGAGGAGAAGAGTTGGTAGCGCTGTTGGAAGACGACGCATTTCGGGTAGTGAGTCAGTCGGGTTTTGTTAGCGGTGACGGGGTGGAGTATGAAGAGGTGAAGAAATGTCTGCAGGAGCAGTATGCGCCAAAAGGAGTCGAACTGGAATGGCAGCGCAAACTGCACTCAGCCCACCAGGAGAGACCCGAGACCCTGTTAGAATTTTCAGGGCGGTTGCGGATGCTGGCGGACAAGGCTTACCCTTCGTGGTCGGCGGAAAGACGACTTGAAATGGCGCGTGAGCAATTTATTCACGGTGTTATCTCTCCTTCTGTGCAGATGAGGCTTTTGAGGAAGCAACCAGAGTCGTTGGAGGCTGCACTTGCTTTGGCTAGCCAGTGGGAATCAGTGGAGCTGGCTCAACAAAGCCTACGCGGAGAGAAACAGGGGTCAGGTGCGAGTCTTGCCGTGTCAGGTGAACGAGACCTGGTACAAGGTGCATTGCGAGCTAATACGGTGGAAGAGTTGGCGTTACAAGTCCAACAGCTGTCACAGGAGATTAGTAAGTTGTCAAGTCGGGAAGTCGGTGAGAAAAGGAGCGCTCCGAAAAGGGTCCCTGTCTGTTGGAACTGCAAGCAAAAAGGGCATATACGGCGCAATTGTCCTCAGCGGAAGGAACGGAATGTATCTCCGAAGGAGATTGGGAAGGACAGGTCAGTGAAGTACACATCGGCTGTGGCATGCACGTTGATACTGCAGGGTATGGTTGGGGGTCGTCCCACACGTATGCTAGTGGATACAGGATCATCCGTTACCCTTGTGCATGAAAAGGTGTGGAATGACATTTCTCAAGACAGGAAACTCTTGACACCCCAATGTCCTGTGATGGCAGTTAATGGAGACTCGTTAAGTCTATGTGGACAGATTGACCTTGATCTTATGGTGGGAAAGCATGTGAGAACTCATACTGTCCTTGTTGTGCGTGAGATGACGCAGGAGTGTTTATTGGGAACAGACTTTCTAGAACAATACGGGTGTGTTGTTGACCTGGGGAGAAGAACAATGATCATGTTAGGCGAAACAATACCCCTAGACACCTTGTACGGGTCGTGTATTTCTACATGTCATGTGTTTGTACAGGAGACAGCTGTCGTGCCACCCTATCACGAGATGCGATTGCAGGTTCAGTTGGAAGGTGCGAAAACGGACGGGGACTATGTGGGTCTGTTCCAGCCAAAGGCGGAAATGTCTACTCAACGCGGACTTCTGTTTGCCTGTTCTGTATCTCCTGTCCATGATGGCAAAGCAGTAGTTCAGCTGGTGAACCCCTCTGCAGTTCCTGTAACACTGCATTGCAAGGAGAAGGTTGGTCAGGTATCCCCATGGGATGGAAGAGAGGGAGCGAATATGGTTGAGCCTGCATTGGGCACACGGCTTCCAGCCCGATCAACAGAGGCAATTGGTAAAG
The DNA here is from genome assembly GCA_963681505.1 of Eunapius fragilis. NCBI lineage: Eukaryota > Metazoa > Porifera > Demospongiae > Spongillida > Spongillidae > Eunapius > Eunapius fragilis. The sequence continues at coordinate 416,391 of OY811983.1, read as the reverse complement.
CAGTTGGGGAATTAATGGGTGACACATCGGGGTTGTCAAGGGAGGAGTGTGCTAAGTTGAAAACAATTTTACATCATTTCTCAGATGTAATTTCTGTAGGTGACGGTGATTTAGGGCGTACCAATGTCTTACGTCATACCATCAACTCAGGTGACACCCCCCCTGTTCATCAGCCGGCGCGGAGGCTTCCGTTTCATCAACGTGACGTGGTACAGAAAATGATCCAGGGAATGCTCCAACAGGGGATAATAGAGCCGTCCGGAGGAGCATGGGCCTCGCCTATTGTTCTGGTTAGGAAAAAGGACGGTTCATACAGGTTTTGTGTAGATTTTCGTCGCCTGAATAGCGTAACAAAAAAAGACGTGCACCCTCTTCCCAGGATTGATGATGCTCTGGACACTTTATCCGGCTCCAAGTGGTTTTCAACCTTAGATTTGGCAAGTGGCTACTGGCAGGTAGAAATGGATCCTGCGGACAAGGAGAAAACTGCGTTCATCACTCCGTTTGGTCTACATCAGTTCCGAGTAATGCCGTTCGGACTAACGAACGCTCCAAGCACGTTTCAGCGGTTAATGAGTATGGTCCTGGCAGGACTCAGTTGGGTAACATGCTTGGTATACCTTGATGATATCATCATTTTTAGTCGAACGGTGGAAGAGCACTTGCAGCGGCTTACAGAGGTGCTACAGAGGCTTAAGGAGGCGGGGCTGAAGATCAAGCCTAGCAAATGCCATCTGCTTTGCAAGAGTGTGCGGTATCTGGGCTACGTGGTTTCAGAGAAGGGTATAGCTGCGGATGCTGACAAGATCAAGTGCGTCGAAAACTGGCCTACGCCCACTGATCATGAAAGCCTGCGACAGTTCTTGGGGTTTGCTTCCTATTATAGGAAATTCATTCGCAATTTTGCAGACACCGCTGCTCCTCTTCATGCACTAACAGAAAAATCCAAACCCTGGCACTGGACTGAACTGTGTGATAAGGCATTTGTGGCTTTAAAGGGTAAGTTAGCTTCGCCCCCTATTTTATCCTTTCCACAGTTCGACAGAACATTTGTGGTTGATGCTGACGCCAGTCAGGAGGGTGTTGGAGCAGTACTATCACACTTGGACGATGGAAGGGTGATCGCATATGCTAGCAGGGTGCTTACAAAGGCGGAATGCCAATATTGTGCAACGAGACGTGAGTTGTTGGCATTGGTATGGTCAGTTCGTCAGTTTCGGGCTTATCTATGGGGACGAAGGTTTATTGTTCGCACCGACCACAGCGCGCTTCGTTGGTTACGTAGTTTTAAAGACCCCCAGGGCCAGGTGGCGAGGTGGCTAGAGATTCTCGCTGAATTTGATTTTGATGTTATTCATCGTCCAGGTCTTCGTCATGGCAATGCAGACGCCCTTTCAAGGATCCAGTGTAAGCAATGTGGTATGCACAATGGCATTGCCACGCCGTGTTTGTTCCACAATGCGTTTGGGGCCGTTAATGGTAACGGTGGTAATTTGTGGTCTGGATCGAATGTGCATTCTGAGGCAGGCCTCTCCGTTTTGCCACTGGAGAACTCTAAGGAGATGCAGGGGTCTGATGCTGATCTTCGAAGGGTAATTTCCTGGATAGAAAACTCGTCTCCACCAGCTGCTTTGCCAAGTGAGGGCAGTTACACTCTGCAGACATTGTGGGCACAGTATAAACACCTGGTAGTTCGGGATGGGGTTCTGTTTAGACAGTGGGAAGATGTTCCGGGAAAGGGTTGCAATAAACATCTTCAGTTGGTAGTACCTCGGAGTTGGATAGGCTCTGTCCTGCAGCAACTTCATAGCTCTCCCAGTGGTGGCCATCTTGGAATGTTCAAGACTTTGGAGAAAGTCCGTTCCCGTTTTTACTGGCCGGGTCAGCGCCATGACATCGAAGACTGGTGTCGAGCTTGTGAATTGTGTGCGGCACGGAAGTCACCTCCACGGCGCAATCGTGCCCCAATGCAGCAGGTGTTGGCTGGTGGCCCATTCCAGCGTGTGGCCATGGACATCCTGGGTCCTCTGCCGCTCACGGATAGAGGGAACAAGTACATTCTAGTGTTAGGGGATTATTTTACAAAATGGGTGGAGTCTTATCCAATACCTAACATGGAAGCAAAAACTATTGCTAACGTGTTTGTTAGTCATTTTGTCAGCAGGTTTGGAGCCCCTGATGTTCTGCACACCGATCAGGGGAGGAACTTTGAGTCCGCCCTGTTTAAGGAAGTGTGTTTGCTGTTGGGAGTTCAGAAGACAAGGACTACGCCTTATCACCCGCAATCTGATGGGCTGGTCGAACGCTTTAATCGAACTTTGCTTGATCTCCTTAGCATTGCATCGAGGGAGGATGAACAGAATTGGGACCTCTGTATTCCAGCAGTGATGCTAGCCTATCGTACAAGTGTGCAGGAGTCCACTGGGTGTACGCCATATTTCCTCCTCTTCGGACGTGAGGCCAGGCTGCCGGTGGATGTCATGTTTGGGTTGCCTCCAAATGTTCCACCTCAGCCGGTACACCAATATAGCAAAGATTTGAGAGCTCGACTGGATACTGCGTATGAGAGGGTGCGAGAACGGTTAGGTTGGCGGCAGCGCCGTCAGAAGATGGTGTATGACCGCAGACGGACGGGAAGGCCGTATGGGATTGGTGAATGGGTTTGGTTGTATTGTCCTGCTGTGCCCAGGGGGAAGTCGGCTAAATTACACTCTTATTGGCAGGGTCCATATAAAGTTGTGAAAGTGTTCAGTAATGTGTTATACTTGATCCAACACAGGGACTCCACTCGCAAGAAAGTTGTTGTTCATTTTGACAGGTTGAAGCCGTGTGCACGGGGAGGTACATACGAACAAGGGACAACCGCACCACGTGATGCAGCTGTTTTTTCTGAGGCTGAGGAATCAGATGTATCCGATGCTGAGGAAACTGAAGATGATAACTTGGTGATTGCTCCTCAAGAGGATAATCTCGAGCCAGAGCGCCAGGAGGAGCAACATGAAGTGGAGCCTCGGGATGATCAGCAGGAACAGCCGCCAGTGGAGCCATTGCCACTTCTCCGACAGTCGAAAAGATTAAGGAGTCGGCCGGACAGATTTGGAACAAACATTTTTGACTAGAGACAGATTCACTAGGAGGGGGGATAGTGTAGCGCATGCGCTATAGCTGCTCTTATTATGGACATGCGCAGTGTTTACACCTGAGGGTATTTAATGGCGTGCTGTACGATCTTATTTGATTAAACACTTGGATTGCTACACTAGCATCGAGGTGTTGATGAGACATGCAATATGATCAAACCACTGCACACATGGAAGATAGCAGTAACAACTCCTCTATCTCTTTTTAATGCCACCCCGAGCATACCTGCTTTGGTATGGGTTTACCAAGCGATTCAAAAGTAGGTTCCCACCCATACATTTCTATGGGAAATTTTTGACTATCTTAGCATCGAGGTGTTGATGAGACATGCAATATGAGCAAACCACTGCACACATGGAAGATAGCAGTAACCACTCCTCTATCTCTTTTTAATGCCACCCCGAGCATACCTGCTTTGGTATGGGTTTACCAAGCGATTCAAAAGTTGGTTCCAACCCATACATTCCTATGGGAAACCACCCATACATCTCTATGGGAAAGATTGACTATCTTAGCATCGAGGTGTTGATGAGACATGCAATATGAGCAAACCACTGCACACATGGAAGATAGCAGTAACCATTCCTCTATCTGTTTTAAATGCCACCCTGAGCATACCTGCTTCGGTGTGGGTTAACCAAGCGATTCAAAAGTAGGTTCCAACCCATACATTCCTATGGGAAACCACCCATACATCTCTATGGGAAAGATTGATTATCTTAGCATCGAGGTGTTGATGAGACATGCAATATGAGCAAACCACTGCACACATGGAAGATAGCAGTAACCACTCCTCTATCGCTTTTTAATGCCACCCCGAGCATACCTGCTTTGGTATGGGTTTACCAAGCGATTCAAAAGTAGGTTCCCACCCATACATTTCTATGGGAAATTTTTGACTATATTAGCATCGAGGTGTTGATGAGACATGCAATATGAGCAAACCACTGCACACATGGAAGATAGCAGTAACCACTCCTCTATCTCTTTTTAATGCCACCCCGAGCATACCTGCTTTGGTATGGGTTTACCAAGCGATTCAAAAGTTGGTTCCAACCCATACATTCCTATGGGAAACCACCCATACATCTCTATGGGAAAGATTGACTATCTTAGCATCGAGGTGTTGATGAGACATGCAATATGAGCATACCACTGCACACATGGAAGATAGCAGTAACCATTCCTCTATCTGTTTTAAATGCCACCCTGAGCATACTAGCTTCGGTGTGGGTTAACCAAGCGATTCAAAAGTAGGTTCCAACCCATACATTCCTATGGGAAACCACCCATACATCTCTATGCGAAAGATTGACTATCTTAGCATCGAGGTGTTGATGAGACATGCAATATGAGCAAACCACTGCACACATGGAAGATAGCAGTAACCATTCCTCTATCTCTTTTTAATGCCACCCCGAGCATACCTGCTTTGGTATGGGTTTACCAAGCGATTCAAAAGTAGGTTCCCGCCCATACATTTCTATGGGAAATTTTTGACTATCTTAGCATCCAGGTGTTGATGAGACATGCAGTATGAGCAAACCACTGCACACATGGAAGATAGCAGTAACCATTCCTCTATCTGTTTTAAATGCCATCCTGAGCATACCTGCTTCGGTGTGGGTTAACCAAGCGATCCAAAGTAGGTTCCAACCCATACATTCCTATGGGAAACCACCCATACATCTCTATGGGAAAGATTGACTATCCTAGCATCGAGGTGTTGATGAGACATGCAATATGAGCAAACCACTGCACACATGGAAGATAGCAGTAACCACTCCTCTATCTCTTTTTAATGCCACCCCGAGCATACCTGCTTTGGTATGGGTTTACCAAGCGATTCAAAAGTAGTTTCCCGCCCATATATTTCTATGGGAAATTTTTGACTATCTTAGCATCCAGGTGTTGATGAGACATGCAATATGAGCAAACCACTGCACACATGGAAGATAGCAGTAACCATTCCTCTATCTGTTTTAAATGCCACCCTGAGCATACTAGCTTCGATGTGGGTTAACCAAGCGATTCAAAAGTAGGTTCCAACCCATACATTCCTATGGGAAACCACCCATACATCTCTATGGGAAAGATTGACTATCTTAGCATCGAGGTGTTGATGAGACATGCAATATGAGCAAACCACTGCACACATGGAAGATAGCAGTAACCATTCCTCTATCTCTTTTTAATGCCACCGCGAGGATACCTGCTTTGGTATGGGTTTACCAAGCGATTCAAAAGAAGGTTCCCGCCCATACATTTCTATGGGAAATTTTTGACTATCTTAGCATCCAGGTGTTGATGAGACATGCAATATGAGCAAACCACTGCAAACATGGAAGATAGCAGTAACCATTCCTCTATCTGTTTTAAATGCCACCCTGAGCATACCTGCTTCGGTGTGGGTTAACCAAGCGATTCAAAAGTAGGTTCCAACCCATACATTCCTATGGGAAACCACCAATACATCTCTATGGGAAAGATTGACTATCTTAGCATCGAGGTGTTGATAAGACATGCAATATGAGCAAACCACTGCACACATGGAAGATAACAGTAACCACTCCTCTATCTCTTTTTAATGCCACCCCGAGCATACCTGCTTTGGTATGGGTTTACCAAGCGATTCAAAAGTAAGTTCCCGCCCATACATTTCTATGGGAAATTTTTGACTATCTTAGCATCCAGGTGTTGATGAGACATGCAATACGAGCAAACCACTGCACACATGGAAGATAGCAGTAACCATTCCTCTATCTGTTTTAAATGCCACCCTGAGCATACCTGCTTCGGTGTGGGTTAACCAAGCGATTCAAAAGTAGGTTCCAACCCATACATTCCTAAGGGAAACCACCCATACATCTCTATGGGAAAGATTGACTATCTTAGCATCGAGGTGTTAATGAGACATGCAATATGAGCAAACCACTGCACACATGGAAGATAGCAGTAACCACTCCTCTATCTCTTTTTAATGCCACCCCGAGCATACCTGCTTTGGTATGGGTTTACCAAGCGATTCAAAAGTAGGTTCCCGCCCATATATTTCTATGGGAAATTTTTGACTATCTTAGCATCCAGGTGTTGATGAGACATGCAATATGAGCAAACCACTGCACACATGGAAGATAGCAGTAACCATTCCTCTATCTGTTTTAAATGCCACCCTGAGCATACCTGCTTCGGTGTGGGTTAACCAAGCGATTCAAAAGTAGGTTACAACCCATACATTCCTATGGGAAACCACCCATACATCTCTATGGGAATGATTGACTATCTTAGCATCGAGGTGTTGATGAGACATGCAATATGAGCAAACCACTGCACACATGGAAGATAGCAGCAACCATTCCTCTATCTGTTTTAAATGCCACCCTGAGCATACTAGCTTCGGTGTGGGTTAAACAAGCGATTCAAAAGTAGGTTCCAACCCATACATTCCTATGGGAAACCACCCATACATCTCTATGGGAAAGATTGACTATCTTAGCATCGAGGTGTTGATGAGACATGCAATATGAGCAATTCACTGCACACATGGAAGATAGCAGTAACCATTCCTCTATCTCTTTTTAATGCCACCCCGAGCATACCTGCTTTGGTATGGGTTTACCAAACGATTCAAAAGTAGGTTCCCGCCCATACATTTCTATGGGAAATTTTTGACTATCTTAGCATCCAGGTGTTGATGAGACATGCAATATGAGCAAACCACTGCACACATGGAAGATAGCAGTAACCATTCCTCTATCTGTTTTAAATGCCACCCTGAGCATACCTGCTTCGGTGTGGGTTAACCAAGCGATTCAAAAGTAGGTTCCAACCCATACATTCCTATGGGAAACCACCCATACATCTCTATGGGAAAGATTGACTATCTTAGAATCGAGGTGTTGATGAGACATGCAATATGAGCAAACCACTGCACACATGGAAGATAGCAGTAACCACTCCTCTATCTCTTTTTAATGCCACCCCGAGCATACCTGCTTTGGTATGGGTTTACCAAGCGATTCAAAAGTAGGTTCCCGCCCATACATTTCAATGGGAAATTTTTGACTATCTTAGCATCCAGGTGTTGATGAGACATGCAATATGAGCAAACCACTGCACACATGGAAGATAGCAGTAACCATTCCTCTATCTGTTTTAAATGCCACCCTGAGCATACCTGCTTCGGTGTGGGTTAACCAAGCGATTCAAAAGTAGGTTCCAACCCATACATTCCTATGGGAAACAACCCATACATCTCTATGGGAATGATTGACTATCTTAGCATCGAGGTGTTGATGAGACATGCAATATGAGCAAACCACTGCACACATGGAAGATAGCAGTAACCATTCCTCTATCTGTTTTAAATGCCACCCTGAGCATACTAGCTTCGGTGTGGGTTAACCAAGCGATTCAAAAGTAGGTTCCAACCCATACATTCCTATGGGAAACCACCCATACATCTCTATGGGAAAGATTGACTATCTTAGCATCGAGGTGTTGATGAGACATGCAGTATGAGCAATTCACGGCACACATGGAAGATAGCAGGAACCATTCCTCTATCTCTTTTTAATGCCACCCCGAGCATACCTGCTTTGGTATGGGTTTACCAAGCGATTCAAAAGTAGGTTCCCGCCAATACATTTCTATGGGAAATTTTTGACTATCTTAGCATCCAGGTGTTGATGAGACATGCAATATGAGCAAACCACTGCACACATGGAAGATAGCAGTAACCATTCCACTATCTCTTTTTAATGCCACCCCGAGCATACCTGCTTTGGTATGCGTTTACCAAGCGATTCAAAAGTAGGTTCCCACCCATACATTTCTATGGGAAATTTTTGACTATCTTAGCATCGAGGTGTTGATGAGACATGCAATATGAGCAAACCACTGCACAATTGGAAGATAGCAGTAACCACTCCTCTATCTGTTTTAAATGCCACCCCGAGCATACCTGCTTTGGTATGGGTTTACCAAGCGATTCAAAAGTAGTTTCCCACCCATACATTTCTATGGGAAACCACCCATACATCTCTATGGGAAATATTGACTATCTAAGCATCGAGGTGTGTATGAGACATGCAATATGAGCAAACCACTGCACAATTGGAAGATACCAGTAACCACTCCTCTATCTGTTTTAAATGCCACCCCGAGCATACCTGCTTTGGTATGGGTTTACCAAGCGATTCAAAAGTAGGTTCCCACCCATACATTCCTATGGGAAACCACCCATACATCTCTATGGGAAATATTGACTATCTAAGCATCGAGGTGTGTATGAGACATGCAATATGAGCAAACCACTGCACACTTGGAAGATAGCAGTAACCACTCCTCTATCTGTTTTAAATGCCACCCCGAGCATATCTGCTTTGGTATGGGTTTACCAAGCGATTCAAAAGTAGGCTCCCACCCGTACATTTCTATGGGAAATTTTTGACTATCTTAGCATCGAGGTGTTGATGAGACATGCAATATGAGCAAACCACTGCACAATAGGAAGATAGCAGTAATCACTCCTCTATCTGTTTTAAATGCCACCCCGAGCATACCTGCTTCGGTATGGGATAACCAAGCGATTCAAAAGTAGGTTCCCACCCATACATTCCTATGGGAAACCACCCATACATCTCTAAGGGAAATATTGACTATCTAAGCATCCAGGTGTTGATGAGACATGCAATATGAGCAAACCACTGCACACTTGGAAGATAGCAGTAACCACTCCTCTATCTGTTTTAAATGCCACCCCGAGCATACCTGCTTTGGTATGGGTTTACCAAGCGATTCAAAAGTAGGTTCCCACCCATACATTTCTATGGGAAATTTTTGACTATAATAGCATCGAGGTGTGTATGAGACATGCAATATGAGCAAACCACTGCACAATTGGAAGATAGCAGTAACCACTCCTCTATCTGTTTTAAATGCCACCCCGAGCATACCTGCTTTGGTATGGGTTTACCAAGCGATTCAAAAGTAGTTTCCCACCCATACATTTCTATGGGAAACCACCCATACATCTCTATGGGAAATATTGACTATCTAAGCATCGAGGTGTGTATGAGACATGCAATATGAGCAAACCACTGCACACTTGGAAGATAGCAGTAACCACTCCTCTATCTGTTTTAAATGCCACCCCGAGCATACCTGCTTTGGTATGGGTTTACCAAGCGATTCAAAAGTAGGTTCCCACCCATACATTTCTATGGGAAATTTTTGACTATCTTAGCATCGAGGTGTTGATGAGACATGCAATATGAGCAAACCACTGCACAATTGGAAGATAGCAGTAACCACTCCTCTATCTGTTTTAAATGCCACCCCGAGCATACCTGCTTCAGTATGGGTTAACCAAGCGATTCAAAAGTAGGTTCCCACCCATACATTCCTATGGGAAACCACCCATACATCTCTATGGGAAATATTGACTATCTAAGCATCCAGGTGTTGATGAGACATGCAATATGAGCAAACCACTGCATACTTGGAAGATAGCAGTAACCACTCCTCTATCTGTTTAAAATGCCACCCCGAGCATACCTGCTCTGGCATGGGTTTACCAAGCGATTCAAAAGTAGGTTCCCACCCATACATTTCTATGGGAAATTATTGACTATCTTAGCATCGAGGTGTTGATGAGACATGCAATATGAGCAAACCACTGCACAATTGGAAGATAGCAGTAACCACTCCTCTATCTGTTTTAAATGCCACCCCGAGCATACCTGCTTTGGTATGGGTTTACCAAGCGATTCAAAAGTAGTTTCCCACCCATACATTTCTATGGGAAACCACCCATACATCTCTATGGGAAATATTGACTATCTAAGCATCGAGGTGTGTATGAGACATGCAATATGAGCAAACCACTGCACACTTGGAAGATAGCAGTAACCACTCCTCTATCTGTTTTAAATGCCACCCCGAGCATACCTGCTTTGGTATGGGTTTACCAAGCGATTCAAAAGTAGGTTCCCACCCATACATTTCTATGGGAAATTTTTGACTATCTTAGCATCGAGGTGTTGATGAGACATGCAATATGAGCAAACCACTGCACACATGGAAGATAGCAGTAACCACTCCTCTATCTCTTTTAAATGCCACCCCGAGCATACCTGCTTTGGTATGGGTTTACCAAGCGATTCAAAAGTAGGTTCCCACCCATACATTTCTATGGGAAACCACCCATACATCTCTATGGGAAATATTGACTATCTAAGCATCGAGGTGTGTATGAGACATGCAATATGAGCAAACCACTGCACACTTGGAAGATAGCTGTAACCACTCCTCTATCTGTTTTTAATGCCACCCCGAGCATATCTGCTTTGGTATGGGTTTACCAAGCGATTCAAAAGTAGGTTCCCACCCATACATTCCTTTGGGAAACCATCCATTTATCTCTATGGGAAAGATTGACTATCTAAGCATCCAGGTGTTGATGAGACATGCAATATGAGCAAACCACTGAACACTTGGAAGATAGCAGTAACCACTCCTCTATCTGTTTTAAATGCCACCCCGAGCATACGTGCTTTGGTATGGGTTTACCAAGCGATTCAAAAGTAGGTTCCCATCCATACATTTCTATGGGAAATTTGTGACTATCTTAGCATCCAGGTGTTGATGAGACATGCAATATGAGCAAACCACTGCACAATTGGAAGATAGCAGTAACCACTCCTCTACCTGTTTTAAATGCCACCCCGAGCATACCTGCTTTGGTATGGGTTTACCAAGCGATTCAAAAGTAGATTCCCACACATACATTTCTATGGGAAATTTTTGACTATCTTAGCATCGAGGTGTTGATGAGACATGCAATATGAGCAAACCACTGCACAATTGGAAGATAGCAGTAACCACTTCTCTATCTGTTTTAAATGCCACCCCGAGCATACCTGCTTCGGTATGGGTTAACCAAGCGATTCAAAAGTAGGTTCCCACCCATACATTCCTATGGGAAACCACCCATACATCTCTATGGGAAATATTGACTATCTAAGCATCGAGGTGTGTATGAGACATGCAATATGAGCAAACCACTGCACACTTGGAAGATAGCAGTAACCACTCCTCTATCTGTTTTAAATGCCACCCCGAGCATACCTGCTTTGGTATGGGTTTACCAAGCGATTCAAAAGTAGGTTCCCACCCATACATTTCTAAGGGAAATTTTTGACTATCTTAGCATCGAGGTGTTGATGAGACATGCAATATGAGCAAACCACTGCACAATTGGAAGGTAGCAGTAACCACTCCTCTATCTGTTTTAAATGCCACCCCGAGCATACCTGCTTCGGTATGGGTTAACCAAGCGATTCAAAAGTAGTTTCCCACCCATACATTCCTATGGGAAACCACCCATACATCTCTATGGGAAATATTGACTATCTAAGCATCCAGGTGTTGATGAGACATGCAATATGAGCAAACCACTGCACACTTGGAAGATAGCAGTAACCACTCCTCTATCTGTTTTAAATGCCACCCCGAGGATACCTGCTTTGGTATGGGTTTTTCAAGCGATTCAAAAGTAGGTTCCCACCCATACATTTCTATGGGAAATTTTTGACTATCTTAGCATCGAGGTGTTGATGAGACATGCAATATGAGCAAACCACTGCCCAATTGGAAGATAGCAGTAACCAGTCCTCTATCTGTTTTAAATGCCACCCCGAGCATACCTGCTTTGGTATGGGTTTACCAAGCGATTCAAAAGTAGGTTCCCACCCATACATTTCTATGGGAAATTTTTGACTATCTTAGCATCGAGGTGTTGATGAGACATGCAATATGAGCAAACCACTGCACACATGGAAGATAGCAGTAACCACTCCTCTATCTGTTTTAAATGCCACCCCGAGCATACCTGCTTCGGTATGGGTTAACCAAGCGATTCAAAAGTAGGTTCCCACCCATACATTCCTATGGGAAACCACCCATACATCTCTATGGGAAATATTGACTATCTAAGCATCCAGGTGTTGATGAGACATGCAATATGAGCAAACCACTGCACACTTGGAAGATAGCAGTAACCACTCCTCTATCTCTTTTTAATGCCACCCCGAGCATACCTGCTTTGGTATGGGTTTGCCAAGCGATTCAAAAGTAGGTTCCCACCCATACATTCCTATGGGAAACCATCCATTTATCTCTATGGGAAAGATTGACTATCTAAGCATCCAGGTGTTGATGAGACATGCAATATGAGCAAACCACTGAACACTTGGAAGATAGCAGTAACCACTCCTCTATCTGTTTTAAATGCCACCCCGAGCATACGTGCTTTGGTATGGGTTTACCAAGCGATTCAAAAGTAGGTTCCCATCCATACATTTCTATGGGAAATTTGTGACTATCTTAGCATCAAGGTGTTGATGAGACATGCAATATGAGCAAACCACTGCACAATTGGAAGATAGCAGTAACCACTCCTCTATCTGTTTTAAATGCCACCCCGAGCATACCTGCTTTGGTATGGGTTTACCAAGCGATTCAAAAGTAGGTTCCCACCCATACATTTCTATGGGAAATTTTTCACTATCTTAGCATCGAGATGTTGATGAGACATGCAATATGAGCAAACCATTGCACACATGGAAGATAGCAGTAACCACTCCTCTATCTCTTTTTAATGCCACCCCGAGCATACCTGCTTTGGTATGGGTTTACCAAGCGATTCAAAAGTAGATTCCCACACATACATTTCTATGGGAAATTTTTGACTATCTTAGCATCGAGGTGTTGATGAGACATGCAATATGAGCAAACCACTGCACAATTGGAAGATAGCAGTAACCACTTCTCTATCTGTTTTAAATGCCACCCCGAGCATACCTGCTTCGGTATGGGTTAACCAAGCGATTCAAAAGTAGGTTCCCACCCATACATTCCTATGGGAAACCACCCATACATCTCTATGGGAAATATTGACTATCTAAGCATCGAGGTGTGTATGAGACATGCAATATGAGCAAACCACTGCACACTTGGAAGATAGCAGTAACCACTCCTCTATCTGTTTTAAATGCCACCCCGAGCATACCTGCTTTGGTATGGGTTTACCAAGCGATTCAAAAGTAGGTTCCCACCCATACATTTCTAAGGGAAATTTTTGACTATCTTAGCATCGAGGTGTTGATGAGACATGCAATATGAGCAAACCACTGCACAATTGGAAGGTAGCAGTAACCACTCCTCTATCTGTTTTAAATGCCACCCCGAGCATACCTGCTTCGGTATGGGTTAACCAAGCGATTCAAAAGTAGGTTCCCACCCATACATTCCTATGGGAAACCACCCATACATCTCTATGGGAAATATTGACTATCTAAGCATCCAGGTGTTGATGAGACATGCAATATGAGCAAACCACTGCACACTTGGAAGATAGCAGTAACCACTCCTCTATCTGTTTTAAATGCCACCCCGAGCATACCTGCTTTGGTATGGGTTTTTCAAGCGATTCAAAAGTAGGTTCCCACCCATACATTTCTATGGGAAATTTTTGACTATCTTAGCATCGAGGTGTTGATGAGACATGCAATATGAGCAAACCACTGCCCAATTGGAAGATAGCAGTAACCACTCCTCTATCTGTTTTAAATGCCACCCCGAGCATACCTGCTTTGGTATGGGTTTACCAAGCGATTCAAAAGTAGGTTCCCACCCATACATTTCTATGGGAAATTTTTGACTATCTTAGCATCGAGGTGTTGATGAGACATGCAATATGAGCAAACCACTGCACACATGGAAGATAGCAGTAACCACTCCTCTATCTGTTTTAAATGCCACCCCGAGAATACCTGCTTCGGTATGGGTTAACCAAGCGATTCAAAAGTAGGTTCCCACCCATACATTCCTATGGGAAACCACCCATACATCTCTATGGGAAATATTGACTATCTAAGCATCCAGGTGTTGATGAGACATGCAATATGAGCAAACCACTGCACACTTGGAAGATAGCAGTAACCACTCCTCTATCTGTTTTAAATGCCACCCCGAGCATACCTGCTTCGGTATGGGTTAACCAAGCGATTCAAAAGTAGGTTCCCACCCATACATTCCTATGGGCAACCACGCATACATCTCTATGGGAAATATTGACTATCTAAGCATCCAGGTGTTGATGAGACATGCAATATGAGCAAACCACTGCACACTTGGAAGATAGCAGTAACCACTGCTCTATCTGTTTTAAATGCCACCCCGAGCATACCTGCTTTGGTATGGGTTTACCAAGCGATTCAAAAGTAGGTTCCCACCCATACATTTCTATGGGAAATTTTTGACAATCTTAGCATCGAGGTGTTGATGAGACATGCAATATGAGCAAACCACTGCACACATGGAAGATAGCTGTAACCACTCCTCTATCTCTTTTTAATGCCACCCCGAGCATACCTGCTTTGGTATGGGTTTACCAAGCGATTCAAAAGTAGGTTGCCACCCATACATTCCTATGGGAAACCATCCATACATCTCTATGGGAAAGATTGACTATCTAAGCATCCAGGTGTTGATGAGACATGCAATATGAGCAAACCACTGCACACTTGGAAGATAGCAGTAACCACTCCTGTATCTGTTTTAAATGCCACCCCGAGTATACCTGCTTTGGTATGGGTTTACCAAGCGATTCAAAAGTAGGTTCCCACCCATACATTTCTATGGGAAACCACCCATCCATCTCTATGGGAAATTTTTGACTATCTTATCATCGAGGTGTTGATGAGACATGCAATATGAGCAAACCACTGCACACTTGGAAGATAGCAGTAATCACTCCTCTATCTGATTGAAATGCCACCCCGAGCATACCTGCTTTGGTATGGGTTTACCAAGCGATTCAAAAGTAAGTTCCCACCCATACATTTCTATGGGAAATTTTTGACTATCTTAGCATCGAGGTGTTGATGAGACATGCAATATGAGCAAACCACTGCACACATGGAAGAAAGCAGTAACCACTCCTCTATCTCTTTTAAATGCCACCCCGAGCATACCTGCTTTGGTATGGGTTTACCAAGCGATTCAAAAGTAGGTTCCCACCCATACATTTCTATGGGAAATTTTTGACTATTATAGCATCGAGGTGTGTATGAGACATGCAATATGAGCAAACCACTGCACAATTGGAAGATAGCAGTAACCACTCCTCTATCTGTTTTAAATGCCACCCCGAGCATACCTGCTTCGGTATGGGTTAACCAAGCGATTCAAAAGTAGGTTCCCACCCATCCATTCCTATGGGAAACCACCCATACATCTCTATGGGAAATATTGACTATCTAAGCATACAGGTGTTGATGAGACATGCAATATGAACAAACCACTGCACTCTTGGAAGATAGCAGTAACCACTCCTCTATCTGTTTTAAATGCCACCCCGAGCATACCTGCTTTGGTATGGGTTTACCAAGCGATTCAAAAGTAGGTTCCCACCCATACATTTCTATGGGAAATTTTTGACTATCTTAGCATCGAGGTGTTGATGAGACATGCAATATGAGCAAACCACTGCACAATTGGAAGATAGCAGTAACCACTTCTCTATCTGTTTTAAATGCCACCCCGAGCATACCTGCTTTGGTATGGGTTTACCAAGCGATTCAAAAGTAGGTTCCCACCCATACATTCCTATGGGAAACCACCCATACATCTCTATGGGAAATATTGACTATCTAAGCATCGAGGTGTGTATGAGACATGCAATATGAGCAAACCACTGCACACTTGGAAGATAGCAGTAACCACTCCTCTATCTGTTTTAAAAGCCACCCCGAGCATATCTGCTTTGGTATGGGTTTACCAAGCGATTCAAAAGTAGGCTCCCACCCATACATTTCTATGGGAAATTTTTGACTATCTTAGCATCGAGGTGTTGATGAGACATGCAATATGAGCAAACCACTGCACAATTTAAAGATAGCAGTAATCACTCCTCTATCTGTTTTAAATGCCACCCCGAGCATACCTGCTTCGGTATGGGATAACCAAGCGATTTAAAAGTAGGTTCCCACCCATACATTCCTATGGGAAACCACCCATACATCTCTAAGGGAAATATTGACTATCTAAGCATCGAGGTGTGTATGAGACATGCAATATGAGCAAACCACTGCACACTTGGAAGATAGCAGTAACCACTCCTCTATCTGTTTTAAATGCCACCCCGAGCATACCTGCTTTGGTATGGGTTTACCAAGCGATTCAAAAGTAGGTTCCCACCCATACATTTCTATGGGAAATTTTTGACTATCTTAGCATCGAGGTGTTGATGAGACATGCAATATGAGCAAACCACTGCACAATTGGAAGATAGCAGTAACCACTCCTCTATCTGTTTTAAATGCCACCCCGAGCATACCTGCTTTGGTATGGGTTTACCAAGCGATTCAAAAGTAGGTTCCCACCATTACATTTCTATGGGAAACCACCCATACATCTCTATGGGAAATATTGACTATCTAAGCATCGAGGTGTGTATGAGACATGCAATATGAGCAAACCACTGCACACTTGGAAGATAGCAGTAACCACTCCTCTATCTGTTTTAAATGCCACCCCGAGCATACCTGCTTTGGTATGGGTTTACCAAGCGATTCAAAAGTAGGTTCCCACCCATACATTTCTATGGGATATTTTTGACTATCTTAGCATCGAGGTGTTGATGAGACATGCAATATGAGCAAACCACTGCACAATTGGAAGATAGCAGTAACCACTCCTCTATCTGTTTTAAATGCCACCCCGAGCATACCTGCTTCAGTATGGGTTAACCAAGCCATTCAAAAGTAGGTTCCCACCCATACATTCCTATGGGAAACCACCCATACATCTCTATGGGAAATATTGACTATCTAAGCATCCAGGTGTTGATGAGACATGCAATATGAGCAAACCACTGCACACTTGGAAGATAGCAGTAACCACTCCTCTATCTGTTTTAAATGCCACCCCGAGCATACCTGCTTTGGTATGGGTTTACCAAGCGATTCAAAAGTAGGTTCCCACCCATACATTTCTATGGGAAATTTCTGACTATCTTAGCATCGAGGTGTTGATGAGACATGCAATATGAGCAAACCACTGCACAATTGGAAGATAGCAGTAACCACTCCTCTATCTGTTTTAAATGCCACCCCGAGCATACCTGCTTTGGTATGGGTTTACCAAGCGATTCAAAAGTAGGTTCCCACCCATACATTTCTATGGGAAACCACCCATACATCTCTATGGGAAATATTGAATATCTAAGCATCGAGGTGTGTATGAGACATGCAATATGAGCAAACCACTGCACACTTGGAAGATAGCAGTAACCACTCCTCTGTCTGTTTTAAATGCCACCCCGAGCATACCTGCTTTGGTATGGGTTTACCAAGCGATTCAAAAGTAGGTTCCCACCCATACATTTCTATGGGAAATTTTTGACTATCTTAGCATCGAGGTGTTGATGAGACATGCAATATGAGCAAACCACTGCACAATTGGAAGATAGCAGTAACCACTCCTCTATCTTTTTTAAATGCCACCCCGAGCGTACCTGCTTCGGTATGGGTTAACCAAGCGATTCAAAAGTAGGTTCCCACTCATACATTCCTATGGGAAACCACCCATACATCTCTATGGGAAATATTGACTATCTAAGCATCGAGGTGTGTATGAGACATGCAATATGAGCAAACCACTGCACACTTGGAAGATAGCAGTAACCACTCCTCTATCTGTTTTAAATGCCACCCCGAGCATACCTGCTTCGGTATGGGTTAACCAAGCGATTCAAAAGTAGGTTCCCACCTATACATTCCTATGGGAAACCACCCATACATCTCTATGGGAAATATAGACTATCTAAGCATCCAGGTGTTGATGAGACATGCAATATGAGCAAACCACTGCACACTTGGAAGATAGCAGTAACCACTCCTCTATCTGTTTTAAATGCCACCCCGAGCATAACCTGCTTTGGTATGGGTTTACCAAGCGATTCAAAAGTAGGTTCCCACCCTTACATTTCTATGGGAAATTTTTGACTATCTTAGCATCGAGGTGTTGATGAGACATGCAATATGAGCAAACCACTGCACAATTGGAAGATAGCAATAATCATTCCTCTATCTGTTTTAAATGCCACCCCGAGCATACCTGCTTCGATATGGGTTAACCAAGCGATTCAAAAGGAGGTTCCCACCCATACATTTCTATGGGAAACCACCCATACATCTCTATGGGAAATATTGACTATCTAAGCATCGAGGTGTGTATGAGACATGCAATATGAGCAAACCACTGCACACTTGGAAGATAGCAGTAACCACTCCTCTATCTGTTTTAAATGCCACCCCGAGCATACCTCCTTTGGTTTGGGTTTACCAAGCGATTCAAAAGTAGGTTCCCACCCATGCATTCCTATGGGAAACCACCCATACATCTCTATGGGAAAGATTGACTATCTAAGCATCCAGGTGTTGATGAGACATGCAATATGAGCAAACCACTGCACACATGGAAGATAGAAGGAACCACTCCTCTATCTCTTTTTCATGCCACCCCGAGGATACCTGCTTTGGTATGGGTTTACCAAGCGATTCAAAAGTAGGTTCCCACCCATACATTTCTATGGGAAATTTTTGACTATCTTAGCATCGAGGTGTTGATGAGACATGCAATATGAGCAAACCACTGCACACATGGAAGATAACAGTAACCATTCCTCTATCTGTTTTAAATGCCACCCCGAGCATACCTGCTTCGGTATGGGTTACCCAAGCGATTCAAAAGTAGGTTCCCACCCATACATTCCTATGGGAAACCATCCATACATCTCTATGGGAAATATTGACTATCTTAGCATCGAGGTGTTGATGAGGCATGCAATATGAGCAAACCACTGCACACATGGAAGATAGCAGTAACCACTCCTCTATCTCTTTTTAATGCCACCCCGAGGATACCTGCTTTGGTATGGGTTTACCAAGCGATTCAAAAGTAGGTTCCCACCCATACATTTCTATGGGAAATTTTTGACTATCTTAGCATCGAGGTGTTGATGAGACATGCAATATGAGCAAACCACTGCACACATGGAAGATAGCAGTAACCAGTTCCTCTATCTGTTTTAAATGCCACCTCGAGCATCCCTGCTTCGGTATGGTTTACCCAAGCGAGTCAAAAGTAGGTTCCCACCCATACATTCCTATGGGAAACGACCCATACATCTCAATGGGAAATATTGACTATATTTGCATCGAGGTGTTGATGAGACATGTAATATGAGCAAACCACTGCACACATGGAAGATAGCAGTAACCAATCCTCTATCTGTTTTAAATGCCACCCCGAGGATACCTGCTTTGGTATGGGTTTACCAATCAATTCAAAAGTAGGTTCCCACCCATACATTCCTATTGGAAACCACCCATACATCTCTATGGGAAATATTGACTATATTAGCATCGAGGTGTTGATGAGACATGCAATATGAGCAAACCACTGCACACATGGAAGATAGCAGTAACCATTCCTCTATCTGTTTTAAATGCCACCCCGAGGATACCTGCTTCAGTATGGGTTACCCAAGCGATTCAAAAGTAGGTTCCCACCTATACATTCCTATGGGAAACCACCCATACATCTCTATGGGAAATATTGACTATAATTGCATCGAGGTGTTGATGAGACATGTAATATGAGCAAACCACTGCACACATGGAAGATAGCAGTACCCATTCCTCTATCTGTTTTAAATGCCACCCCGAGGATACCTGCTTTGGTATGGGTTTACCAAGCGATTCAAAAGTAGGTTCCCACCCATACATTTCTATGGGAAATTTTTGACTATCTTATCATCGAGGTGTTGATGAGACATGCTATATGAGCAAACCACTGCACACATGGAAGATAGCAGTAACCACTCCTCTATCTCATTTTAATGCCACCCCGAGGATACCTGCTTTGGTATGGTTTTACCAAGCGATTCAAAAGTAGGTTCCCACCCATATATTTCTATGGGAAATTTTTGACTATTTTAGCATTGAGGTGTTGATGAGACATGCAATATGAGCAAACCACTGCACACATGGAAGATAGCAGTAACCATTCCTCTATCTGTTTTAAATGCCACCCCGAGGATACCTGCTTTGGTATGGGTTTACCAAGCGATTCAAAAGTAGGTTCCCACCCATACATTTCTATGGGAAATTTTTGACTATCTTAGCATCGAGGTGTTGATGAGACATGCAATATGAGCAAACCACTGCACAATTGGAAGATAGCAGTAACCACTCCTCTATCTGTTTTAAATGCCACCCCGAGCATACCTGCTTCAGTATGGGTTAACCAAGCGATTCAAAAGTAGGTTCCCACCCATACATTCCTATGGGAAACCACCCATACATCTCTATGGGAAATATTGACTATCTAAGCATCCAGGTGTTGATGAGACATGCAATATGAGCAAACCACTGCATACTTGGAAGATAGCAGTAACCACTCCTCTATCTGTTTTAAATGCCACCCCGAGCATACCTGCTCTGGCATGGGTTTACCAAGCGATTCAAAAGTAGGTTCCCACCCATACATTTCTATGGGAAATTATTGACTATCTTAGCATCGAGGTGTTGATGAGACATGCAATATGAGCAAACCACTGCACAATTGGAAGATAGCAGTAACCACTCCTCTATCTGTTTTAAATGCCACCCCGAGCATACCTGCTTTGGTATGGGTTTACCAAGCGATTCAAAAGTAGTTTCCCACCCATACATTTCTATGGGAAACCACCCATACATCTCTATGGGAAATATTGACTATCTAAGCATCGAGGTGTGTATGAGACATGCAATATGAGCAAACCACTGCACACTTGGAAGATAGCAGTAACCACTCCTCTATCTGTTTTAAATGCCACCCCGAGCATACCTGCTTTGGTATGGGTTTACCAAGCGATTCAAAAGTAGGTTCCCACCCATACATTTCTATGGGAAATTTTTGACTATTTTAGCATCGAGGTGTTGATGAGACATGCAATATGAGCAAACCACTGCACACATGGAAGATAGCAGTAACCACTCCTCTATCTCTTTTAAATGCCACCCCGAGCATACCTGCTTTGGTATGGGTTTACCAAGCGATTCAAAAGTAGGTTCCCACCCATACATTCCTATGGGAAACCACCCATACATCTCTATGGGAAATATTGACTATCTAAGCATCCAGTTGTTGATGAGACATGCAATATGAGCAAACCACTGCACACTTGGAAGATAGCAGTAACCACTCCTCTATCTGTTTTAAATGCCACCCCGAGCATACCTGCTCTGGTATGGGTTTACCAAGCGATTCAAAAGTAGGTTCCCACCCATACATTTCTATGGGAAATTTTTGACTATCTTAGCATCGAGGTGTTGATGAGACATGCAATATGAGCAAACCACTGCACAATTGGAAGATAGCAGTAACCACTCCTCTATCTGTTTTAAATGCCACCCCGAGCATACCTGCTTTGGTATGGGTTTACCAAGCGATTCAAAAGTAGTTTCCCACCCATACATTTCTATGGGAAACCACCCATACATCTCTATGGGAAATATTGACTATCTAAGCATCGAGGTGTGTATGAGACATGCAATATGAGCAAACCACTGCACAATTGGAAGATACCAGTAACCACTCCTCTATCTGTTTTAAATGCCACCCCGAGCATACCTGCTTTGGTATGGGTTTACCAAGCGATTCAAAAGTAGGTTCCCACCCATACATTCCTATGGGAAACCACCCATACATCTCTATGGGAAATATTGACTATCTAAGCATCGAGGTGTGTATGAGACATGCAATATGAGCAAACCACTGCACACTTGGAAGATAGCAGTAACCACTCCTCTATCTGTTTTAAATGCCACCCCGAGCATATCTGCTTTGGTATGGGTTTACCAAGCGATTCAAAAGTAGGCTCCCACCCGTACATTTCTATGGGAAATTTTTGACTATCTTAGCATCGAGGTGTTGATGAGACATGCAATATGAGCAAACCACTGCACAATAGGAAGATAGCAGTAATCACTCCTCTATCTGTTTTAAATGCCACCCCGAGCATACCTGCTTCGGTATGGGATAACCAAGCGATTCAAAAGTAGGTTCCCACCCATACATTCCTATGGGAAACCACCCATACATCTCTAAGGGAAATATTGACTATCTAAGCATCCAGGTGTTGATGAGACATGCAATATGAGCAAACCACTGCACACTTGGAAGATAGCAGTAACCACTCCTCTATCTGTTTTAAATGCCACCCCGAGCATACCTGCTTTGGTATGGGTTTACCAAGCGATTCAAAAGTAGGTTCCCACCCATACATTTCTATGGGAAATTTTTGACTATAATAGCATCGAGGTGTGTATGAGACATGCAATATGAGCAAACCACTGCACAATTGGAAGATAGCAGTAACCACTCCTCTATCTGTTTTAAATGCCACCCCGAGCATACCTGCTTTGGTATGGGTTTACCAAGCGATTCAAAAGTAGTTTCCCACCCATACATTTCTATGGGAAACCACCCATACATCTCTATGGGAAATATTGACTATCTAAGCATCGAGGTGCGTATGAGACATGCAATATGAGCAAACCACTGCACACTTGGAAGATAGCAGTAACCACTCCTCTATCTGTTTTAAATGCCACCCCGAGCATACCTGCTTTGGTATGGGTTTACCAAGCGATTCAAAAGTAGGTTCCCACCCATACATTTCTATGGGAAATTTTTGACTATCTTAGCATCGAGGTGTTGATGAGACATGCAATATGAGCAAACCACTGCACAATTGGAAGATAGCAGTAACCACTCCTCTATCTGTTTTAAATGCCACCCCGAGCATACCTGCTTCAGTATGGGTTAACCAAGCGATTCAAAAGTAGGTTCCCACCCATACATTCCTATGGGAAACCACCCATACATCTCTATGGGAAATATTGACTATCTAAGCATCCAGGTGTTGATGAGACATGCAATATGAGCAAACCACTGCATACTTGGAAGATAGCAGTAACCACTCCTCTATCTGTTTAAAATGCCACCCCGAGCATACCTGCTCTGGCATGGGTTTACCAAGCGATTCAAAAGTAGGTTCCCACCCATACATTTCTATGGGAAATTATTGACTATCTTAGCATCGAGGTGTTGATGAGACATGCAATATGAGCAAACCACTGCACACATGGAAGATAGCAGTAACCATTCCTCTATCTGTTTTAAATGCCACATCGAGCACACCTGCTTCGGTATGGGTTACCCAAGCGATTCAAAAGTAGGATCCCACCCATACATTCCTATGGGAAACCATCCATACATCTCTATGGGAAATATTGACTATCTTAGCATCGAGGTGTTGATGAGACATGCAATATGAGCAAACCACTGCACACATGGAAGATAGCAGTAACCATTCCTCTATCTGTTTTAAATGCCACATCGAGCACACCTGCTTCGGTATGGGTTACCCAAGCGATTCAAAAGTAGGATCCCACCCATACATTCCTATGGGAAACCATCCATACATCTCTATGGGAAATATTGACTATCTTAGCATCGAGGTGTTGATGAGGCATACAATATGAGCAAACCACTGCACACATGGAAGATAGAAGGAACCACTCCTCTATCTCTTTTTAATGCCACCCCGAGGATACCTGCTTTGGTATGGGTTTACCAAGCGATTCAAAAGTAGGTTCCCACCCATACATTTCTATGGGAAATTTTTGACTATCTTAGCATCGAGGTGTTGATGAGACATGCAATATGAGCAAACCACTGCACACATGGAAGATAACAGTAACCATTCCTCTATCTGTTTAAAATGCCACCCCGAGCATACCTGCTTCGGTATGGGTTACCCAAGCGATTCAAAAGTAGGTTCCCACCCATACATTCCTATGGGAAACCATCCATACATCTCTATGGGAAATATTGACTATCTTAGCATCGAGGTGTTGATGAGGCATGCAATATGAGCAAACCACTGCACACATGGAAGATAGCAGTAACCACTCCTCTATCTCTTTTTAATGCCACCCCGAGGATACCTGCTTTGGTATGGGTTTACCAAGCGATTCAAAAGTAGGTTCCCACCCATACATTTCTATGGGAAATTTTTGACTATCTTAGCATCGAGGTGTTGATGAGACATGCAATATGAGCAAACCACTGCACACATGGAAGATAGCAGTAACCAGTTCCTCTATCTGTTTTAAATGCCACCTCGAGCATCCCTGCTTCGGTATGGTTTACCCAAGCGAGTCAAAAGTAGGTTCCCACCCATACATTCCTATGGGAAACGACCCATACATCTCAATGGGAAATATTGACTATATTTGCATCGAGGTGTTGATGAGACATGTAATATGAGCAAACCACTGCACACATGGAAGATAGCAGTAACCAATCCTCTATCTGTTTTAAATGCCACCCCGAGGATACCTGCTTTGGTATGGGTTTACCAATCAATTCAAAAGTAGGTTCCCACCCATACATTCCTATTGGAAACCACCCATACATCTCTATGGGAAATATTGACTATATTAGCATCGAGGTGTTGATGAGACATGCAATATGAGCAAACCACTGCACACATGGAAGATAGCAGTAACCATTCCTCTATCTGTTTTAAATGCCACCCCGAGGATACCTGCTTCAGTATGGGTTACCCAAGCGATTCAAAAGTAGGTTCCCACCTATACATTCCTATGGGAAACCACCCATACATCTCTATGGGAAATATTGACTATAATTGCATCGAGGTGTTGATGAGACATGTAATATGAGCAAACCACTGCACACATGGAAGATAGCAGTACCCATTCCTCTATCTGTTTTAAATGCCACCCCGAGGATACCTGCTTTGGTATGGGTTTACCAAGCGATTCAAAAGTAGGTTCCCACCCATACATTTCTATGGGAAATTTTTGACTATCTTATCATCGAGGTGTTGATGAGACATGCTATATGAGCAAACCACTGCACACATGGAAGATAGCAGTAACCACTCCTCTATCTCATTTTA
Source organism: Eunapius fragilis (assembly GCA_963681505.1). NCBI lineage: Eukaryota > Metazoa > Porifera > Demospongiae > Spongillida > Spongillidae > Eunapius > Eunapius fragilis. The sequence goes on along the minus strand of OY811983.1, from coordinate 391,148 downwards.
ATGCCACCCCGAGGATACCTGCTTTGGTATGGTTTTACCAAGCGATTCAAAAGTAGGTTCCCACCCATATATTTCTATGGGAAATTTTTGACTATTTTAGCATTGAGGTGTTGATGAGACATGCAATATGAGCAAACCACTGCACACATGGAAGATAGCAGTAACCATTCCTCTATCTGTTTTAAATGCCACCCCGAGGATACCTGCTTTGGTATGGGTTTACCAAGCGATTCAAAAGTAGGTTCCCACCCATACATTTCTATGGGAAATTTTTGACTATCTTAGCATCGAGGTGTTGATGAGACATGCAATATGAGCAAACCACTGCACAATTGGAAGATAGCAGTAACCACTCCTCTATCTGTTTTAAATGCCACCCCGAGCATACCTGCTTCAGTATGGGTTAACCAAGCGATTCAAAAGTAGGTTCCCACCCATACATTCCTATGGGAAACCACCCATACATCTCTATGGGAAATATTGACTATCTAAGCATCCAGGTGTTGATGAGACATGCAATATGAGCAAACCACTGCATACTTGGAAGATAGCAGTAACCACTCCTCTATCTGTTTTAAATGCCACCCCGAGCATACCTGCTCTGGCATGGGTTTACCAAGCGATTCAAAAGTAGGTTCCCACCCATACATTTCTATGGGAAATTATTGACTATCTTAGCATCGAGGTGTTGATGAGACATGCAATATGAGCAAACCACTGCACAATTGGAAGATAGCAGTAACCACTCCTCTATCTGTTTTAAATGCCACCCCGAGCATACCTGCTTTGGTATGGGTTTACCAAGCGATTCAAAAGTAGTTTCCCACCCATACATTTCTATGGGAAACCACCCATACATCTCTATGGGAAATATTGACTATCTAAGCATCGAGGTGTGTATGAGACATGCAATATGAGCAAACCACTGCACACTTGGAAGATAGCAGTAACCACTCCTCTATCTGTTTTAAATGCCACCCCGAGCATACCTGCTTTGGTATGGGTTTACCAAGCGATTCAAAAGTAGGTTCCCACCCATACATTTCTATGGGAAATTTTTGACTATCTTAGCATCGAGGTGTTGATGAGACATGCAATATGAGCAAACCACTGCACACATGGAAGATAGCAGTAACCACTCCTCTATCTCTTTTAAATGCCACCCCGAGCATACCTGCTTTGGTATGGGTTTACCAAGCGATTCAAAAGTAGGTTCCCACCCATACATTTCTATGGGAAACCACCCATACATCTCTATGGGAAATATTGACTATCTAAGCATCGAGGTGTGTATGAGACATGCAATATGAGCAAACCACTGCACACTTGGAAGATAGCTGTAACCACTCCTCTATCTGTTTTTAATGCCACCCCGAGCATATCTGCTTTGGTATGGGTTTACCAAGCGATTCAAAAGTAGGTTCCCACCCATACATTCCTTTGGGAAACCATCCATTTATCTCTATGGGAAAGATTGACTATCTAAGCATCCAGGTGTTGATGAGACATGCAATATGAGCAAACCACTGAACACTTGGAAGATAGCAGTAACCACTCCTCTATCTGTTTTAAATGCCACCCCGAGCATACGTGCTTTGGTATGGGTTTACCAAGCGATTCAAAAGTAGGTTCCCATCCATACATTTCTATGGGAAATTTGTGACTATCTTAGCATCAAGGTGTTGATGAGACATGCAATATGAGCAAACCACTGCACAATTGGAAGATAGCAGTAACCACTCCTCTATCTGTTTTAAATGCCACCCCGAGCATACCTGCTTTGGTATGGGTTTACCAAGCGATTCAAAAGTAGATTCCCACACATACATTTCTATGGGAAATTTTTGACTATCTTAGCATCGAGGTGTTGATGAGACATGCAATATGAGCAAACCACTGCACAATTGGAAGATAGCAGTAACCACTTCTCTATCTGTTTTAAATGCCACCCCGAGCATACCTGCTTCGGTATGGGTTAACCAAGCGATTCAAAAGTAGGTTCCCACCCATACATTCCTATGGGAAACCACCCATACATCTCTATGGGAAATATTGACTATCTAAGCATCGAGGTGTGTATGAGACATGCAATATGAGCAAACCACTGCACACTTGGAAGATAGCAGTAACCACTCCTCTATCTGTTTTAAATGCCACCCCGAGCATACCTGCTATGGTATGGGTTTACCAAGCGATTCAAAAGTAGGTTCCCACCCATACATTTCTAAGGGAAATTTTTGACTATCTTAGCATCGAGGTGTTGATGAGACATGCAATATGAGCAAACCACTGCACAATTGGAAGGTAGCAGTAACCACTCCTCTATCTGTTTTAAATGCCACCCCGAGCATACCTGCTTCGGTATGGGTTAACCAAGCGATTCAAAAGTAGTTTCCCACCCATACATTCCTATGGGAAACCACCCATACATCTCTATGGGAAATATTGACTATCTAAGCATCCAGGTGTTGATGAGACATGCAATATGAGCAAACCACTGCACACTTGGAAGATAGCAGTAACCACTCCTCTATCTGTTTTAAATGCCACCCCGAGGATACCTGCTTTGGTATGGGTTTTTCAAGCGATTCAAAAGTAGGTTCCCACCCATTCATTTCTATGGGAAATTTTTGACTATCTTAGCATCGAGGTGTTGATGAGACATGCAATATGAGCAAACCACTGCCCAATTGGAAGATAGCAGTAACCACTCCTCTATCTGTTTTAAATGCCACCCCGAGCATACCTGCTTTGGTATGGGTTTACCAAGCGATTCAAAAGTAGGTTCCCACCCATACATTTCTATGGGAAATTTTTGACTATCTTAGCATCGAGGTGTTGATGAGACATGCAATATGAGCAAACCACTGCACACATGGAAGATAGCAGTAACCACTCCTCTATCTGTTTTAAATGCCACCCCGAGCATACCTGCTTCGGTATGGGTTAACCAAGCGATTCAAAAGTAGGTTCCCACCCATACATTCCTATGGGAAACCACCCATACATCTCTATGGGAAATATTGACTATCTAAGCATCCAGGTGTTGATGAGACATGCAATATGAGCAAACCACTGCACACTTGGAAGATAGCAGTAACCACTCCTCTATCTCTTTTTAATGCCACCCCGAGCATACCTGCTTTGGTATGGGTTTGCCAAGCGATTCAAAAGTAGGTTCCCACCCATACATTCCTATGGGAAACCATCCATTTATCTCTATGGGAAAGATTGACTATCTAAGCATCCAGGTGTTGATGAGACATGCAATATGAGCAAACCACTGAACACTTGGAAGATAGCAGTAACCACTCCTCTATCTGTTTTAAATGCCACCCCGAGCATACGTGCTTTGGTATGGGTTTACCAAGCGATTCAAAAGTAGGTTCCCATCCATACATTTCTATGGGAAATTTGTGACTATCTTAGCATCAAGGTGTTGATGAGACATGCAATATGAGCAAACCACTGCACAATTGGAAGATAGCAGTAACCACTCCTCTATCTGTTTTAAATGCCACCCCGAGCATACCTGCTTTGGTATGGGTTTACCAAGCGATTCAAAAGTAGGTTCCCACCCATACATTTCTATGGGAAATTTTTCACTATCTTAGCATCGAGATGTTGATGAGACATGCAATATGAGCAAACCATTGCACACATGGAAGATAGCAGTAACCACTCCTCTATCTCTTTTTAATGCCACCCCGAGCATACCAGCTTTGGTATGGGTTTACCAAGCGATTCAAAAGTAGATTCCCACACATACATTTCTATGGGAAATTTTTGACTATCTTAGCATCGAGGTGTTGATGAGACATGCAATATGAGCAAACCACTGCACAATTGGAAGATAGCAGTAACCACTTCTCTATCTGTTTTAAATGCCACCCCGAGCATACCTGCTTCGGTATGGGTTAACCAAGCGATTCAAAAGTAGGTTCCCACCCATACATTCCTATGGGAAACCACCCATACATCTCTATGGGAAATATTGACTATCTAAGCATCGAGGTGTGTATGAGACATGCAATATGAGCAAACCACTGCACACTTGGAAGATAGCAGTAACCACTCCTCTATCTGTTTTAAATGCCACCCCGAGCATACCTGCTTTGGTATGGGTTTACCAAGCGATTCAAAAGTAGGTTCCCACCCATACATTTCTAAGGGAAATTTTTGACTATCTTAGCATCGAGGTGTTGATGAGACATGCAATATGAGCAAACCACTGCACAATTGGAAGGTAGCAGTAACCACTCCTCTATCTGTTTTAAATGCCACCCCGAGCATACCTGCTTCGGTATGGGTTAACCAAGCGATTCAAAAGTAGGTTCCCACCCATACATTCCTATGGGAAACCACCCATACATCTCTATGGGAAATATTGACTATCTAAGCATCCAGGTGTTGATGAGACATGCAATATGAGCAAACCACTGCACACTTGGAAGATAGCAGTAACCACTCCTCTATCTGTTTTAAATGCCACCCCGAGCATACCTGCTTTGGTATGGGTTTTTCAAGCGATTCAAAAGTAGGTTCCCACCCATACATTTCTATGGGAAATTTTTGACTATCTTAGCATCGAGGTGTTGATGAGACATGCAATATGAGCAAACCACTGCACACATGGAAGATAGCAGTAACCACTCCTCTATCTGTTTTAAATGCCACCCCGAGAATACCTGCTTCGGTATGGGTTAACCAAGCGATTCAAAAGTAGGTTCCCACCCATACATTCCTATAGGAAACCACCCATACATCTCTATGGGAAATATTGACTATCTAAGCATCCAGGTATTGATGAGACATGCAATATGAGCAAACCACTGCACACTTGGAAGATAGCAGTAACCACTCCTCTATCTGTTTTAAATGCCACCCCGAGCATACCTGCTTCGGTATGGGTTAACCAAGCGATTCAAAAGTAGGTTCCCACCCATACATTCCTATGGGAAACCACGCATACATCTCTATGGGAAATATTGACTATCTAAGCATCCAGGTGTTGATGAGACATGCAATATGAGCAAACCACTGCACACTTGGAAGATAGCAGTAACCACTCCTCTATCTGTTTTAAATGCCACCCCGAGCATACCTGCTTTGGTATGGGTTTACCAAGCGATTCAAAAGTAGGTTCCCACCCATACATTTCTATGGGAAATTTTTGACAATCTTAGCATCGAGGTGTTGATGAGACATGCAATATGAGCAAACCACTGCACACATGGAAGATAGCTGTAACCACTCCTCTATCTCTTTTTAATGCCACCCCGAGCATACCTGCTTTGGTATGGGTTTACCAAGCGATTCAAAAGTAGGTTGCCACCCATACATTCCTATGGGAAACCATCCATACATCTCTATGGGAAAGATTGACTATCTAAGCATCCAGGTGTTGATGAGACATGCAATATGAGCAAACCACTGCACACTTGGAAGATAGCAGTAACCACTCCTGTATCTGTTTTAAATGCCACCCCGAGTATACCTGCTTTGGTATGGGTTTACCAAGCGATTCAAAAGTAGGTTCCCACCCATACATTTCTATGGGAAACCACCCATCCATCTCTATGGGAAATTTTTGACTATCTTATCATCGAGGTGTTGATGAGACATGCAATATGAGCAAACCACTGCACACTTGGAAGATAGCAGTAATCACTCCTCTATCTGATTGAAATGCCACCCCGAGCATACCTGCTTTGGTATGGGTTTACCAAGCGATTCAAAAGTAAGTTCCCACCCATACATTTCTATGGGAAATTTTTGACTATCTTAGCATCGAGGTGTTGATGAGACATGCAATATGAGCAAACCACTGCACACATGGAAGAAAGCAGTAACCACTCCTCTATCTCTTTTAAATGCCACCCCGAGCATACCTGCTTTGGTATGGGTTTACCAAGCGATTCAAAAGTAGGTTCCCACCCATACATTTCTATGGGAAATTTTTGACTATTATAGCATCGAGGTGTGTATGAGACATGCAATATGAGCAAACCACTGCACAATTGGAAGATAGCAGTAACCACTCCTCTATCTGTTTTAAATGCCACCCCGAGCATACCTGCTTCGGTATGGGTTAACCAAGCGATTCAAAAGTAGGTTCCCACCCATCCATTCCTATGGGAAACCACCCATAGATCTCTATGGGAAATATTGACTATCTAAGCATACAGGTGTTGATGAGACATGCAATATGAACAAACCACTGCACACTTGGAAGATAGCAGTAACCACTCCTCTATCTGTTTTAAATGCCACCCCGAGCATACCTGCTTTGGTATGGGTTTACCAAGCGATTCAAAAGTAGGTTCCCACCCATACATTTCTATGGGAAATTTTTGACTATCTTAGCATCGAGGTGTTGATGAGACATGCAATATGAGCAAACCACTGCACAATTGGAAGATAGCAGTAACCACTTCTCTATCTGTTTTAAATGCCACCCCGAGCATACCTGCTTTGGTATGGGTTTACCAAGCGATTCAAAAGTAGGTTCCCACCCATACATTCCTATGGGAAACCACCCATACATCTCTATGGGAAATAGTGACTATCTAAGCATCGAGGTGTGTATGAGACATGCAATATGAGCAAACCACTGCACACTTGGAAGATAGCAGTAACCACTCCTCTATCTGTTTTAAATGCCACCCCGAGCATATCTGCTTTGGTATGGGTTTACCAAGCGATTCAAAAGTAGGCTCCCACCCATACATTTCTATGGAAAATTTTTGACTATCTTAGCATCGAGGTGTTGATGAGACATGCAATATGAGCAAACCACTGCACAATTGGAAGATAGCAGTAATCACTCCTCTATCTGTTTTAAATGCCACCCCGAGCATACCTGCTTCGGTATGGGATAACCAAGCGATTTAAAAGTAGGTTCCCACCCATACATTCCTATGGGAAACCACCCATACATCTCTATGGGAAATATTGACTATCTAAGCATCGAGGTGTGTATGAGACATGCAATATGAGCAAACCACTGCACACTTGGAAGATAGCAGTAACCACTCCTCTATCTGTTTTAAATGCCACCCCGAGCATACCTGCTTTGGTATGGGTTTACCAAGCGATTCAAAAGTAGGTTCCCACCCATACATTTCTATGGGAAATTTTTGACTATCTTAGCATCGAGGTGTTGATGAGACATGCAATATGAGCAAACCACTGCACAATTGGAAGATAGCAGTAACCACTCCTCTATCTGTTTTAAATGCCACCCCGAGCATACCTGCTTTGGTATGGGTTTACCAAGCGATTCAAAAGTAGGTTCCCACCCATACATTTCTATGGGAAACCACCCATACATCTCTATGGGAAATATTGACTATCTAAGCATCGAGGTGTGTATGAGACATGCAATATGAGCAAACCACTGCACACTTGGAAGATAGCAGTAACCACTCCTCTATCTGTTTTAAATGCCACCCCGAGCATACCTGCTTTGGTATGGGTTTACCAAGCGATTCAAAAGTAGGTTCCCACCCATACATTTCTATGGGAAATTTTTGACTATCTTAGCATCGAGGTGTTGATGAGACATGCAATATGAGCAAACCACTGCACAATTGGAAGATAGCAGTAACCACTCCTCTATCTGTTTTAAATGCCACCCCGAGCATACCTGCTTCAGTATGGGTTAACCAAGCGATTCAAAAGTAGGTTCCCACCCATACATTCCTATGGGAAACCACCCATACATCTCTATGGGAAATATTGACTATCTAAGCATCCAGGTGTTGATGAGACATGCAATATGAGCAAACCACTGAACACTTGGAAGATAGCAGTAACCACTCCTCTATCTGTTTTAAATGCCACCCCGAGCATACCTGCTTTGGTATGGGTTTACCAAGCGATTCAAAAGTAGGTTCCCACCCATACATTTCTATGGGAAATTTCTGACTATCTTAGCATCGAGGTGTTGATGAGACATGCAATATGAGCAAACCACTGCACAATTGGAAGATAGCAGTAACCACTCCTCTATCTGTTTTAAATGCCACCCCGAGCATACCTGCTTTGGTATGGGTTTACCAAGCGATTCAAAAGTAGGTTCCCACCCATACATTTCTATGGGAAACCACCCATACATCTCTATGGGAAATATTGAATATCTAAGCATCGAGGTGTGTATGAGACATGCAATATGAGCAAACCACTGCACACTTGGAAGATAGCAGTAACCACTCCTCTGTCTGTTTTAAATGCCACCCCGAGCATACCTGCTTTGGTATGGGTTTACGAAGCGATTCAAAAGTAGGTTCCCACCCATACATTTCTATGGGAAATTTTTGACTATCTTAGCATCGAGGTGTTGATGAGACATGCAATATGAGCAAACCACTGCACAATTGGAAGATAGCAGTAACCACTCCTCTACCTTTTTTAAATGCCACCCCGAGCGTACCTGCTTCGGTATGGGTTAACCAAGCGATTCAAAAGTAGGTTCCCACTCATACATTCCTATGGGAAACCACCCATACATCTCTATGGGAAATATTGACTATCTAAGCATCGAGGTGTGTATGAGACATGCAATATGAGCAAACCACTGCACACTTGGAAGATAGCAGTAACCACTCCTCTATCTGTTTTAAATGCCACCCCGAGCATATCTGCTTTGGTATGGGTTTACCAAGCGATTCAAATGTAGGCTCCCACCCATACATTTCTATGGGAAAATTTTGACTATTTTAGCATCGAGGTGTTGATGAGACATGCAATATGAGCAAACCACTGCACAATTGGAAGATATCAGTAATCACTCCTCAATCTGTTATAAATGCCACCCCGAGCATACCTGCTTCGGTGTGGGTTAACCAAGCGATTCAAAAGTAGGTTCCCACCTATACATTCCTATGGGAAACCACCCATACATCTCTATGGGAAATATAGACTATCTAAGCATCCAGGTGTTGATGAGACATGCAATATGAGCAAACCACTGCACACTTGGAAGATAGCAGTAACCACTCCTCTATCTGTTTTAAATGCCACCCCGAGCATACCTGCTTTGGTATGGGTTTACCAAGCGATTCAAAAGTAGGTTCCCACCCTTACATTTCTATGGGAAATTTTTGACTATCTTAGCATCGAGGTGTTGATGAGACATGCAATATGAGCAAACCACTGCACAATTGGAAGATAGCAATAATCATTCCTCTATCTGTTTTAAATGCCACCCCGAGCATACCTGCTTCGATATGGGTTAAGCAAGCGATTCAAAAGGAGGTTCCCACCCATACATTTCTATGGGAAACCACCCATACATCTCTATGGGAAATATTGACTATCTAAGCATCGAGGTGTGTATGAGACATGCAATATGAGCAAACCACTGCACACTTGGAAGATAGCAGTAACCACTCCTCTATCTGTTTTAAATGCCACCCCGAGCATACCTCCTTTGGTTTGGGTTTACCAAGCGATTCAAAAGTAGGTTCCCACCCATGCATTCCTATGGGAAACCACCCATACATCTCTATGGGAAAGATTGACTATCTAAGCATCCAGGTGTTGATGAGACATGCAATATGAGCAAACCACTGCACACTTGGAAGACAGCAGTAACCACTCCTCTATCTGTTTTAAATGCCACCCCGAGCATATCTGCTTTGGTATGGGTTTACCAAGCGATTCAAAAGTAGGTTCCCACCCATACATTTCTATGGGAAATTTTTGACTATCTTAGCATCGAGGTGTTGATGAGACATGCAATATGAGCAAACCACTGCACACATGGAAGATAGCAGTAACCATTCCTCTATCTGTTTTAAATGCCACATCGAGCATACCTGCTTCGGTATGGGTTACCCAAGCGATTCAAAAGTAGGATCCCACCCATACATTCCTATGGGAAACCATCCATACATCTCTATGGGAAATATTGACTATCTTAGCATCGAGGTGTTGATGAGGCATGCAATATGAGCAAACCACTGCACACATGGAAGATAGAAGGAACCACTCCTCTATCTCTTTTTAATGCCACCCCGAGGATACCTGCTTTGGTATGGGTTTACCAAGCGATTCAAAAGTAGGTTCCCACCCATACATTTCTATGGGAAATTTTTGACTATCTTAGCATCGAGGTGTTGATGAGACATGCAATATGAGCAAACCACTGCACACATGGAAGATAACAGTAACCATTCCTCTATCTGTTTTAAATGCCACCCCGAGCATACCTGCTTCGGTATGGGTTACCCAAGCGATTCAAAAGTAGGTTCCCACCCATACATTCCTATGGGAAACCATCCATACATCTCTATGGGAAATATTGACTATCTTAGCATCGAGGTGTTGATGAGGCATGCAATATGAGCAAACCACTGCACACATGGAAGATAGCAGTAACCACTCCTCTATCTCTTTTTAATGCCACCCCGAGGATACCTGCTTTGGTATGGGTTTACCAAGCGATTCAAAAGTAGGTTCCCACCCATACATTTCTATGGGAAATTTTTGACTATCTTAGCATCGAGGTGTTGATGAGACATGCAATATGAGCAAACCACTGCACACATGGAAGATAGCAGTAACCAGTTCCTCTATCTGTTTTAAATGCCACCTCGAGCATCCCTGCTTCGGTATGGTTTACCCAAGCGAGTCAAAAGTAGGTTCCCACCCATACATTCCTATGGGAAACGACCCATACATCTCAATGGGAAATATTGATTATATTTGCATCGAGGTGTTGATGAGACATGTAATATGAGCAAACCACTGCACACATGGAAGATAGCAGTAACCAATCCTCTATCTGTTTTAAATGCCACCCCGAGGATACCTGCTTTGGTATGGGTTTACCAATCAATTCAAAAGTAGGTTCCCACCCATACATTCCTATTGGAAACCACCCATACATCTCTATGGGAAATATTGACTATATAAGCATCGAGGTGTTGATGAGACATGCAATATGAGCAAACCACTGCACACATGGAAGATAGCAGTAACCATTCCTCTATCTGTTTTAAATGCCACCCCGAGGATACCTGCTTCAGTATGGGTTACCCAAGCGATTCAAAAGTAGGTTCCCACCTATACATTCCTATGGGAAACCACCCATACATCTCTATGGGAAATATTGACTATAATTGCATCGAGGTGTTGATGAGACATGTAATATGAGCAAACCACTGCACACATGGAAGATAGCAGTAACCATTCCTCTATCTGTTTTAAATGCCACCCCGAGGATACCTGCTTTGGTATGGGTTTACCAAGCGATTCAAAAGTAGGTTCCCACCCATACATTTCTATGGGAAATTTTTGACTATCTTATCATCGAGGTGTTGATGAGACATGCTATATGAGCAAACCACTGCACACATGGAAGATAGCAGTAACCACTCCTCTATCTCATTTTAATGCCACCCCGAGGATACCTGCTTTGGTATGGTTTTACCAAGCGATTCAAAAGTAGGTTCCCACCCATACATTTCTATGGGAAATTTTTGACTATTTTAGCATTGAGGTGTTGATGAGACATGCAATATGAGCAAACCACTGCACACATGGACGATAGCAGTAACCATTCCTCTATCTGTTTTAAATGCCACCCCGAGGATACCTGCTTTGGTATGGGTTTACCAAGCGATTCAAAAGTAGGTTCCCACCCATACATTCTTATGGGAAACCATCCATACATCTCTATGAGAAATATTGACTATCTTAGCATCGAGGTGTTGATGAGGCATGCAATATGAGCAAACCACTGCACACATGGAAGATAGCAGTAACCATTCCTCTATCTGTTTTAAATGCCACCCCGAGGATACCTGCTCTGGTCTGGGTTTACCAAGCGATTCAAAAGTAGGTTCCCACCCATACATTTCTATGGGAAATTTTTGACTATCTTAGAATCGAGGTGTTGATGAGACATGCAATATGAGCAAACCACTGCACACATGGACGATAGCAGTAACCATTCCTCTATCTGTTTTAAATGCCACCCCGAGGATACCTGCTTTGGTATAGGTTTACCAAGCGATTCAAAAGTAGGTTCCCACCCATACATTCTTATGGGAAACCATCCATACATCTCTATGAGAAATATTGACTATCTTAGCATCGAGGTGTTGATGAGGCATGCAATATGAGCAAACCACTGCACACATGGAAGATAGAAGTAACCATTCCTCTATCTGTTTTAAATGCCACCCCGAGGATACCTGCTTTGGTATGGGTTTACCAAGCGATTCAAAAGTAGGTTCCCACCCATACATTCTTATGGGAAACCATCCATACATCTCTATGGGAAATAGTGACTATCTTAGCATCGAGGTGTTGATGAGGCATGCAATATGAGCAAACCACTGCACACATGGAAGATAGCAGTAACAACTCCTCTATCTCTTTTTAATGCCACCCCGAGCATACCTGCTTCGGTATGGGTTACCCAAGCGATTCAAAAGTAGGTTCCCACCCATACATTTCTATGGGAAATTTTTGACTATATTAGCATCGAGGTGTTGATGAGACATGCAATATGAGCAAACCACTGCACACATGGAAGATAGCAGTAACCATTCCTTTATCTGGTTTAAATGCCACCCCGAGCATACCTGCTTCGGTAGGGGTTAACCAAGCGATTCAAAAGTAGGTTCCCACCCATACATTCCTATGGGAAACCACCCATACATCTCTATGGGATATAATGACAATCTTAGCATCGAGGTGTTGATGAGACATGCAATATGAGTAAACCACTGCACACATGGAAGATAGCAGTAACCATTCCTCTATCTGTTTTAAATGCCACCCCGAGCATACCAGCTTTGGTATGGGTTTACCAAGCGATTCAAAAGTAGGTTCCCACCCATACATTTCTATGGGAAATTTTTGACTATCTTAGCATCGAGGTGTTGATGAGACATGCAATATGAGCAAACCACTGCACACATGGAAGATAGCAGTAACCATTCCTTTATCTGGTTTAAATGCCACCCCGAGCATACCTGCTTCGGTATGGGTTAACCAATCTATTCAAAAGTAGGTTCCCACCCACACATTCCTATGGGAAACCATCCATACATCTCGATGGGAAATATTGACTATCTTAGCATCGAGGTGTTGATGAGGCATGCAATATGAGCAAACCACTGCACACATGGAAGATAGCAGTAACCACTCCTCTATCTCATTTTAATGCCACCCCGAGGATACCTGCTTTGGTATGGTTTTACCAAGCGATTCAAAAGTAGGTTCCCACCCATACATTTCTATGGGAAATTTTTGACTATTTTAGCATTGAGGTGTTGATGAGACATGCAATATGAGCAAACCACTGCACACATGGAAGATAGCAGTAACCATTCCTCTATCTGTTTTAAATGCCACCCCGAGGATACCTGCTTTGGTATGGGTTTACCAAGCGATTCAAAAGTAGGTTCCCACCCATACATTCTTATGGGAAACCATCCATACATCTCTATGAGAAATATTGACTATCTTAGCATCAAGGTGTTGATGAGGCATGCAATATGAGCAAACCACTGCACACATGGAAGATAGCAGTAACCATTCCTCTATCTGTTTTAAATGCCACCCCGAGGATACCTGCTTTGGTATGGGTTTACCAAGCGATTCAAAAGTTGGTTCCCACCCATACATTTCTATGGGAAATTTTTGACTATCTTAGCATCGAGGTGTTGATGAGACATGCAATATGAGCAAACCACTGCACACATGGAAGATAGCAGTAACCACTCCTCTATCTCATTTTAATGCCACCCCGAGGATACCTGCTTTGGTATGGTTTTACCAAGCGATTCAAAAGTAGGTTCCCACCCATACATTTCTATGGGAAATTTTTGACTATTTTAGCATCGAGGTGTTGATGAGACATGCAATATGAGCAAACCACTGCACACATGGAAGATAGCAGTAACCATTCCGCTATCTGCTTTTAATGCCACCCCGAGGATACCTGCTTTGGTATGGGTTTACCAAGCGATTCAAAAGTAGGTTCCCACCCATACATTCTTATGGGAAACCATCCATACATCTCTATGGGAAATAGTGACTATCTTAGCATCGTGGTGTTGATGAGGCATGCAATATGAGCAAACCACTGCACACATGGAAGATAGCAGTAACAACTCCTCTATCTCTTTTTAATGCCACCCCGAGCATACCTGCTTCGGTATGGGTTACCCAAGCGATTCAAAAGTAGGTTCCCACCCATACATTTCTATGGGAAATTTTTGACTATATTAGCATCGAGGTGTTGATGAGACATGCAATATGAGCAAACCACTGCACACATGGAAGATAGCAGTAACCATTCCTTTATCTGGTTTAAATGCCACCCCGAGGATACCTGCTTTGGTATGGGTTTACCAAGCGATTCAAAAGTAGGTTCCCACCCATACATTCTTATGGGAAACCATCCATACATCTCTATGAGAAATATTGACTATCTTAGCATCAAGGTGTTGATGAGGCATGCAATATGAGCAAACCACTGCACACATGGAAGATAGCAGTAACCATTCCTCTATCTGTTTTAAATGCCACCCCGAGGATACCTGCTTTGGTATGGGTTTACCAAGCGATTCAAAAGTAGGTTCCCACCCATACATTTCTATGGGAAATTTTTGACTATCTTAGCATCGAGGTGTTGATGAGACATGCAATATGAGTAAACCACTGCACACATGGAAGATAGCAGTAACCACTCCTCTATCTCATTTTAATGCCACCCCGAGGATACCTGCTTTGGTATGGTTTTACCAAGCGATTCAAAAGTAGGTTCCCACCCATACATTTCTATGGGAAATTTTTGACTATTTTAGCATCGAGGTGTTGATGAGACATGCAATATGAGCAAACCACTGCACACATGGAAGATAGCAGTAACCATTCCGCTATCTGCTTTGAATGCCACCCCGAGGATACCTGCTTTGGTATGGGTTTACCAAGCGATTCAAAAGTAGGTTCCCACCCATACATTCTTATGGGAAACCATCCATACATCTCTATGGGAAATAGTGACTATCTTAGCATCGAGGTGTTGATGAGGCATGCAATATGAGCAAACCACTGCACACATGAAAGATAGCAGTAACAACTCCTCTATCTCTTTTTAATGCCACCCCGAGCATAACTGCTTCGGTATGGGTTACCCAAGCGATTCAAAAGTAGGTTCCCACCCATACATTTCTATGGGAAATTTTTGACTATATTAGCATCGAGGTGTTGATGAGACATGCAATATGAGCAAACCACTGCACACATGGAAGATAGCAGTTACCATTCCTTTATCTGGTTTAAATGCCACCCCGAGCATACCTGCTTCGGTAGGGGTTAACCAAGCGATTCAAAAGTAGGTTCCCACCTATACATTCCTATGGGAAACCACCCATACATCTCTATGGGATATAATGACAATCTTAGCATCGAGGTGTTGATGAGACATGCAATATGAGTAAACCACTGCACACATGGAAGATAGCAGTAACCATTCCTCTATCTGTTTTAAATGCCACCCCGAGCATACCAGCTTTGGTATGGGTTTACCAAGCGATTCAAAAGTAGGTTCCCACCCATACATTTCTATGGGAAATTTTTGACTATCTTAGCATCGAGGTGTTGATGAGACATGCAATATGAGCAAACCACTGCACACATGGAAGATAGCAGTAACCATTCCTTTATCTGGTTTAAATGCCACCCCGAGCATACCTGCTTCGGTATGGGTTAACCAATCTATTCAAAAGTAGGTTCCCACCCACACATTCCTATCGGAAACCATCCATACATCTCTATGGGAAATATTGACTATCTTAGCATCGAGGTGTTGATGAGGCATGCAATATGAGCAAACCACTGCACACATGGAAGATAGCAGTAACCAATCCTCTATCTCATTTTAATGCCACCCCGAGGATACCTGCTTTGGTAAGGTTTTACCAAGCGATTCAAAAGTAGGTTCCCACCCATACATTTCTATGGGAAATTTTTGACTATTTTAGCATTGAGGTGTTGATGAGACATGCAATATGAGCAAACCACTGCACACATGGAAGATAGCAGTAACCATTCCTCTATCTGTTTTAAATGCCACCCCGAGGATACCTGCTTTGGTATGGGTTTACCAAGCGATTCAAAAGTTGGTTCCCACCCATACATTCTTATGGGAAACCATCCATACATCTCTATGAGAAATATTGACTATCTTAGCATCAAGGTGTTGATGAGGCATGCAATATGAGCAAACCACTGCACACATGGAAGATAGCAGTAACCATTCCTCTATCTGTTTTAAATGCCACCCCCAGGATACCTGCTTTGGTATGGGTTTACCAAGCGATTCAAAAGTAGGTTCCCACCCATACATTTCTATGGGAAATTTTTGACTATCTTAGCATCGAGGTGTTGATGAGACATGCAATATGAGCAAACCACTGCACACATGGAAGATAGCAGTAACCACTCCTCTATCTCATTTTAGTGCCACCCCGAGGATACCTGCTTTGGTATGGTTTTACCAAGCGATTCAAAAGTAGGTTCCCACCCATACATTTCTATGGGAAATTTTTGACTATTTTAGCATCGAGGTGTTGATGAGACATGCAATATGAGCAAACCACTGCACACATGGAAGATAGCAGTAACCATTCCGCTATCTGCTTTAAATGCCACCCCGAGGATACCTGCTTTGGTATGGGTTTACCAAGCGATTCAAAAGTAGGTTCCCACCCATACATTCTTATGGGAAACCATCCATACATCTCAATGGGAAATAGTGACTATCTTAGCATCGAGGTGTTGATGAGGCATGCAATATGAGCAAACCACTGCACACATGGAAGATAGCAGTACCAACTCCTCTATCTCTTTTTAATGCCACCCCGAGCATACCTGCTTCGGTATGGGTTACCCAAGCGATTCAAAAGTAGGTTCCCACCCATACATTTCTATGGGAAATTTTTGACTATATTAGCATCGAGGTGTTGATGAGACATGCAATATGAGCAAACCACTGCACACATGGAAGATAGCAGTAACCATTCCTTTATCTTGTTTAAATGCCATCCCGAGCATACCTGCTACGGTAGGGGTTAACCAAGCGATTCAAAAGTAGGTTCCCACCCATACATTCCTATGGGAAACCACCCATACGTCTCTATGGGATATAATGACAATCTTAGCATCGAGGTGTTGATGAGACATGCAATATGAGTAAACCACTGCACACATGGAAGATAGCAGTAACCATTCCTCTATCTGTTTTAAATGCCACCCCGAGCATACAAGCTTTGGTATGGGTTTACCAAGCGATTCAAAAGTAGGTTCCCACCCATACATTTCTATGGGAAATTTTTGACTATCTTAGCATCGAGGTGTTGATGAGACATGCAATATGAGCAAACCACTGCACACATGGAAGATAGCAGTAACCATTCCTTTATCTGGTTTAAATGCCACCCCGAGCATACCTGCTTCGGTATGGGTTAACCAATCTATTCAAAAGTAGGTTCCCACCCACACATTCCTATGGGAAACCACCCATACATCTCTATGGGAAATAATGACTATCTTAGCATCGAGGTGTTGATGAGACATGCAATAGGAGCAAACCACTGCACACATGTAAGATAGCAGTAACCATTCCTCTATCTGTTTTAAATGCCACCCCGAGTATACCTGCTCATGTATGGGTTAACCAAGCAATTCAAAAGTAGGTTACCTCCCATACATTTCTATGGGAAATTTTTGACTATCTTAGCGTCGAGGTGTTGATGAGACATGCAATATGAGCAAACCACTGCACAGATGGAAGATAGCAGTAACCATTCCTTTATCTGTTTTAAATGCCACCCCGAGCATACCTGCTTTGGTATGGGTTAACCAAGCGATTCAAAAGATGGTTCCCACCCATACATTCCTATGGGAAACCACGCATACATCTCTATGGGATATAATGACAATCTTAGCATCGAGGTGTTGATGAGACATGCAATATGAGTAAACCACTGCTCACATGGAAGATAGCAGCAACCATTCCTTTAACTGTTTTAAATGCCACCCCGAGCATACCAGCTTTGGTATGGCTTTACCAAGCGATTCAAAAGTAGGTTCCCACCCATAGATTTCTATGGGAAATTTTTGACTATCTTAGCATCGAGGTGTTGATGAGACATGCAATATGAGCAAACCACTGCACACATGGAAGATAGCAGTAACCATTCCTTTATCTGTTTTAAATGCCACCCCGAGCATACCTGCTTTGGTATGGGTTAACCAAGCAATTCAAAAGTAGGTTCCCACCCATACATTCCTATGGGAAACCACCCAAACATCTCTATGGGATATAATAAAAATCTTAGCATCGAGGTGTTGAGGAGACATGCAATATGAGTAAACCACTGCACACATGGAAGATAGCAGTAACCATTCCTCTATCTGTTTTAAATGCCACCCCGAGCATACCAGCTTTGGTATGGGTTTACCAAGCGATTCAAAAGTAGGTTCCCACCCATACATTTCTATGGGAAATTTTTGACTATCTTAGCATCGAGGTGTTGATGAGACATGCAATATGAGCAAACGACTGCACACATGGAAGATAGCAGTAACCATTCCTTTATCTGGTTTAAATGCCACCCCGAGCATACCTGCTTCGGTATGGGTTAACCAAGCTATTCAAAAGTAGGTTCCCACCCACACATTCCTATGGGAAACCACCCATACATCTCTATGGGAAATAATGACTATCTTAGCATCGAGGTGTTGATGAGACATGCAATAGGAGCAAACCACTGCACACATGTAAGATAGCAGTAACCATTCCTCTATCTGTTTTAAATGCCACCCTGAGTATACGTGCTCATGTATGGGTTAACCAAGCAATTCAAAAGTAGGTTCCCTCCCATACATTTCTATGGGAAATTTTTGACTATCTTAGCATCGAGGTGTTGATGAGACATGCAATATGAGCAAACCACTGCACACATGGAAGATAGCAGTAACCATTCCTTTTATCTGTTTTAAATGCCACCCCGAGCATACCTGCTTTGGTATGGGTTAACCAAGCGATTCAAAAGTAGGTTCCCACCCATACATTCCTATGGGAAACCACGCATACATCTCTATGGGATATAATGACAATCTTAGCATCGAGGTGTTGATGAGACATGCAATATGAGTAAACCACTGCACACATGGAAGATAGCAGCAACCATTCCTTTATCTGTTTTAAATGCCACCCCGAGCATACCAGCTTTGGTATGGGTTTACCAAGCGATTCAAAAGTAGGTTCCCACCCATAGATTTCTATGGGAAATTTATGACTATCTTAGCATCGAGGTGTTGATGAGACATGCAATATGAGCAAACCACTGCACACATGGAAGATAGCAGTAACCATTCCTTTATCTGTTTTAAATGCCACCCCGAGCATACCTGCTTTGGTATGGGTTAACCAAGCTATTCAAAAGTAGGTTCCCACCCATACATTCCTATGGGAAACCACCCATACATCTCTATGGGATATAATGACAATCTTAGCATCGAGGTGTTGATGAGACATGCAATATGAGTAAACCACTGCACACATGGAAGATAGCAGTAACCATTCCTTTATCTGGTTTAAATGCCACCCCGAGCATACCTGCTTCGGTATGGGTTAACCAAGCTATTCAAAAGTATGTTCCCACCCACACATTCCTATGGGAAACCACCCATACATCTCTATGGGAAATAATGACTATCTTAGCATCGAGGTGTTGATGAGACATGCAATAGGAGCAAACCACTGCACACATGTAAGATAGCAGTAACCATTCCTCTATCTGTTTTAAATGCCACCCCGAGTATACCTGCTCATGTATGGGTTAACCAAGCAATTCAAAAGTAGGTTCCCTCCCATACATTTCTATGGGAAATTTTTGACTATCTTAGCATCGAGGTGTTGATGAGACATGCAATATGAGCAAACCACTGCACACATGGAAGATAGCAGTAACCATTCCTTTATCTGTTTTAAATGCCACCCCGAGCATACCTGCTTTGGTATGGGTTAACCAAGCTATTCAAAAGTAGGTTCCCACCCACACATTCCTATGGGAAACCACCCATACATCTCTATGGGAAATAATGACTATCTTAGCATCGAGGTGTTGATGAGACATGCAATAGGAGCAAACCACTGCACACATGTAAGATAGCAGTAACCATTCCTCTATCTGTTTTAAATGCCACCCCGAGTATACCTGCTCATGTATGGGTTAACCAAGCAATTCAAAAGTAGGTTCCCTCCAATACATTTCTATGGGAAATTTTTGACTATCTTAGCATCGAGGTGTTGATGAGACATGCAATATGAGCAAACCACTGCACACATGGAAGATAGCAGTAACCATTCCTTTATCTGTTTTAAATGCCACCCCGACCATACCAGCTTTGGTATGGGTTTACCAAGCGATTCAAAAGTAGGTTCCCACCCATAGATTTCTATGGGAAATTTTTGACTATCTTAGCATCGAGGTGTTGATGAGACATGCAATATGAGCAAACCACTGCACACATGTAAGATGGCAGTAACCATTCCTCTATCTGTTTTAAATGCCACCCCGAGTATACCAGCTTTGGTATGGGTTTACCAAGCGATTCAAAAGTAGGTTCCCACCCATACATTTCTATGGGAAATTTTTGACTATCTTAGCATCGAGGTGTTGATGAGACATGCAATATGAGCAAACCACTGCACACATGGAAGATAGCAGTAACCATTCCTTTATCTGGTTTTAAATGCCACCCCGAGCATACCTGCTTCGGTATGGGTTAACCAAGCTATTCAAAAGTAGGTTCCCACCCACACATTCCTATGGGAAACCACCCATACATCTCTATGGGAAATAATAACAATCTTAGCATCGAGGTGTTGATGAAACATGCAATATGAGTAAACCACTGCACACATGGAAGATAGCAGTAACCATTCCTTTATCTGGTTTAAATGCCACCCCGAGCATACCTGCTTCGGTATGGGTTAACCAAGCTATTCAAAAGTAGGTTCCCACCCACACATTCCTATGGGAAACCACCCATACATCTCTATGGGAAATAATGACTATCTTAGCATCGAGGTGTTGATGAGACATGCAATAGGAGCAAACCACTGCACACATGTAAGATAGCAGTAACCATTCCTCTATCTGTTTTAAATGCCACCCCGAGTATACCTGCTCATGTATGGGTTAACCAAGCAATTCAAAAGTAGGTTCCCTCCCATACATTTCTATGGGAAATTTTTGACTATATTAGCATCGAGGTGTTGATGAGACATGCAATATGAGCAAACCACTGCACACATGGAAGATAGCAGTAACCATTCCTTTATCTGTTTTAAATGCCTCCCCGAGCATACCTGCTTTGGTATGGGTTAACCAAGCGATTCAAAAGTAGGTTCCCACCCATACATTCCTATGGGAAACCACGCATACATCTCTATGGGATATAATGACAATCTTAGCATCGAGGTGTTGATGAGACATGCAATATGAGTAAACCACTGCACACATGGAAGATAGCAGCAACCATTCCTTTATCTGTTTTAAATGCCACCCCGAGCATACCAGCTTTGGTATGGGTTTACCAAGCGATTCAAAAGTAGGTTCCCACCCATAGATTTCTATGGGAAATTTTTGACTATCTTAGCATCGAGGTGTTGATGAGACATGCAATATGAGCAAACCACTGCACACATGTAAGATAGCAGTAACCATTCCTCTATCTGTTTTAAATGCCACCCCGAGTATACCATCTTTGGTATGGGTTTACCAAGCGATTCAAAAGTAGGTTCCCACCCATACATTTCTATGGGAAATTTTTGACTATCTTAGCATCGAGGTGTTGATGAGACATGCAATATGAGCAAACCACTGCACACATGGAAGATAGCAGTAACCATTCCTTTATCTGGTTTAAATGCCACCCCGAGCATACCTGCTTCGGTATGGGTTAACCAAGCTATTCAAAAGTAGGTTCCCACCCACACATTCCTATGGGAAACCACCCATACATCTCTATGGGAAATAATGACTATCTTAGCATCGAGGTGTTGATGAGACATGCAATTGGAGCAAACCACTGCACACATGTAAGATAGCAGTAACCATTCCTGTATCTGTTTTAAATGCCACCCCGAGTATACCTGCTCATGTATGGGTTAACCAAGCAATTCAAAAGTAGGTTCCCTCCCATACATTTCTATGGGAAATTTTTGACTATCTTAGCATCGAGGTGTTGATGAGACATGCAATATGAGCAAACCACTGCACACATGGAAGATAGCAGTAACCATTCCTTTATCTGTTTTAAATGCCACCCCGAGCATACCTGCTTTGGTATGGGTTAACCAAGCGATTCAAAAGTAGGTTCCCACCCATACATTCCTATGGGAAACCACGCATACATCTCTATGGGATATAATGACAATCTTAGCATCGAGGTGTTGATGAGACATGCAATATGAGTAAACCACTGCACACATGTAAGATAGCAGTAACCATTCCTCTATCTGTTTTAAATGCCACCCCGAGTATACCTGCTCATGTATGGGTTAACCAAGCAATTCAAAAGTAGGTTCCCTCCCATACATTTCTATGGGAACTTTTTGACTATCTTAGCATCGAGGTGTTGATGAGACATGCAAAATGAGCAAACCGCTGCACACATGGAAGATAGCAGTAACTATTCCTCTATCTGTTATAAATGCCACCCCGAGCATACCAGCTTTGGTATGGGTTTACCAAGCGATTCAAAAGTAGGTTCCCACCCGTACATTTCTATGGGAAATTTTTGACTATTTTAGCATCGAGGTGTTGATGAGACATGCAATATGAGTAAACCACTGCACACATGGAAGATAGCAGTAACCATTCCTTTATCTGGTTTAAATGCCACCCCGAGCATACCTGCTTCGGTATGGGTTAACCAAGCTATTCAAAAGTAGGTTCCCACCCATACATTCCTATGGGAAACCACCCATACATCTCTATGGGAAATAATGACTATCTTAGCATCGAGGTGTTGATGAGACATCCAATAGGAGCAAACCACTGCACACATGTAAGATAGCAGTAACCATTCCTCTATCTGTT
Source organism: Eunapius fragilis (assembly GCA_963681505.1). Classification (NCBI taxonomy): domain Eukaryota; kingdom Metazoa; phylum Porifera; class Demospongiae; order Spongillida; family Spongillidae; genus Eunapius; species Eunapius fragilis. The sequence continues at coordinate 368,007 of OY811983.1, read as the reverse complement.
TTAAATGCCACCCCGAGTATACCTGCTCATGCATGGGTTAACCAAGCAATTCAAAAGTAGGTTCCCACCCATACATTTCTAGGGGAAATTTTTGACTATCTTAGCATCGAGGTGTTGATGAGACATGCAATATGAGCAAACCACTGCACACATGGAAGATAGCAGTAACCATTCCTTTATCTGGTTTAAATGCCACCCCGAGCATACCTGCTTCGGTATGGGTTAACCAAGCTATTCAAAAGTAGGTTCCCACCCACACATTCCTATGGGAAACCACCCATACATCTCTATGGGAAATAATGACTATCTTAGCATTGAGGTGTTGATGAGACATGCAATAGGAGCAAACCACTGCACACATGTAAGATAGCAGTAACCATTCCTCTATCTGTTTTAAATGCCACCCCGAGTATACCTGCTCATGTATGGGTTAACCAAGCAATTCAAAAGTAGGTTCCCACCCATACATTTCTATGGGAAATTTTTGACTATTTTAGCATCGAGGTGTTGATGAGACATGCAATATGAGCAAACCGCTGCACACTTGGAAGATAGCAGTAATCAATCCTCTATCTGTTATAAATGCCACCCCGAGCATACCAGCTTTGGTATGGGTTTACCAAGCGATTCAAAAGTAGGTTTCCACCCATACATTCCTATGGGAAACCACCCATACATCTCTATGGGAAATAATGACTATCTTAGCATCGAGGTGTTGATGAGACATGCAATATGAGTAAACCACTGCACACATGGAAGATAGCAGTAACCATTCCTCTATCTGTTTTAAATGCCACCCCGAGCATACCAGCTTTGGTATGGGTTTACCAAGCGATTCAAAAGTAGGTTCCCACCCATACATTTCTACGGGAAATTTTTGACTATATTTGCATCGAGGTGTTGATGAGACATGCAATATGAGCAAACCACTGCACACATGGAAGATAGCAGTAACCATTCCTTTATCTGGTTTAAATGCCACCCCGAGCATACCTGCTTCGGTATGGGTTATCCAAGCTATTCAAAAGTTAGGTTCCCACCCACACATTCCTATGGGAAACCACCCATACATCTCTATGGGAAATAATGACTATCTTAGCATCGAGGTGTTGATGAGACATGCAATAGGAGCAAACCACTGCACACATGGAAGATAGCAGTAACCATTCCTCTATCTGTTTTAAATGCCACCCCGAGCATACCAGCTTTGGTATGGGTTTACCAAGCGATTCAAAAGTAGGTTCCCACCCATACATTTCTATGGGAAATTTTTGACTATATTAGCATCGAGGTGTTGATGAGACATGCAATATGAGCAAACCACTGCACACATGGAAGATAGCAGTAACCATTGCTTTATCTGGTTTAAATGCCACCCCGAGCATACCTGCTTCGGTATGGGTTAACCAAGCTATTTAAAAGTAGGTTCCCACCCACACATTCCTATGGGAAACCACCCATACAACTCTATGGGAAATAATGACTATCTTAGCATTGAGGTGTTGATGAGACATGCAATAGGAGCAAACCACTGCACACATGTAAGATATCAGTAACCATTCCTCTATCTGTTTTAAATGCCACCCCGAGTATACCTGCTCATGTATGGGTTAACCAAGCAATTCAAAAGTAGGTTCCCACCCATACATTTCTATGGGAAATTTTTGACTATTTTAGCATCGAGGTGTTGATGAGACATGCAATATGAGCAAACCGCTGCACACATGGAAGATAGCAGTAACCATTCTTCTATCTGTTATAAATGCCACCCCGAGCATACCAGCTTTGGTATGGGTTTACCAAGCGATTCAAAAGTAGGTTTCCACCCATACATTCCTATGGGAAACCACCCATACATCTCTATGGGAAATAATGACTATCTTAGCATCGAGGTGTTGATGAGACATGCAATATGAGTAAACCACTGCACACATGGAAGATAGCAGTAACCATTCCTCTATCTGTTTTAAATGCCACCCCGAGCATACCAGCTTTGGTATGGGTTTACCAAGCGATTCAAAAGTAGGTTCCCACCCATACATTTCTACGGGAAATTTTTGACTATATTAGCATCGAGGTGTTGATGAGACATGCAATATGAGCAAACCACTGCACACATGGAAGATAGCAGTAACCATTCCTTTATCTGGTTTAAATTCCACCCCGAGCATACCTGCTTCGGTATGGGTTAACCAAGCTATTCAAAAGTAGGTTCCCACCCATACATTCCTATGGGAAACCACCCATACATCTCTATGGGAAATAATGACTATCTTAGCATCGAAGTGTTGATGAGACATGCAATAGGAGCAAACCACTGCACACATGTAAGATAGCAGTAACCATTCCTCTATCTGTTTTAAATGCCACCCCGAGTATACCTGCTCATGTATGGGTTAACCAAGCAATTCAAAAGTAGGTTCCCACCCATACATTTCTATGAGAAATTTTTGACTATATTAGCATCGAGGTGTTGATGAGACATGCAATATGAGCAAACCACTGCACACATGGAAGATAGCAGTAACCATTCCTTTATCTGGTTTAAATGCCACCCCGAGCATACCTGCTTCGGTATGGGTTAACCAAGCTATTTAAAAGTAGGTTCCCACCCACACATTCCTATGGGAAACCACCCATACAACTCTATGGGAAATAATGACTATCTTAGCATTGAGGTGTTGATGAGACATGCAATAGGAGCAAACCACTGCACACATGTAAGATATCAGTAACCATTCCTCTATCTGTTTTAAATGCCACCCCGAGTATACCTGCTCATGTATGGGTTAACCAAGCAATTCAAAAGTAGGTTCCCACCCATACATTTCTATGGGAAATTTTTGACTATTTTAGCATCGAGGTGTTGATGAGACATGCAATATGAGCAAACCGCTGCACACATGGAAGATAGCAGTAACCATTCTTCTATCTGTTATAAATGCCACCCCGAGCATACCAGCTTTGGTATGGGTTTACCAAGCGATTCAAAAGTAGGTTTCCACCCATACATTCCTATGGGAAACCACCCATACATCTCTATGGGAAATAATGACTATCTTAGCATCGAGGTGTTGATGAGACATGCAATATGAGTAAACCACTGCACACATGGAAGATAGCAGTAACCATTCCTCTATCTGTTTTAAATGCCACCCCGAGCATACCAGCTTTGGTATGGGTTTACCAAGCGATTCAAAAGTAGGTTCCCACCCATACATTTCTACGGGAAATTTTTGACTATATTAGCATCGAGGTGTTGATGAGACATGCAATATGAGCAAACCACTGCACACATGGAAGATAGCAGTAACCATTCCTTTATCTGGTTTAAATTCCACCCCGAGCATACCTGCTTCGGTATGGGTTAACCAAGCTATTCAAAAGTAGGTTCCCACCCATACATTCCTATGGGAAACCACCCATACATCTCTATGGGAAATAATGACTATCTTAGCATCGAAGTGTTGATGAGACATGCAATAGGAGCAAACCACTGCACACATGTAAGATAGCAGTAACCATTCCTCTATCTGTTTTAAATGCCACCCCGAGTATACCTGCTCATGTATGGGTTAACCAAGCAATTCAAAAGTAGGTTCCCACCCATACATTTCTATGAGAAATTTTTGACTATCTTAGCATCGAGGTGTTGATGAGACATGCAATATGAGCAAACCGCTGCACACATGGAAGATAGCAGTAACCATTCCTCTATCTGTTATAAATGCCACCCCGAGCATACCAGCTTTGGTATGGGTTTACCAAGCGATTCAAAAGTAGGTTTCCACCCATACATTCCTATGGGAAACCACCCATACATCTCTATGGGAAATAATGACTATCTTAGCATCGAGGTGTTGATGAGACATGCAATATGAGTAAACCACTGCACACATGGAAGATAGCAGTAACCATTCCTCTATCTGTTTTAAATGCCACCCCGAGCATACCAGCTTTGGTATGGGTTTACCAAGCGATTCAAAAGTAGGTTCCCACCCATACATTTCTATGGGAAATTTTTGACTATATTAGCATCGAGGTGTTGATGAGACATGCAATATGAGCAAACCACTGCACACATGGAAGATAGCAGTAACCATTCCTTTATCTGGTTTAAATACCACCCCGAGCATATCTGCTTCGGTATGGGTTAACCAAGCTATTCAAAAGTAGGTTCCCACCCATACATTCCTATGGGAAACCACCCATACATCTCTATGGGAAATAATGACTATCTTAGCATCGAAGTGTTGATGAGACATGCAATAGGAGCAAACCACTGCACACATGTAAGATAGCAGTAACCATTCCTCTATCTGTTTTAAATGCCACCCCGAGTATACCTGCTCATGTATGGGTTAACCAAGCAATTCAAAAGTAGGTTCCCACCCATACATTTCTATGAGAAATTTTTGACTATCTTAGCATCGAGGTGTTGATGAGACATGCAATATGAGCAAACCGCTGCACACATGGAAGATAGCAGTAACCATTCCTCTATCTGTTATAAATGCCACCCCGAGCATACCAGCTTTGGTATGGGTTTACCAAGCGATTCAAAAGTAGGTTTCCACCCATACATTCCTATGGGAAACCACCCATACATCTCTATGGGAAATAATGACTATCTTAGCATCGAGGTGTTGATGAGACATGCAATATGAGTAAACCACTGCACACATGGAAGATAGCAGTAACCATTCCTCTATCTGTTTTAAATGCCACCCCGAGTATACCTGCTCATGTATGGGTTAACCAAGCAATTCAAAAGTAGGTTCCCTCCCATACATTTCTATGGGAAATTTTTGACTATCTTAGCATCGAGGTGTTGATGAGACATGCAATATGAGCAAACCACTGCACACATGGAAGATAGCAGTAACCATTCCTTTATCTGTTTTAAATGCCACCCCGAGCATACCTGCTTTGGTATGGGTTAACCAAGCTATTCAAAAGTAGGTTCCCACCCACACATTCCTATGGGAAACCACCCATACATCTCTATGGGAAATAATGACTATCTTAGCATCGAGGTGTTGATGAGACATGCAATAGGAGCAAACCACTGCACACATGTAAGATAGCAGTAACCATTCCTCTATCTGTTTTAAATGCCACCCCGAGTATACCTGCTCATGTATGGGTTAAACAAGCAATTCAAAAGTAGGTTCCCTCCAATACATTTCTATGGGAAATTTTTGACTATCTTAGCATCGAGGTGTTGATGAGACATGCAATATGAGCAAACCACTGCACACATGGAAGATAGCAGTAACCATTCCTTTATCTGTTTTAAATGCCACCCCGACCATACCAGCTTTGGTATGGGTTTACCAAGCGATTCAAAAGTAGGTTCCCACCCATAGATTTCTATGGGAAATTTTTGACTATCTTAGCATCGAGGTGTTGATGAGACATGCAATATGAGCAAACCACTGCACACATGTAAGATGGCAGTAACCATTCCTCTATCTGTTTTAAATGCCACCCCGAGTATACCAGCTTTGGTATGGGTTTACCAAGCGATTCAAAAGTAGGTTCCCACCCATACATTTCTATGGGAAATTTTTGACTATCTTAGCATCGAGGTGTTGATGAGACATGCAATATGAGCAAACCACTGCACACATGGAAGATAGCAGTAACCATTCCTTTATCTGGTTTAAATGCCACCCCGAGCATACCTGCTTCGGTATGGGTTAACCAAGCTATTCAAAAGTAGGTTCCCACCCACACATTCCTATGGGAAACCACCCATACATCTCTATGGGAAATAATAACAATCTTAGCATCGAGGTGTTGATGAAACATGCAATATGAGTAAACCACTGCACACATGGAAGATAGCAGTAACCATTCCTTTATCTGGTTTAAATGCCACCCCGAGCATACCTGCTTCGGTATGGGTTAACCAAGCTATTCAAAAGTAGGTTCCCACCCACACATTCCTATGGGAAACCACCCATACATCTCTATGGGAAATAATGACTATCTTAGCATCGAGGTGTTGATGAGACATGCAATAGGAGCAAACCACTGCACACATGTAAGATAGCAGTAACCATTCCTCTATCTGTTTTAAATGCCACCCCGAGTATACCTGCTCATGTATGGGTTAACCAAGCAATTCAAAAGTAGGTTCCCTCCCATACATTTCTATGGGAAATTTTTGACTATATTAGCATCGAGGTGTTGATGAGACATGCAATATGAGCAAACCACTGCACACATGGAAGATAGCAGTAACCATTCCTTTATCTGTTTTAAATGCCTCCCCGAGCATACCTGCTTTGGTATGGGTTAACCAAGCGATTCAAAAGTAGGTTCCCACCCATACATTCCTATGGGAAACCACGCATACATCTCTATGGGATATAATGACAATCTTAGCATCGAGGTGTTGATGAGACATGCAATATGAGTAAACCACTGCACACATGGAAGATAGCAGCAACCATTCCTTTATCTGTTTTAAATGCCACCCCGAGCATACCAGCTTTGGTATGGGTTTACCAAGCGATTCAAAAGTAGGTTCCCACCCATAGATTTCTATGGGAAATTTATGACTATCTTAGCATCGAGGTGTTGATGAGACATGCAATATGAGCAAACCACTGCACACATGTAAGATAGCACTAACCATTCCTCTATCTGTTTTAAATGCCACCCCGAGTATACCATCTTTGGTATGGGTTTACCAAGCGATTCAAAAGTAGGTTCCCACCCATACATTTCTATGGGAAATTTTTGACTATCTTAGCATCGAGGTGTTGATGAGACATGCAATATGAGCAAACCACTGCACACATGGAAGATAGCAGTAACCATTCCTTTATCTGGTTTAAATGCCACCCCGAGCATACCTGCTTCGGTATGGGTTAACCAAGCTATTCAAAAGTAGGTTCCCACCCACACATTCCTATGGGAAACCACCCATACATCTCTATGGGAAATAATGACTATCTTAGCATCGAGGTGTTGATGAGACATGCAATTGGAGCAAACCACTGCACACATGTAAGATAGCAGTAACCATTCCTGTATCTGTTTTAAATGCCACCCCGAGTATACCTGCTCATGTATGGGTTAACCAAGCAATTCAAAAGTAGGTTCCCTCCCATACATTTCTATGGGAAATTTTTGACTATCTTAGCATCGAGGTGTTGATGAGACATGCAATATGAGCAAACCACTGCACACATGGAAGATAGCAGTAACCATTCCTTTATCTGTTTTAAATGCCACCCCGAGCATACCTGCTTTGGTATGGGTTAACCAAGCGATTCAAAAGTAGGTTCCCACCCATACATTCCTATGGGAAACCACGCATACATCTCTATGGGATATAATGACAATCTTAGCATCGAGGTGTTGATGAGACATGCAATATGAGTAAACCACTGCACACATGTAAGATAGCAGTAACCATTCCTCTATCTGTTTTAAATGCCACCCCGAGTATACCTGCTCATGTATGGGTTAACCAAGCAATTCAAAAGTAGGTTCCCTCCCATACATTTCTATGGGAACTTTTTGACTATCTTAGCATCGAGGTGTTGATGAGACATGCAAAATGAGCAAACCGCTGCACACATGGAAGATAGCAGTAACTATTCCTCTATCTGTTATAAATGCCACCCCGAGCATACCAGCTTTGGTATGGGTTTACCAAGCGATTCAAAAGTAGGTTCCCACCCGTACATTTCTATGGGAAATTTTTGACTATTTTAGCATCGAGGTGTTGATGAGACATGCAATATGAGTAAACCACTGCACACATGGAAGATAGCAGTAACCATTCCTTTATCTGGTTTAAATGCCACCCCGAGCATACCTGCTTCGGTATGGGTTAACCAAGCTATTCAAAAGTAGGTTCCCACCCATACATTCCTATGGGAAACCACCCATACATCTCTATGGGAAATAATGACTATCTTAGCATCGAGGTGTTGATGAGACATCCAATAGGAGCAAACCACTGCACACATGTAAGATAGCAGTAACCATTCCTCTATCTGTTTTAAATGCCACCCAGAGTATACCTGCTCATGCATGGGTTAACCAAGCAATTCAAAAGTAGGTTCCCACCCATACATTTCTAGGGGAAATTTTTGACTATCTTAGCATCGAGGTGTTGATGAGACATGCAATATGAGCAAACCACTGCACACATGGAAGATAGCAGTAACCATTCCTTTATCTGGTTTAAATGCCACCCCGAGCATACCTGCTTCGGTATGGGTTAACCAAGCTATTCAAAAGTAGGTTCCCACCCACACATTCCTATGGGAAACCACCCATACATCTCTATGGGAAATAATGACTATCTTAGCATTGAGGTGTTGATGAGACATGCAATAGGAGCAAACCACTGCACACATGTAAGATAGCAGTAACCATTCCTCTATCTGTTTTAAATGCCACCCCGAGTATACCTGCTCATGTATGGGTTAACCAAGCAATTCAAAAGTAGGTTCCCACCCATACATTTCTATGGGAAATTTTTGACTATTTTAGCATCGAGGTGTTGATGAGACATGCAATATGAGCAAACCGCTGCACACTTGGAAGATAGCAGTAATCAATCCTCTATCTGTTATAAATGCCACCCCGAGCATACCAGCTTTGGTATGGGTTTACCAAGCGATTCAAAAGTAGGTTTCCACCCATACATTCCTATGGGAAACCACCCATACATCTCTATGGGAAATAATGACTATCTTAGCATCGAGGTGTTGATGAGACATGCAATATGAGTAAACCACTGCACACATGGAAGATAGCAGTAACCATTCCTCTATCTGTTTTAAATGCCACCCCGAGCATACCAGCTTTGGTATGGGTTTACCAAGCGATTCAAAAGTAGGTTCCCACCCATACATTTCTACGGGAAATTTTTGACTATCTTAGCATCGAGGTGTTGATGAGACATGCAATATGAGCAAACCACTGCACACATGGAAGATAGCAGTAACCATTCCTCCATCTGTTTTAAATGCCACCCCGAGCATACCAACTTTGGTATGGGTTCACCAAGCAATTCAAAAGTAGGTTCTTACCCATACATTTCTATGGGAAATTTTTGACTATCTTAGCATCGAGGTGTTGATGAGACATGCAATATGAGCAAACCACTGCACACATGGAAGATAGCAGTAACCATTCCTTTATCTGTTTTAAATGCCACCCCGAGGATACCTGCTTTGGTATGGGTTAACCAAGCGATTCAAAGGTAGGTTCCCACCCATACATTCCTATGGGAAACCACCCATACATCTCTATGGGTAATAATGACTATCTTAGCATCGAGGTGTTGATGAGACATGCAATATGAGCAAACCACTGCACACATGGAAGATAGCAGTAACCATTCCTCTATCTGTTTTAAATGCCACCCCGAGCATACCAGCTTTGGTATGGGTTTACCAAGCGATTCAAAAGTAGGTTCCCACCCATACATTTCTATGGGAAATTTTTGACTATCTTAGCATCGAGGTATTGATGAGATATGCAATATGAGCAAACCACTGCACACATGGAAGTTAGCAGTAACCATTCCTTTATCTGTTTTAAATGCCATCTCGAGCATACCTGCTTCGGTATGGGTTAACCAAGCGATTCAAAAGTAGGTTCCCACATATACATTCCTATGGGAAACCACCCATACATCTCTATGGGAAATAATGACTATCTTAGCATCGAGGTGTTGATGAGACATGCAATATGAGTAAATCACTGCACACATGGAAGATAGCAGTAACCGTTTCTCTATCTGTTTTAAATGCCACCCCGAGCCTACCAGCTATGGTATGGGTTTACCAAGCGATTCAAAAGTAGGTTCCCACCCATATATTTCTATGGGAAATTTTTGACTATCTTAGCATCGAGGTATTGATGAGATATGCAATATGAGCAAACAACTGCACACATGGAAGTTAGCAGTAACCATTCCTTTATCTGTTTTAAATGCCATCTCGAGCATACCTGCTTCGGTATGGGTTAACCTAGCGATTCAAAAGTAGGTTCCCACCCATACATTCCTATGGGAAACCACCCATACATCTCTATGGGAAGTAATGACTATCTTAGCATCGAGGTGTTGATGAGACATGCAATATGAGTAAACCACTGCACACATGGAAGATAGCAGTAACCATTTCTCTATCTGTTTTAAATGCCACCCCGAGCATACCAGCTTTGGTATGGGTTTACCAAGCGATTCAAAAGTAGGTTCCCACCCATACATTTCTATGGGAAATTTTTGACTATCTTAGCATCGAGGTATTGATGAGATATGCAATATGAGCAAACCACTGCACACATGGAAGTTAGCAGTAACCATTCCTTTATCTGTTTTAAATGCCATCTCGAGCATACCTGCTTCGGTATGGGTTAACCAAGCGATTCAAAAGTAGGTTCCCACCCATACATTCCTATGGGAAACCACCCATACATCTCTATGGGAAATAATGACTATCTTAGCATCGAGGTGTTGATGAGACATGCAATATGAGTAAACCACTGCACACATGGAAGATAGCAGTAACCATTCCACTATCTGTTTTAAATGCCACCCCGAGCATACCAGCTTTGGTATGGGTTTACCAAGCGATTCAAAAGTAGGTTCCCACCCATACATTTCTATGGGAAATTTTTGACTATCTTAGCATCGAGGTGTTGATGAGACATGCAATATGAGCAAACCACTGCACACATGGAAGTTAGCAGTAACCATTCCGTTATCTGTTTTAAATGCCACCCCGAGTATACCTGCTTTGGTATGGGTTAAGCAAGCGATTCAAAAGTAGGTTCCCACCCATACATTCCTATGGGAAACCACCCATACATCTCTATGGGAAATAATGACTACCTTAGCATTGAGGTGTTGATGAGACATGCAATATGAGCAAACCACTGCCCACATGGAAGATAGCAGTATCCATTCCTCTATCTGTTTTAAATGCCACCCCGTGCATACCAGCTTTGGTATGGGTTAACCCAGCGATTCAAAAGTAGGTTCCCACCCATACATTTCTATGGGAAATTTTTAACTATCTTAGCATCGAGGTGTTGATGAGATATGCAATATGAGCAAACCACTGCACACATGGAAGTTAGCAGTAACCATTCCTTTATCTGTTTTAAATGCCACCTCGAGCATACGTGCTTCGGTATGGGTTAACCAAGCGATTCAAAAGTAGATTCCCACCCATACATTCCTATCGGAAACCACCCATACATCTCTATGGGAAATAATGACTATCTTAGCATCGAGGTGTTGATGAGACATGCAATATGAGTAAACCACTGCACACATGGAAGATAGCAGTAACCATTCCTCTATCTGTTTTAAATGCCACCCCGAGCATACCAGCTTTGGTATGGGTTTACCAAGCGATTCCAAAGTAGGTTCCCACCCATACATTTCTATGGGAAATTTTTGACTATCTTAGCATGGAGATGTTGATGAGACATGCAGTATGAGCAAAACCACTGCACACACGGAAGATAGCAGTAACCATTCCTTTATCTGTTTTAAATGCCACCCCGAGCATACCTGCTTTGGTATGGGTTAACCAAGCGATTCAAAAGTAGGTTCCCACCCATACATTCCTATGGGAAACCACCCATACATCTCTATGGGAAATAATGACTACCTTAGCATTGAGGTGTTGATGAGACATGCAATATGAGCAAACCACTGCACACATGGATGATAGCAGTAACCATTCCTCTATCTGTTTTAATTGCCACCCCGTGCATACCAGCTTTGGTATGGGTTAACCCAGCGATTCAAAAGTAGGTTCCCACCCATACATTCCTATGGGAAACCACCCATTCATCTCAATGGGAAATAATGACTATCTTAGCATCGAGGTGTTGATGAGACATGCAATATGAGTAAACCACTGCACACATGGAAGATAGCAGTAACCATTTCTCTATTTGTTTTAAATGCCACCCCGAGCATACCAGCTTTGGTATGGGTTTACCAAGCGATTCAAAAGTAGGTTCCCACCCATACATTTCTATGGGAAATTTTTGACTATCTTAGCATCGAGGTATTGATGAGATATGCAATATGAGCAAACAACTACACACATGGAAGTTAGCAGTAACCATTCCTTTATCTGTTTTAAATGCCATCTCGAGCATGCCTGCTTCGGTATGGACTAACCAAGCGATTCAAAAGTAGGTTCCCACCCATACATTCCTATGGGAAACCACCCATACATCTCTATGGGAAATAATGACTATCTTAGCATCGAGGTGTTGATGAGACATGCAATATGAGTAAACCACTGCACACATGGAAGATAGCAGTAACCATTTCTCTATCTGTTTTAAATGCCACCCCGAGCATACCAGCTTTGGTATGGGTTTACCAAGCGATTCAAAAGTAGGTTCCCACCCATACATTTCTATGGGAAATTTTTGACTATCTTAGCATCGAGGTATTGATGAGATATGCAATATGAGCAAACCACTGCACACATGGAAGTTAGCAGTAACCATTCCTTTATCTGTTTTAAATGCCATCTCGAACATACCTGCTTCGGTATGGGTTAACCAAGCGATTCAAAAGTAGGTTCCCACCCATACATTCCTATGGGAAACCACCCATACATCTCTATGGGAAATAATGACTATCTTAGCATCGAGGTGTTGATGAGACATGCAATATGAGTAAACCACTGCACACATGGAAGATAGCAGTAACCATTCCTCTATCTGTTTTAAATGCCACCCCGAGCATACCAGCTTTGGTATGGGTTTACCAAGCGATTCAAAAGTAGGTTCCCACCCATACATTTCTATGGGAAATTTTTGACTATCTTAGCATCGAGGTGTTGATGAGACATGCAATATGAGCAAACCACTGCACACATGGAAGTTAGCAGTAACCATTTCTTTATCTGTTTTAAATGCCACCCCGAGCATACCTGCTTTGGTATGGGGTAAGCAAGCGATTCAAAAGTAGGTTCCCACCCATACATTCCTATGGGAAACCACCCATACATCTCTATGGGAAATAATGACTACCTTAGCATTGAGGTGTTGATGAGACATGCAATATGAGCAAACCACTGCCCACATGGAAGATAGCAGTAACCATTCCTCTATCTGTTTTAAATACCACCCCGTGCATACCAGCTTTGGTATGGGTTAACCCAGCGATTCAAAAGTAGGTTCCCACCCATACATTTCTATGGGAAATTTTTGACTATCTTAGCATCGAGGTGTTGATGAGATATGCAATATGAGCAAACCACTGCACACATGGAAGTTAGCAGTAACCATTCCTTTATCTGTTTTAAATGCCACCTCGAGCATACGTGCTTCGGTATGGGTTAACCAAGCGATTCAAAAGTAGGTTCCCACCCATACATTCCTATGGGAAACCACCCATACATCTCTATGGGAAATAATGACTATCTTAGCATCGAGGTGTTGATGAGACATGCAATATGAGTAAACCACTGCACACATGGAAGATAGCAGTAACCATTCCTCTATCTGTTTTAAATGCCACCCCGAGCATACCAGCTTTGGTATGGGTTTACCAAGCGATTCCAAAGTAGGTTCCCACCCATACATTTCTATGGGAAATTTTTGACTATCTTAGCATGGAGGTGTTGATGAGACATGCAGTATGAGCAAACCACTGCACACACGGAAGATAGCAGTAACCATTCCTTTATCTGTTTTAAATGCCACCCCGAGCATACCTGCTTTGGTATGGGTTAACCAAGCGATTCAAAAGTAGGTTCCCACCCATACATTCCTATGGGAAACCACCCATACATCTCTATGGGAAATAATGACTACCTTAGCATTGAGGTGTTGATGAGACATGCAATATGAGCAAACCACTGCACACATGGATGATAGCAGTAACCATTCCTCTATCTGTTTTAATTGCCACCCCGTGCATACCAGCTTTGGTATGGGTTAACCCAGCGATTTAAAAGTAGGTTCCCACCCATACATTCCTATGGGAAACCACCCATTCATCTCTATGGGAAATAATGACTATCTTAGCATCGAGGTGTTGATGAGACATGCAATATGAGTAAACCACTGCACACATGGAAGATAGCAGTAACCATTCCTCTATCTGTTTTAAATGCCACCCCGAGTATACCTGCTCAAGTATGGGTTAACCAAGCAATTCAAAAGTAGGTTCACACCCATACATTTCTATGGGAAATTTTTGACTATTTTAGCATCGAGGTGTTGATGAGACATGCAATATGAGCAAACCACTGCACACATGGAAGATAGCAGTAACCATTCCTCTATCTGTTTTTAATGCCACCCCGAGCATACCTGCTTTGGTATGGGTTTACTAAGTGATTCAAAAGTAGGTTTCCACCCATACATTCCTATGGGAAACCACCCATACATCACTATGGGAAATAATGACTATCTTAGCATCGAGGTGTTGATGAGACATGTAATATAAGTAAACCACTGTACACATGGAAGATAGCAGTAACCAATCCTCTATCTGTTTTAAATGCCACCCCGAGCATACCAACTTTGGTATGGGTTCACCAAGCGATTCAAAAGTAGGTTCCCACCCATACATTTCTATGGGAAATTTTTGACTATCTTAGCATCGAGGTGTTGATGAGACATGCAATATGAGCAAACCACTGCACACATGGAAGATAGCAGTAACCATTCCTTTATCTGTTTTAAATGCCACCCCGAGCATACCTGCTATGGCATGGGTTAACCAAGCGATTCAAAGGTAGGTTCCCACCCATACATTCCTATGGGAAACCACCCATACATCTCTATGGGAAATAATGACTATCTTAGCATCGAGGTGTTGATGAGACATGCAATATGAGCAAACCACTGCACACATGGAAGATAGCAGTAACCATTCCTCTATCTGTTTTAAATGCCACCCCGAGTATACCGGCTCATGTATGGGTTAACCAAGCAATTCAAAAGTAGGTTCCCACCCATACATTTCTATGGGAAATTTTTGACTATCTTAGCATCGTGGTGTTGATGAGACATGCAATATGAGCAAACCGCTGCACACATGGAAGATAGCAGTAACCATTCCTCTATCTGTTATAAATGTCACCCCGAGCATACCAGCTTTGGTATGGGTTTACCAAGCGATTCAAAAGTAGGTTCCCACCCATACATTTCTATGGGAAATTTTTGACTATTTTAGCATCGAGGTGTTGATGAGACATGCAATATGAGCAAACCTCTGCACACATGGAAGATAGCAGTAACCGTTCCTCTATCTGTTTTAAATGCCACCCCGAGCATACCAGCTTTGGTATGGGTTTACCAAGCGATTCAAAAGTAGGTTTCCACCCATACATTCCTATGGGAAACCACCCATACATCTCTATGGGAAATAATGACTATCTTAGCATCGAGGTGTTGATGAGACACGTAATATGAGTAAACCACTGCACACATGGAAGATAGCAGTAACCATTCCTCCATCTGTTTTAAATGCCACCCCGAGCATACCAACTTTGGTATGGGTTCACCAAGCGATTCAAAAGTAGGTTCTTACCCATACATTTCTATGGGAAATTTTTGACTATCTTAGCATCGAGGTGTTGATGAGACATGCAATATGAGCAAACCACTGCACACATGGAAGATAACAGTAACCATTCCTTTATCTGTTTTAAATGCCACCCCGAGCATACCTGCTATGGCATGGGTTAACCAACCGATTCAAAGGTAGGTTCCCACCCATACATTCCTATGGGAAACCACCCATACATCTCTATGGGAAATAATGACTATCTTAGCATCGAGGTGTTGATGAGACATGCAATATGAGTAAACCACTGCACACATGGAAGATAGCAGTAACCATTCCTCTATCTGTTTTAAATGCCACCCCGAGCATACCAGCTTTGGTATGGGTTTACCAAGCGATTCAAAAGTAGGTTCCCACCCATACATTTCTATGGGAAATTTTTGACTATTTTAGCATCGAGGTGTTGATGAGACATGCAATATGAGCAAACCACTGCACACATGGAAGATAGCAGTAACCATTCCTCTATCTGTTTTTAATGCCACCCCGAGCATACCTGCTTTGGTATGGGTTTACCAAGCGATTCAAAAGTAGGTTCCCACCCATACATTCCTATGTGAAACCACCCATACATCTCTATGGGGAAATAATGACTATCTTAGCATCGAGGTGTTGATGAGACATGCAATATGAGCAAACCACTGCACACATGGAAGATAGCAGTAACCATTCCTCTATCTGTTTTAAATGCCACCCCGAGCATACCAGCTTTGGTATGGGTTTACCAAGCGATTCAAAGGTAGGTTCCCACCCATACATTTCTATGGGAAATTTTTGACTATCTTAGCATCGAGGTGTTGATGAGATATGCAATATGAGCAAACCACTGCACACATGGAAGTTAGCAGTAACCATTCCTTTATCTGTTTTAAATGCCACCTCGAGCATACCGGCTTCGGTATGGGTTAACCAAGCGATTCAAAAGTAGGTTCCCACCCATACATTCCTATGGGAAACCACCCATACATCTCTATGGGAAATAATGACTATCTTAGCATCGAGGTGTTGATGAGACATGCAATATGAGTAAACCACTGCACACATGGAAGATAGCAGTAACCATTCCTCTATCTGTTTTAAATGCCACCCCGAGCATACCAGCTTTGGTATGGGTTTACCAAGCGATTCAAAAGTAGGTTCCCACCCATACATTTCTATGGGAAATTTTTGACTATCTTAGCATCGAGGTGTTGATGAGACATGCAATATGAGCAAACCACTGCACACATGGAAGATAGCAGTAACCATTCCTTTATCTGTTTTAAATGCCACCCCGAGCATACCTGCTTTGGTATGGGTTAACCAAGCGATTCAAAAGTAGGTTCCCACCCATACATTCCTATGGGAAACCACCCATACATCTCTATGGGAAATAATGACTACCTTAGCATTGAGGTGTTGATGAGACATGCAATATGAGCAAACCACTGCACACATGGAAGATAGCATTAACCATTCCTCTATCTGTTTTAAATGCCACCCCGTGCATACCAGCTTTGGTATGGGTTAACCCAGCGATTCAAAAGTAGGTTCCCACCCATACATACCTATGGGAAACCACCCATTCATCTCTATGGGAAATAATGACTATCTTAGCATCGAGGTGTTGATGAGACATGCAATATGAGTAAACCACTGCACACATGGAAGATAGCAGTAACCATTCCTCTATCTGTTTTAAATGCCACCCCGAGCATACCAGCTTTGGTATGGGTTTACCAAGCGATTCAAAAGTAGGTTCCCACCTATATATTTCTATGGGAAATTTTTGACTATGCCAATTGGGCCAATTGGTTCCAATGGCCCAATTGGTGCGGTATGTCCCAATGAATTGATGCCAATTGGGCCAATTGGTTCCATTGGCCCAATTGGCGCAATATGTTCTGAAGATATAATCCCAATTGGGCCAATTGGTTCCACAGGCCCAATTGGCGCGATATGTACTATTTATGCCAATTGGGCCAATTGGTTCGACGGGCCCAATTGGTGCGAAATGTCCCAATGAATTGACGCCAATTGGGCCAATTGGTTCCATCGGCCCAATTGGCGCGATATGTACAATTTATGCCAATTGGGCCAATTGGTACCACCGGCCCAATTGTTGCGGTATGTCCCAATGAATTGATGCCAATTGGGCCAATTGGTTCCATCGGCCCAATTGGCGCTATATGTTCTAATGAAATGATACCAATTGGGCCATTTGGTTCCGCCGTCCAATTGGCGCGATATGTACTATTTATGCCAATTGGGACAATTGGTTCCACGGGCCCAATTGGTGCGATATGTCCCAATGGATTGATGCCAATTGGGCAACTTGGTTCCATCGTCCCAATTGGCGCGATATGTACAATTTATGCCAATTGGGCCAATTGGTTTCACCGGCCCAATTGGTGCGGTATGTCCCAATGAATTGATGCCAATTGGGCCAATTGGTTCCATTGGCCCAATTGGTGCGACATGAACTGTTTATGCCAATTGGGCCAATTGGTTCAACGGGCCCAATTGGTAAGGTATGTCCCAATGAATTGATGCCAATTGGGCCAATTGGTTCCATCGGCCCAATTGGCGCGATATATACAATTTATGCCAATTGGGCCAATTGGTTCCACAGGCCCAATTGCTGCGGTATGTCCCTATGCATTGATGCCAATTGGGCCAAATGGTTCCATTGGCCCAATTGGCGCGATATGTCCTAACGAAATGATGCCAAATGGGCCAATTGGTTCCAACGGCCCAATTGGCGCGATATGTACTATTTATGCCAATTGGGCCAATTGGTTAGACGGGCCCAATTGGTGCGGTATGTCCCAATGAATTGATGCCAATTGGGCCAATTGGTTCCATTGGCCCAATTGGCGTGATATGAAGAATTTATGCCAATTGGGCCAATTGGTTCCACCGGCCTAATTGGTGCGATATGTCCCAATGAATTGATGCCAATTGGGCCAATTGGTTCCATTGGCCCAATTGGTGCGATATGAACTATTTATGCCAATTGGGCCAATTGGTTAGACGGGCCCAATTGGTGCGGTATGTCCCAATGAATTGATGCCAATTGGAGCAATTGGTTCCATCGGCCCAATTGGCGCGATATGTTCTAATGAAATGATACCAATTGGGCCAATTGGTTCCGCCGGCCAATTGGCGCGATATGTACTATTTATGCCAATTGGGCCAATTGGTTCCACGGGCCCAATTGGTGCGATATGTCCCAATGGATTGATGCCAATTGGGCCACTTGGTTCCATCGTCCCAATTGGCGCGATATGTACAATTTATGCCATTTGGGCCAATTGGTTCCACCGGCCCCATTGGTGCGGTATGTCCCAATGAATTGATGCCAATTGGGCCAATTGGTTCCATTGGCCCAATTGGTGCGATATGAACTATTTATGCCAATTGGGCCAATTGGTTCAACGGGCCCAATTGGTATGGTATGTCCCAATGAATTGATGCCAATTGGGCCAATTGGTTCCATCGGCCCAATTGGCGCGATATATACAATTTATGCCAATTGGGCCAATTGGTTCCACAGGCCCAATTGCTGCGGTATGTCCCTATGAATTGATGCCAATTGGGCCAAATGGTTCCATCGGCCCAATTGGCGCGATATGTCCTAACGAAATGATGCCAAATGGACCAATTGGTTCCAACGGCCCAATTGGCGCGATATGTACTATTTATGCCAATTGGGCCAATTGGTAAGACGGGCCCAATTGGTGCGGTATGTCCCAATGAATTGATGCCAATTGGGCCAATTGGTTCCATTGGCCCAATTGGCGTGATATGAAGAATTTATGCCAATTGGGCCAATTGGTTCCACCGGCCCAATTGGTGCGATATGTCCCAATGAATTGATGCCAATTGGGCCAATTGGTTCCATTGGCCCAATTGGTGCGATATGAACTATTTATGCCAATTGGGCCAATTGGTTCAACGGGCCCAATTGGTGCGGTATGTCCCAATGAATTGATGCCAATTGGGCCACTTGGTTCCATCGGCCCAATTGGCGGGATATGTCCTAATGAAATGATGCCATGTGGGCCAATTCGTTCCACCGGCCCAATTGGCGCGATATGTACTATTTATGCCAATTGGGCCAATTGGCTCCACGGGCCCAATTGGTGCGATATGTCCCAATGAATTGATGCCAATTGGGCCAATTGGTTCCATCGGCCCAATTGGCGCGATATGTACAATTTATGCCAATTGGGCCAAATGGTTCCAACGGCCCAATTGGTGCGGTATGTCCCAATGAATTGATGCGAATTGGGCCAATTGGTTCCATCTAACCAATTGGCGCGATATGTACTATTTATGCCAATTGGGCCAATTGGTTCCACGGGCCCAATTGGTGCGATATGTCCCAATGAATTGATGCCAATTGGGTAAATTGGTTCCATCGGCCCAATTGGCGCGATAAGTACAATTTATGCCAATCGGGCCAATTGGTTCCAATGGCCCAATTGGTGCGGTATGTCCCAATGAATTGATGCCAATTGGGCCAATTGGTTCCATCCGCCCAATTCGCGGGATATGTCCTAATGAAATGATGCCAATCGGGCCAATTGGTTCCACCGGCCCAATTGGCGCGATATGAACAATTTACGCCAATTGGGCCAATTGGTTCCACGGGCCCAATTGGTGCGATATGTCCCAATGAATTGATGCCAATTGGGCCAATTGGTTCCATCGGCCCAATTGGCGCGATATGTACAATTTATGCCAATTGGGCCAATTGGCACCACCGGCCCAATTGTTGCGGTATGTCCCAAAGAATTGATGCCAATTGGGCCAATTGGTTCCACGGGCCCAATTGGTGCGATATGTCCCAATGGATTGATGCCAATTGGGCCACTTGGTTCCATCGGCCCAATTGGCGCGATAAGTACAATTTATGCCAATCGGGCCAATTGGTTCCAATGGCCCAATTGGTGCGGTATGTCCCAATGAATTGATGCCAATTGGGCCAATTGGTTCCTCCGGCCCAATCGGCGCGATATGATTAATTTGCGCCAATTGGGCCAATTGGTTCCACGGGCCCAATTGGTGCGATATGTCCCAATGAATTGATGCTAATTGGGCCAATTGGTTCCATCGGCCCAATTGGCGCTATATGTACAATTTATGCCAATTGGGCCAATTGGTACCACCGGCCCAATTGTTGCGGTTTGTCCCAATGAATTGATGCCAATTGGGCCAATTGGTTCCATCGGCCCAATTGGCGCGATATGTACAATTTATGCCAATTGGGCCAATTGGTATCACCGGCCCAATTGTTGCGGTATGTCCCAATGAATTAATGCCAATTGGGCCAATTGGTTCCATCGGCCCAATTGGCGCGATATGTTCTAATGAAATGATACCAATTGGGCCAATTGGTTCCGCCGGCCCAATTGGCGCGATATGTACAATTTATGCCAATTGGGCCAATTGGTTCCACGGGCCCAATTGGTGCGATATGTCCCAATGGATTGATGCCAATTGGGCCACTTGGTTCCATCGGCCCAATTGGCGCGATATGTACAATTTATGCCAATTGGGCCAATTGGTTCCACCGGCCCAATTGGTGCGGTATGTCCCAATGAATTGATGCCAATTGGGCCAATTGGTTCCATTGGCCATATTGGTGCGATATGAACTATTTATGCCAATTGGGCCAATTGGTTCCACCGACCCAATTGGCGCGATATGTACTATTTATGCCAATTGGGCCAATTGGTTCCACGGGCCCAATTGGTGCGATATGTGCCAATAAATTATTGCCAATTGGGCCAATTGGTTCCATTGGCCCAATTGGTGCGATATGAACTATTTATGCCAATTGGGCCAATTGGTTCCACGGGCCCAATTGGTGCGATATGTACTAATTTTCCACGGGCCCAATTAGTGAGATATGTCCTAACGAAATGATGCCAAATGGACCAATTGGTTCCACCGGCCCAATTGGCGCGATATGTACTATTCATGCCAATTGGGCCAATTGGTTCCACGGGCCCAATTGGTGCGATATGTCCCAATGAATTGAGGCGAATTGGGCCGATTGGTTCCATCGGCCCAATTGGCGCGATATGTACAATTTATGCCAATTGGGCCAATTGGTTCCACCGGCCCAATTGGCGCGGTATGTCCCAATGAATTGATGCCAATTGGGCCAATTGGTTCCATCGGCCCAATTGGCGCGATGTGTACTATTTATGCCAATTGGGCCAATTGGTTCCACGGGCCCAATTGGTGCGATATGTCCCAATGAATTGATGCCAATTGGGTAAATTGGTTCCATCCGCCCAATTGGCGCGATAAGTACAATTTATGCCAATCGGGCCAATTGGTTCCAATGGCCCAATTGGTGCGGTATGTCCCAATGAATTGATGCCAATTGGGCCAATTGGTTCCATCCGCCCAATTGGCGCGATATGTCCTAATGAAATGATGCCAATTGGGCCAATTGGTTCCACCGGCCCAATTGGCGCGATATAAACAATTTACGCCAACTGGGCCAATTGGTTCCACGGGCCCAATTGGTGCGATATGTCCCAATGAATTGATGCCAATTGGGCCAATTGGTTCCATCGGCCCAATTGGAGCGACATGTACAATTTATGCCAATTGGGCCAATTGGTACCACCGGCCCAATTGTTGCGGTATGTCCCAATGAATTGATGCCAATTGGGCCAATTGGTTCCATCGGCCCAATTGGCGCGATATGTCCTGATGAAATGATGCCAATTGGGCCAATTGGTTCCACCGGCCCAATTGGCGCGATATGTACTATTTATGCCAATTGGGCCAATTGGTTCCACGGGCCCAATTGGTGTGATATGTCCCAATGAATTGATGCCAATTGGGGCAATTGGTTCCATCGGCCCAATTGGCGCGATATGTTCTGATGAAATGATACCAATTGGGCCAATTGGTATCATTTCAAGTGCACAAATCCGTCGCGCTGCGACGGATGTGCACTTATGCGGGATCTATCTGTAACAATTTGGCACAATTTGGCGCGTTGCGACGGATTGCAGCATTTTCGTGGAACCAATCTGTAACAATTCGGCGCGCTACAACGGATTGCTGCATTATCGCTGGATCAATCTGCAACAATTCGGGGCAATTCGGCGCGCTGAGACCGATTGTTTCACTATGGCGGGATTAATCTGCAACAATTAGGCGCAATTCGGTTCGCTGAGACGGATTGCTGCACTATTGCGGGATCAATCTGCAATATGTTATTCGGCACAATTCGGCGCGCTGCGACCGATTGCTGCACTTTCACGGCTTCAATCTGCAACAATTCAGCGCAATTCGGCGCGCTGCGACGGATTCCTGCAGTTTCGCAGGATCAATCTGTAACAATTCGGGGCAATTCGGCGCGCCGAATGGTAGTGGTAGTGGGATTGGTAGTGGTAGTGGTAGTGGGATTGGTAGTGGGATTGGTAGTGGTAGTGGTAAGGGCAGTTGGATTGGTAGTGGGATTGGTAATGGTAGTGGTAGTGGTAGTGGGATTGTTAGAGATAGTGATAGAGGAAGTGGGATTGGTAGTGGTAATAGGAGTGGGATTGGTAGTGGGATTAGTAGTGGTAGTGGTAGAGGTAGTGGGATTGGTTGTGGTAGTGGTAGTGGTAGTGGGATTGGTAGTGGGATTGGTATTGAGATTGGTAGTAGTAGTGGTAGTGGTAGTGGGATTGGTAGTGGGAGTGGTAGTGGGATTGGTAGTGGTAGAGGTAGTGAGATTGGTATTGAGATTGGTAGTGGTAATGGTAGTGGTTCAATCTGCAAAAATTCAGCACAATTCGGCGCGCTGCGACGGATGCCTGTACTTTCGCAGGATCAATCTGTAACAATTCGGGGCAATTCGGCGCACCGAGACCGATTGCTTAGTGGTAGTGGGATTGGTAGTGGTAGTGGTAGTGGGATTGGTAGTGGGATTGGTAGTGGTTGTGGTAGTGGTAGTAGGATTGGTAGTGGTAGTGGTAGTGGTTGTGGGATTGGTAGTGGATTGGTAGAGGGATTGGTAGTGGGATTGGTAGTGGTAGTGGTAGTGGGATTGGTAGTGGTAGTGGAAGAGGTAGTGGGATTGGTAGTGGGATGGGTAGTGGTAGTGGTAGTGGTAGTGGGATTGGTAGTGGGATTGGTAGTGGTAATTGTAGTGGTAGTGGGATCGGTAGTGGGATTTGTAGTGGTAGTGGTATTGGGATTGGTAGTGGTAGTGGTAGTGGGATTGGTAGTGGTAGTGGTAGTGGTAGTGGGATTGTTAGTGGGATTGGTAGTGGGATTGGTTGTGGTAGTGGGATTGGTAGTGGGATTGGTAGTGGGATTGGTAGTGGGATTGGTAGTGGGATTGGTAGTGGGATTGGTAGTGGTAGTGGTTGAGGTAGTGGGATTGGTAGTGGGATTGGAAGTGGGATTGGTAGTGGTAGTGGGATTGGTAGTGGGATTGGTAGTGGGATTGGTAGTGGGATTGGTAGTGGTAGTGGTAGTGGTAGTGGGATTGTTAGTGGGATTGGTAGTGGGATTGGTAGTGGGATTGGTAGTGGTAGTGGTAGTGGTAGTGGGATTGGTAGTGGGATTGGTAGTGGGATTGGTAGTGGAAATTGTAGTGGTCGTGGGATTAGTAGTGGGATTGGTAGTGGTAGTGGGATTGGTAGTGGGATTGGTAGTGGGATTGGTAGTGGGATTGGTAGTGGTAGTGGGATTGGTAGTGGTAGTGGTAGAGGTAGTGGGATTGGTAGTGGGATTGGTAGTGGTAGTTGTAGTGGTAGTGGGATTGGTAGTGGGATCGGTAGTGGGATTGGTAGTGGTAATTGTAGTGGTAGTGGGATCGGTAGTGGGATTTGTAGTGGTAGTGGTAGTGGGATTGGTAGTTGTAGTGGTAGTGGGATTGGTAGTGGGATTGGTAGTGGAAATTGTAGTGGTCGTGGGATTGGTAGGGGACTTGGTAGTGGTAGTGGTAGATCGATTGCTAGTGGTAGTGGTAGTGGGATTGGTAGTGGGATTGGTAGTGGTAGCGGTAATGGGATTGGTAGTGGGATTGGTAGTGGTAATTATAGTGGTAGTGGGATAAGTAGTGGGATTGGTATTGGTAGTGGTAGTGGGATTGGAAGTGGTAGTGGTAGTGGGATTGGCCGCGGAATTGGTAGTGGAATTGGTTGTGGGTTTGTTTGTGGTAGTGGTAGTGGTAGTGGGATTGGTAGTGGGATTGGTAGTGGTATTTGAAGTGGGATTGCGGGATCTATCTGGAGTGAGCAATCTCCATGTATGACTCCTGCAGGAGTAAAATATGTCACTATGAATGACTCCTGCAGGAGTCACGTATTTCAATATATGACTCCTGCAGGAGTGAAGTATTTCATTGAATGACGCCTGCAAGAGTCAAGAATGTCAATATATATGACTCTTGCAGGAGTCAAGGATCTCCATACATGAAACCTGCAGGAGTCTAGTATGTCAGTATCAATGACTCCTGCAGGAGTCAAGTATTTCAATGTATGACTCAAGTATTTCAATGTATGACTCCTGCAGGAGTCAAATATATCATTATGTATGACTATTGCAGGAGTCAACTCTATACTTAAATGTCAATATGTATGACTTCTGCAGGAGTCAAGTATCTCCATGCATGACTCCTACAGGAGTGAAAAATCTCCATGTATGACTCCTGCAGGAGTCAAGTATGTCAGTATGTTTGACTCCAGCAGGAGTCAAGTATGTCACTATGAATGACTCCTGCAGGAGTCAAGTATTTCAATGTATGACTCCTGCAGGAGTCAAATATTTCAATGAAGGACTCCTGCAGGAATAAAGTATGTCATTATGTATAACTCCTCCAGGAGTCATGCATCTCCATGCATTACTCCTGCAGGAGTCAAGTATCTGAACCTGCGTCAGCAGGTTCAATATAGGATTGATTGAGGAGTCATGAATGTCATTTTTTCAACAATTATGACTCCTTCAGGAGTCAAGTATTTCAATGTATGACTCCTGCAGGAGTCAAGTATTTTAATATGTATGACTCCTGCAGGAGTCAAGTATGTCAGTATGTATGACTCCTGCAGGAGTCAACTATATATATGCATGACTCCTGCAGGAGTCAAGTATGTCAATATCTCTGACTCCTTCAGAAGTCAAGTATTTAAATGTATGACTCCTGCAGGAGTCAAGTATTTCAATATGTATGACTCCTGCAGGAGTCAAGTATGTCAGTATGTATGACTCATGCAGGAGTCAACTATATATATGCATGACTCCTGCAGGAGTCAAGTATGTCAGTATGCAAGACTCCCGCAGCAGTCAAGAATGTTAATGTATGATTCCTGCAGGAGTCAAGTATCTCCAAGCATGACTTCTGCAGGAGTCAAGTATTTCAGTATGTATGATACCTGCAGGAGTCAAGTATGTCACTCAAGTATTTCAATGTACGAGTCCTGCAGGAGTCAATTATTTTAATTATGACTCCTGCAGGAGTCATGTATGTCAATATGTCTGACTCCTGCAGGAGTCAAGTATTTCAATGTATGACTCCTGCAGGAGTCAAGTATTTCGATATGTATGACTCCTGCAGGAGTCAAGTATCTCCATGCATGACTCCTGCAGGAGTCAAGTATGTCAGTATGCATGACTCCAGCACGAGTCAAGTATCTCAATGTATGACTCCTGCAGGATGCAAGTATGTCATTATGCAAGTATGTCACTATGACTCCTGCAAGATGCAAGTATGTCACTATGCATGACTCCTGCAGGAGTCAACAATTTAAATGATTGACTCCTGCGGGAGTCAAGTATTTCAATGTATGACTCCTGCGGGAGTCAAGTATTTCAAAGCATAACTCCCGCAGGAGTCAAGTATGTCAATATGTAGGACTCCTGCAGGAGTCAAGTATCTCAATGTATGACTCCTGCAAGTGTCAAGTATGTCACAATGCAACTCTCCTGCAGGAGTCAAGTATTTCAATGTATGACTCCTGCAGGAGTCAAGGATGTCAATATGTATGACTTCTGCTGGAGTCAAGTATCTCCATGCATGACTCCTACAGGAGTGAAAAATCTCCATGCATGACTCCTGCAGGAGTCAAGTGTATCAGTATGTTTGACTCCAGAAGGAGTCAAGTATGTCACTATGAATGACTCCTGCAGGAGTCAAGTATTTCAATGTATGACTCCTGCTGGAGTGAAGTGTTTCAATGTATGACTCCTGAAGGAGTCAAGTATGTCAGTATCATTGACTACTACAGGAGCCATATGTCAATATGTATGACTCCTGCAGGAGTGAGCAATCTCCATGCATGACTCCTGCAGGAGTATGAGTCCTGCAGGAGTCAAGTATGTCAATATGTAAGACTCCTGTAGGAGTCAACTTTTTATTTGCATGACTCCTGCAGGAGTCAAGTATGTCAGTTTGTATGACTGCTGCAGGAGTCAAATATGTTACAATGAATGACTCCAGCAGGAGTCAAGTATTTCAATGTATGACTCCTACAAGAGTCAAGTTTGTCAGAATGCATGACTCCGGCAGGAGTCAAATATATATTTGAATGACTCCTGCAGGAGTATAGTATGTCAATATGTATGACTCCTCCAGGAGTCATTTATCTCCATGCATGACTCCTGCAGGAGTCAAGTATGTCAGTATGCAAGACTCCTGCAGGAGTCAAGTATCTCAATGTATGACTCCGGCTGGAGTCAAGTATCTCCATGCATGACTCCTGCAGGAGTCAAGTATGTCAGTATGTATGACTCCTGCCGGAGTCAAGTATGTCTCTCAAGAATTTCAATGTATGACTCCTGCAGGAGTCAAGTATTTCAATTATGACTCTTGCAGGAGTCAAGTATGTCAATATGTCTGACTCCTGCAGGAGTCAAGTATTTCAATGTATGACTCCTGCAGGAGTCAAGTATTTCAATATGTATGCTGCAGGAGTAAAGTATGTCAGTATGCATGACTCCTGCAGGAGTCAACTATATATTTGCATGATTCCTGCAGGAGTCAAGTATGTCAGTATGCAAGACTCCTGCAGGAGTCAAGTATCTCAATGTATGACTCCTGCAGGAGTCAAGTATCACCAAGCATGACTCCTGCAGGAGTCAAGTATGTCATTATGTCTGACTCCTGCAAGAGTCAAGTATTTCAATGTATGACTCTTGCAGGAGTCAAGTATATCAATATGTATGACTCCTGCAGGAGTCAAGTATCTCCATGTATGACTCCTGAAGGAGTCAAGTATGTCAGTATCAATGACTACTACAGGAGCCATATGTCAATATGTATGACTCCTGCAGGAGTGAGCAATCTCCATGTATGACTCCTGCAGGAGTAAAATATGTCACTATGAATGACTCCTGCAGGAGTCAAGTATGTCAGATTGGATGACTTGTGCAGGAGTCTAATATGTCAAAATGAATGACTCCTGCAGGAGTCAAGTATTTCAATCTATGACTCCTACAAGAGTCAAGTTTGTCAGTATGCATGACTCCAGCAGGAGTCAAATATTTCAATGAATGACTCCTGCAGGAGTAAAGTATGTCAATATGTATGATTCCTCCAGTAGTCAATTATCTCCATGCATGACTCCTGCAGGAGTCAAGTATGTCAGTATGATGCAAGACTCCTGCAGGAGTCAAGTATCTCCATGCATGACTCCTGCAGGAGTCAAGTAGGTCAGTATGAATGACTCCTGCTGGAGTCATATGTCAATTTGTATGACTCCTGCAGGAGTCAGCAATCTCCATGTATGACTCCTGCAGGAGTCAAGTATGTCAGAATGTATGAGTCCTGCAGGAGTCAAGTATGTCAATATATATGACTCCTGTAGGTGTCAACTATATATTTGCATGACTCCTGCAGGAGTCAAGTAAGTCAGTTTGTATGACTGCTGCAGGAGTCAAATATGTTACAATGACTCCTGCAGGAGTCAAGTATGTCAGTATGCAAGACTCCTGCAGGAGTCAAGTATCTCAATGTATGACTCCTGCAGGAGTCAAGTATCTCCATGAATGACTCCTGCAGGAGTCAAGTATGTCAGTACGTATGACTCCTGCAGGAGTCAAGTATGTCTCTCAAGAATTTCAATGTATGACTCCTGCAGGAGTCAAGTATTTCAATTATGACTCTTGCAGGAGTCAAGTATGTCAATATGTCTGACTCCTGCAGGAGTCAAGTATTTCAATGTATGACTCCTGCAGGAGTCAAGTATTTCAATATGTATGCTGCAGGAGTAAAGTATGTCAGTATGCATGACTCCTGCAGGAGTCAACTATATATTTGCATGATTCCTGCAGGAGTCAAGTATGTCAGTATGGAAGACTCCTGCAGGAGTCAAGTATCTCAATGTATGACTCCTGCAGGAGTCAAGTATCTCCAAGCATGACTCCTGCAGGAGTCAAGTATGTCATTATGTCTGACTCCTGCAGGAGTCAAGTATTTCAATGTATGACTCCTGCAGGAGTCAAGTGTATCAATATGTATGACTCCTGCAGGAGTCAAGCATCTCCAAGTATGACTCATGAAGGAGTCAAGTATGTCAGTATCAATGACTACTACAGGAGCCATATGTCAATATGTATGACTCCTGCAGGAGTGAGCAATCTCCATGTATGACTCCTGCAGGAGTAAAATATGTCACTATGAATGACTCCTGCAGGAGTCAAGTATGTCAGTTTGGATGACTTGTGCAGGAGTCTAATATGAATGACTCCTGCAGGAGTCAAGTATTTCAATGTATGACTCCTACAAGAGTCAAGTTTGTCAGTATGCATGACTCCAGCAGGAGTCAAATATTTCAATGAATGACTCCTGCAGGAGTAAAGTATGTCAATATGTATGACTCCTCCAGTAGTCAATTATCTCCATGCATGACTCCTGCAGGAGTCAAGTATGTCAGTATGGAATACTCCTGCAGGAGTCAAGTATCTCAATGTATGACTCCTGCAGGAGTCAAGTGTCTCCATGCATGACTCCTGAAGGAGTCAAGTATGTCAGTATGTATGACTCCTGCAGGAGTCAAGTATCTCCATGCATGACTCCTGCAGGAGTCAAGTAGGTCAGTATGAATGACTCCTGCTGGAGTCATATGTCAATTTGTATGACTCCTGCAGGAGTCAGCAATATCCATGTATGACTCCTGCAGGAGTCAAGTATGTCAAAATGTATGAGTCCTGCAGGAGTCAAGTATGTCAATATGTATGACTCCTGTAGGTGTCAACTATATATTTGCATGACTCCTGCAGGAGTCAAGTAAGTCAGTTTGTATATGACTGCTGCAAGAGTCAAATATGTTACAATGAATGACTCCTGCAGGAGTCAAGTATGTCAGTATGCAAGACTCCTGCAGGAGTCAAGTATCTCAATGTATGACTCCTGCAGGAGTCAAGTATCTCCAAGCATGACTCCTGCAGGAGTCAAGTATGTCAATATGTCTAATTCCTGCAGGAGTCAAGTATTTCAATGTATGACTCCTGCAGAAGTCAAGTATATCAATATGTATGACTCCTGCAGGAGTCAAGTATCTCCATGTATGACTCCTGAAGGAGTCAAGTTTGTCAGTATCAATGACTACTACAGGAGCCATATGTCAATATGTATGACTCCTGCAGGAGTGAGCAATCTCCATGTATGACTCCTGCAGGAGTAAAATATGTCACTATGAATGACTCCTGCAGGAGTCACGTATTTCAATATATGACTCCTGCAGGAGTGAAGTATTTCATTGAATGACGCCTGCAGGAGTCAAGAATGTCAATATATATGACTCTTGCAGGAGTCAAGGATCTCCATACATGAAACCTGCAGGAGTCTAGTATGTCAGTATCAATGACTCCTGCAGGAGTCAAGTATTTCAATGTATGACTCAAGTATTTCAATGTATGACTCCTGCAGGAGTCAAATATATCATTATGTATGACTATTGCAGGAGTCAACTCTATACTTAGATGTCAATATGTATGACTTCTGCAGGAGTCAAGTATCTCCATGCATGACTCCTACAGGAGTGAAAAATCTCCATGTATGACTCCTGCAGGAGTCAAATATGTCACTATGAATGACTCCTGCAGGAGTGAAGTATTTCAATGAATGACTCCTGCAGGAGTGAAGTATTTCAATGAATGACTCCTGCCGGAGTGAAGTATTTCAATGAATGACTCCTGCAGTAGTCAAGAATGTCAATATGTATGACTCTTGCAGGAGTCAAGGGTCTCCGTGCATGACACCTGCAGGAGTCAAGTATGTCAGTATCAATGACTCCTGCAGGAGTCAAGTATTTCAATGTATGACTCAAGTATTTCAATGTATGACTCCTGAAGGAGTCAAATATATCATTATGTATGACTATTGCAGGAGTCAAGTCTATACTTGCATGACTCCTGCAGGAGTCAAGTATTTCAATGTATGACTCCTGCAGGAGTCAAGTATGTCAGTATGTATGACTCCTGCAGGAGTCAACTATTTATTTGCATGACTCCTGCAGGAGTCAATGTATGACTACTGCAGGAGTCAAATATGTCATTATGAATGACTCCTGCAAGAGTGAAGTATTTCAATGAATGATTCCTGCAGGAGTGAAGTATTTCAATGAATGACTCCTGCCGGAGTGAAGTATTTCAATGAATGACTCCTGCAGTAGTCAAGAATGTCAATATGTATGACTCTTGCAGGAGTCAAGGGTCTCCGTGCATGACACCTGCAGGAGTCAAGTATGTCAGTATCAATGACTCCTGCAGGAGTCAAGTATTTCAATGTATGACTCAAGTATTTCAATGTATGACTCCTGAAGGAGTCAAATATATCATTATGTATGACTATTGCAGGAGTCAAGTCTATACTTGCATGACTCCTGCAGGAGTCAAGTATTTCAATGTATGACTCCTGCAGGAGTCAAGTATGTCAGTATGTATGACTCCTGCAGGAGTCAACTGTTTATATGCATGACTCCTGCAGGAGTCAATGTATGACTACTGCAGGAGTCAAATATGTCATTATGAATGACTCCTGCAAGAGTCAAGTATCTCCATGCATGACTCCTGCAGGAGTCATAAATGTCAGTATGAATGACTCCTGCAGGAGTCATATGTCAATTTGTATGACTCCCGCAGGAGTGAGCAATCTCCATGTATGACTCCTGCAAGAGTATGAGTCCTGCAGGAGTCAAGTATGTCAATATGAATGACTCCTGTAGGAGTCAACTATTTATTTGCATGACTCCTGTAGGAGTCAAGTACGTCCGTTTGTATGACTGCTGCAGGAGTCAAATATGTTACAAAGAATGACTCCTGCAGGAGTCAAGTATTTCAATGTATGACTCCTACCAGAGTCAAATTTGTCAGTATGCATGACTCCAGCAGGAGTCAAATAATTCAATGAATGACTCCTGCAGGAGTAAAGTATGTCAATATGTATGACTCCTCCACGAGTCATTTATCTGTATGCATGACTCCTGCAGGAGTCAAGTATGTCAGTATGCAAGACTCCTGCAGGAGTCAAGTATCTCAATGTATGACTCCTGCAAGAGTCAAGTATCTCCATGCATGACTCCTGCAGGAGTCAAGTATGTCAGTATGTATGACTCCTGCAGGAGTCAAGTATGTCTCTCAAGAATTTCAATGTATGACTCCTGCAGGAGTCAAGTATTTCAATTATGACTCTGCAGGAGTCAAGTATGTCAATATGTCTGACTCCTGCAGGAGTCAAGTATTTCAATGTATGACTCCTGCAGGAGTCAAGTATTTCAATATGTATGACTCCTGCAGGAGTCAAGTATGTCAGTATGCATGATTCCTGCAGGAGTCAACTATATATTTGCATTATCTCCTGCAGGAGTCAAGTATGTCAGTATGCAAGACTCCTGCAGGAGTCAAGTATCTCAATGTATGACTCCTGCAGGAGTCAAGTATCTCCGAGCAAGACTCCTGCAGGAGTCAAGTATGTCAATATGTCTGACTCCTGCAGGAGTCAAGTATTTCAATGTATGACTCCTGCAGGAGTCAAGTATATCAATATGTATGAATCCTGCAGGAGTCAAGTATCTCCATGTATGACTCCTGAAGGAGTCAAGTATCTCCATGTATGACTCCTGAAGGAGTCAAGTATGTCAGTATCAATGACTACTACAGGAGCCATATGTCAATATGTATGACTCCTGCAGGAGTGAGCAATCTCCATGTATGACTCCTGCAGGAGTAATATATGTCACTATCAATGACGCCTGCAGGAGTCACGTATTTCAATATATGACTCCTGCAGGAGTGAAGTATTTCATTGAATGACTCCTGCAGGAGTCAAGAATGTCAATATGTATGACTCTTGCAGGAGTCAAGGATCTCCATACATGAAACCTGCAGGAGTCAAGTATGTCAGTATCAATGACTCCTGCAGGAGTCAAGTATCTCAATGTATGACTCCCGCAGGATTGAAGTATTTCAATGTATGACTCCTGCTGGAGTCAATTATGTCAATACGTATGACTCCTGCAAGAGTCAAGTATCTCCATGCATGACTCCTGCAGGAGTCAAGTATGTCAGTATCAATGACTCCTGCAGGAGTCATATGTCAATTTGTATGACTCCTGAAGGTGTGAGCAATCTCCATGTATGATTCCTGCAGGAGTCAAGTATGTTAGAATGTATGAGTCCTGCAGGAGTCAAGTATGTCAATATGTATGACTCCTGCAGGAGTCAACTATATATTTGCATGACTCCTGCAGGAGTCAAGTATGTCAGATTGGATGACTGCTGCTGGAGTCTAATATGTCAGAATGTATGACTCCTGCTGGAGTCAACTATATATTTGCATGACTCCTGCAGAAGTCAAATATGTGATGTCTGATACACAACTAAATCCAAAACCGGGATTATGGAATGTCAATTACAACGTGCACTCAACTTAAATAGTCCAATTAATGCAATCACTGCGCATGCTCCTACTAAGTCCAGTTCTTCACGTATCTTTTCCCCTATAAAAAACCCGCTTGATATTTTTCAACTTGCTTCTTGTTTCTCCTAGGTCTTCCTTCGGGTTCCCGTACATCCGGTACCTGCCTATTCGGGCGAGAAGGTGTAATTTTGGGCAAGCGCTGTCAGAAATGTTAAGAGACAGGCTCGTGTGTGGAGTAAATGATGAAAGAATCCAAAAAAGGTTGCTGTTGAAAGCAAAACTGGTGATAAAAGATGGGATAGTGCCTAAGTTTTGTAAGGCTCGCCCGGTGCCATATGCTTTGAAGGGACAGGTGGAAGAAGAGTTGGATAGACTGACCAGGGAGGGTATTTTAGAGCCAGTGGAAATAGCAGAATGGGCAGCCCCAATAGTGCCAGTGGTGAAGACAGATAAAAAGATTAGGATTTGTGGTGATTTCCGGTTAACAATAAACCCAGCTTTGGAAGTAGATAGATATCCTATTCCAAAAATAGAGGATTTGTTAGCCACCTTGGCAGGAGCGAAGATATTTTCAAAACTGGACCTCAGCTCAGGCGTGACTACCCGCTGAATTTAAGCATATCAATAAGCGGAGGAAAAGAAACCAACAGGGATTCCCCCAGTAACGGCGAGTGAAGCGGGAATAGCTCGAGTCTTAAATCTCCGGCGAAAAGCCGGCGAATTGTAGCCGAGAGAGGCACCTGCGCTCGGTAGTCGGTCGGCCAAAGTTGACCTGGAATGGCGCGTCATAGAGGGTGAGAACCCCATACGCGGCCGATTGGCTGCCGAGATATTAGGTGGCTTTGGAGACATCAGGATCAGATACGGAAACGCAGTACTGGGTGCTTGGAGGAGTGGATTCCGACAGAGGAAGTCACTGGAACAGCAAACGAGAATGAACAGGAAACAAGACAACACGACGAAGTACCCAGACAAGTTGGAGTAGAGGAAAGACTGGATGACTATGATGCAGTACTAGAGGAGGCAGAGCAAGGAGGGGGACCGAATAGGCAGGTACCGGATGTACGGGAACCCGAAGGAAGACCTAGGAGAAACAAGAAAAAAGTTGAAAAATATCAAGCGGGTTTTTCTTAGGGGAAAAGATATGTGAAGAACTGGACTTAGTAGGAGCATGCGCAGTGATTGCATTAATTGGACTATTTAAGTTGAGTGCACGTTGTAATTGACATTCCATAATCCCGGTTTTGGATTTAGTTGTGTATCAGACATCACAAAGTATGTCAGATGGGATGACTGCTTCAGGAGTCAAATATGTCACTATCAATGACTCCTACAGGAGTCAAGTATTTCAATGTATGACTCCTACAAGAGTCAAGTTTGTCAGTATGCATGAGTACTGCAGGAGTCAAATATTTCAATGAATGACTCCTGCAGGAGTAAAATATGTCAATTTGTATGACTCCTGCAGGAGTCAAGTATCTCATTGTATGACTCCTGCAGGAGTCAAGTATGTCACTATGCAAGACTCCTGCAGGAGTCAAGTATTTCAATGTATGACTCCTGCAGGAGTCAAGGATGTCCATATGTATGACTTCTGCAGGAGTCAAGTATCTCCATGCATGACTCCTACAGGAGTGAAAAATCTCCATGTATGACTCCTGCAGGAGTCAAGTATGTCAGTATGTATGACACCAGCCTGAGTCAAATATGTCACTATGAATGACTCCTGCAGGAGTCAAGTATTTCAATGTATGACTCCTGCAGGAGTGAAGTATTTCAATGAATGACTCCTACAGGAGTCAAGAATGTCAATATGTATGACTCTTGCAGGAGTCAAGGATCTCCATGCATGACACCTGCAGGAGTCAAGTATGTCAGTATCAATGACTCCTGCAGGAGTCAAGTATTTCAATGTATGACTCAAGTATTTCAATGTATGACTCCTGCAGGAGTCAAATATATCATTATGTATGACTCTTGCAGGAGTCAACTCTATACTTGCATGACTCCTGCAGGAGTCAAGTATTTCAATGTATGACTCCTGCAGGAGTCAAGTATGTCAGTATGTATGACTAATAGTTTTAATTTGCAGTGCGATGTTTCTTCACATACTAAGGACATGTAATACAGTGTACACTTAAAATGATGTAGTTCCAGTATGTGCGCTTCTATACAATTTATGCAAGGAAAATTTGTAAGTCTGTTGGGTGGGTTGGTGGGTGGATGGTCCTTCCCATAGTGCATCAAGATGTTCTAACAAGCCCATCGTGGCACATGTAACCTTACCTAAGTGACAAGGCCATATGCAGGCAGTGGCGTAGCAAGGTCTCCTGGCGCCCGGGGCGAGCTACTTGTTGGCGCCCCTCCCATAACCTCAAGTCAAACGTATTTCACAAATAAATATTAGAAATAACATGCAAATGCAGGGGCGGATACAGGGTTTTCAAAAAGGGGGGGTTGAGACCCGCGAGACGAAATGCGGGGGGGGGGGGGGTGCTGTCCGCTTCAGGCCCGACACGGAAAGCGGGGGGGGGGGGGGGGGGGGGGGGGTGCTGTCCGCTTCAGGCCGATACGAAAAGTGGCGGGGGGGGGGTGCTGTCCATTTAAGGCCCAATACGAAAAGCAGAGGGGGGGGGGGGGGGGAGTGCTGTCCGGCGCTTCAGGCCCGATATAAAAAGCGGGGAGGGGCTGTTTAGCAGAAGAGGGGGCGTTACCATATATGAAAGGGGGGGTTGCAACCCCCAAAACCCCCCCCCTGGATCCGCCTCTGAAATGATCGCTATATAATTTTTCCTTGAGTGAGCCTGAATACAACCGGTACCGTACGATTATCAAAGAAATTATGCTGAGCCTGACCTTAGACCTACTTTTAAAATTTTTGTTTGACCTATAAAAAATTTTTTTTCCCCACGATTTTAGCGCCCCTCTCAACTCGGCGCCCGGGGCGACCGCCCCCCTTGCCCCCCCCTTGCTACGCCACTGTATGCAGGTACTGTAGTGCTTTTTACTACCGCTGCATACGTGTGTTCAAATTATACATGGCACTGCAGGTGTCAAGCTAGCTGGTAAAAGACACGCCACACGTGTAAGTGAAGCCTGGTTAATTCATGGACAACGACTTAATTTAGGTGACAAGGTAGGTACGGTAGTGCGTTTGAATCGCACGGCTTAGAGATATAATATTGAACGTGGCCTAGCAGATGTGAATTAAGCTCGTAGGTGGCACGCCAGTCGTGTGGGAAGCTTAGTTAATAGAAAAAACTTGTATCAACGGCCAAATGTGCGGACGCTATACAAAAAAGTAATTAGGAACGTACATCGATGGAAGTTCAATAGACGAGAACAAAGTTCGGTCTTGCGTGGGCAGTCTGTCCTCGCTCCTGTGCCACACATTTCTAAAGGATGAAAGGTGTAAGGCAAGGCTATGGCAAATTTCAAAGTATCCAGTGGTTGTACATAAAGGGACTCACGCATTGTATTCCGGAATAGGTCGTACACTCTCCCGCGTACCCCTGTTGCACCTTCAGAAATGTGCGGCACGTATATCCCACCCTTCGTACCTGTTTAAACAGCTCAGCTCTGCTATTGAGGCCAATCGCTACAAAGTGCATTAAAAGGAATAATTAATAAGTAACTATTTCAAATTCAAATTTTAAGGATTAGATTGGTACATAGCGTACAGGTTGCTTATTGTAGTGACGCAAGGATTTTTAAAAGGTGAGTGAGGGGCAAAGCTTATATCTGTGAGGAGTGTGTGTGCAGTGTGTTTGCGCTGGATGGTCTGCCTCGTAACTAGAGGTCTACTTGATGCAGCAATTGGTCCTATATGGTGCTTACGATACGCCAGAGCACAACGCAATCTTCCAACAACACATCATAATGCAGTCGCGCTTTGAACCTATTGTACACTACGTCAAGCCTTGATGTTAGTAAAATAGACACCCGTAAATGACATTCGTGCTAAACAATTACTGCTCTGTTCAGAGCAACCATACAAATATACCTGGTGCTAACCACAAGGATTCGTAGCACAGTGCAACACTGGGCAAGATGATAAACAAATAATTTTAGTCGTGCCCGGACCATACAATGTATTAAATCAATTGATTTTCAATTGGCAGCCAAACAAACTCAAGGCATAAGTGGTGTCGTGACTCTAAGCTTTTCCCATTGTAATGATAGCTTGTTTATGTGTGCCCGTGACCTAGAACGCTGACGGCGTAGTATGCATGGATTTGAACGAGGGTACCCATGTCTATTCTAAAGGCTAGAGTATGTTTGAAAGGCATTTGCAAGTGTGCACGCGACTACGAAAGCTTGCCCCGCGGGTATTTAGGCTAGTGTAAGCGTACCCGTGGCTATGTAAGCGATGTAAGTGAATACAAGTGCTCCCGTGACAACGTAAGCTTGCCCCGTGGCAATGTATGCGTACCCGTGGCTATGTAAGCGAATGATGTAAGTATACTATTAACATGGGGCACGGCAGATGTGAACGAAGGTTGTAAATAGCACGCGGTAGAAAGTGATGCTGTGGGTAGCACTTACCAACATCCTCGACGAGCGTTTAATAGACGAGTACAAAGTACGGTTTTCACCTGGGCTGCCCCACTACCAATCCCACTACCACTACCAATCCCACTACTACTACCACTACCACTACCAATCCCACTACCACTACCACTACCAATCCCACTACCAATCCCACTACCACCACCACTATCAATCCCACTACCTCTATCACTATCACTACCAATTCCACTACCACTACCACTTCCATTACCAATCCCACTACCAATTCCACTACCACTACCACTACCACTACCAATCCCACTACCAATCCCACTACCACTACCAATCCCATTACCACTACCACTACCAATCCCACTACCAATCCCAATACCACTATCAATCCCACTACCAATCCCACTACCAATCCCACTACCATTACCACTTCCAATCCCACTACCACTACCACTACCAATCCCACTGCCAATCCCACTCCCACTACCGCTACCAGTACCAATCCCACTACCTCTACCACTACCACTACCAATCCAACTACAAATCCCACTACCAATCCCACTACCTCTACCACTATCACCACCATTCCCACTACCACTACCACTACCATTACCAATCCCACTACCAATCCCACTAGCACAACCACTACCAATCCCACTACCACTACCACTTGTAATCCCCCTATCAATCCCACTACCACTACAATTGCCATTACCAATCCCACTACCTATCCCACTACCAATCCCACTACCACTACCACTACCACTACCACTACCAATCCCACTATCTCTACCACTACCACTACCAATCCCACTACCAATCCCACTACCACCACCACTACCAATCCCACTACCAATCCCACTACCACTACCACTACCAATCCCACTACCACTACCACTACCAATCCCACTACCACTACCAGTACCAATCCCACTACCATTCACGCTACCACTACAATTACCACTGTTAATCCCACTACCAATCCCACTACCAATCCCACTACCAATCCCACTACCACTACTACTACCAATCCCACTACCACTACCCTGGCCAATCCCACTACTACTACCACTTCCAATCCCACTACCACTACCACTACCAATCCCACTACCAATCCCACTACCACTACCACTACCAATACCAATCCCACTACCACTACCACTACCACTACCAATCCCACTACCAATCCCACTACCAATCCCACTACCAATCGCACTACCTCTCCCACTACCACTACCACTACCAATCCCACTACCTCTACCACTACCAATCCCACTACCACTACCACTACAAATCCCACTACCACTACCACTACCACTACCAATCCCACTACCAATCCCACTACGACTACCACCACCACAACCAAACACACTACCAATCCCACTACCACTACCATTACCACTACCAATCCCACTACCAATCCCACTACCACTACCACTACCACAACCAATCCCACTACCACTACCACGGCCAATCCCACTACCATTACCACTTCCAATCCCACTACCACTACCACTACCAATCCCACTGCCAATCCCACTACAACTACCGCTACCACTACCAATCCCACTACGACTACCACTACCACTACCAATCCCACTACCAATCCCACTACCAATACAACTACCAATCCCACTACCTCTACCACTACCACTACCAATCCCACTACAAATCCCACTACCAATCCCACTACTTCTACCACTATCACCACCATTCCCACTACCACTACCACTACCACTACCATTCCCAATTCCACTACCAATCCCACTACCGGCACAATTCAGCGCGCTGCTACCGATTGCTGCACTTTCACGGGATCTATCTGTAACAATTCGGCGCAATTCGGCGCGCATGGACGGATTGGTGCGCTTAAGCTGGACCAATCTGTAACAATTCGGCGCAATTCGGCGTGGTACGACCGATTGCTGCACATTCACGGGATCAATCTGTAACAACTCAGCGCAATTCGACGCGATGCGACAGATTGTTGCACTTTCACGGGATCAATCTGTATCATTTCGGCGCAATTCGGCGCGCTGCGACGGATTGCTGCATTATCGCGGGATCAATCTGCAACAATTCGGCACAATTCGGCGCGCTGCGACCAATTGCTGCACTTTCACGGGTTCAATCTGTAACAATTCAGCGCAATTCGGCGCGCTGCAACGGATTGGTGCACTTTTGCGGGATCAATCTGCAACAATTCGGCACAATTCGGCGCGCTGCGACAGATTGCACCACTTTCGCGGAACCAATCTGTAAGAATTCGGCGCGCTGCAACGGATTGCTGCACTTTCACCGGGACAAATCTGTAACAATTCAGCGCAATTCGGCGCGCTGTGACGGAATCCTGCACTTTCGCAGGATCAATCTGTAACAATTTGGCGCAATTCGGCGTGGTGTGACCGATTGCTGCACATTCACGAGATCAATCTGTAACAACTCAGCGCAATTCGGCGCGCTGCGACGGATTGCTGCACTTTCACGGGATCAATCTGTAACAATTCGGCGCAATTCGGCGCGCTGCGACGGATTGGTGCACTTTCGCAGGAGCAATATGCAACAATTCTGCACAATTCAGCGCGTTGCTACCAATTGCTGCACTTTCACGGGTTCTATCTGTAACAATTCGGCACAATTAGTCGCGCATCGACGGAATGGTGTGCTTCGGCTGGACCAATCTAACAATTCGGCGCAATTCGGCGTGGTACGACAGAGTGTTGCACTTTCACGGGATCAATCTGCATTAATTCGGCGCAATTCGGCGCGCTGCGACGGATTGCTGCATTATCGCGGGATCAATCTGCAACAATTCGGCACAATTCGGCGCGCTGCGACCAATTGCTGCACTTTCACGGGTTCAATCTATAACAATTCAGAGCAATTCGGCGCGCTGCAACGGATTTGTGCACTTTTGCGGGATCAATCTGCAACAATTCGGCACAATTCGGCGCGCTGCGACAGATTGCACCACTTTCGCGGAACCAATCTGTAACAATTCGGCGCGCTGCAACGGATTGCTGCACTTTCACCGGGTCAAATCTGTAACAATTCAGCGCAATTCGGCGCGCTGCGACGGATTACTGCACTTTCGCAGGATCAATCTGTAACAATTCGGCGCAATTCGGCGTGGTGTGACCGATTGCTGCACATTCACGGGATCAATCTGTAACAACTCAGCGCAATTCGGCGCGATGCGACAGATTGTTGCCCCTTTCGCGGAATCAATCTGTAAGAATTCGGCGCGCTGCAACAAATTGCTGCACTTTCACCGGGACAAATCTGTAACAATTCAGCGCAATTCGGCGCGCCGCGACGGAATCCTGCACTTTCGCAGGATCAATCTGTAACAATTCGGCGCAATTCGGCGTGGTGTGACGGATTGCTGCACTTTCACGGGATCAATCTGTAACAATTCGGCGCAATTCGGTGCGCATGGACGGATTGGTGCGCTTCGGCTGAAACAATCTGTAACAATTTGGCGCAAATCTGCGCGCTGCTACCGATTGCTGCTCTTTCGCGGGATCAATCTGCAACAATTCGGCGCAATTCGGTTCGCAATGACAGATTGTAGAAGTTTCGCGTGATCAATCTGCAAGAATTCGGCACAATTCGGCGCGCTGCGAATCAATCCCACTACCACTACCACGGCCAATCCCACTACGACTACCACATCCAATCCCACTACCACTACCAATACCAATCCCACTACCAATCCCACTACCACTACCAATCCCACTACCAATCCCACTACCAATCCCACTACCACTACCACTACAAATCCCACTTCCAATCCCACTACCACTACCACTACCAATCCCACTACCACTACCACTACCACTACCAATCCCAATACCACTACCACTACCAATCCCACTACCAATCCCACTACCACTACATTTACCACTACCAATCCCACTACCAATCCCACTACCACTACCACTACCACAACCAATCCCACTACCACTACCACGGCCAATCCCACTACCATTACCACTTCCAATCCCACTACCACTACCAATCCCACTGCCAATCCCACTACCACTACCGCTACCACTACCAATCCCACTTCGACTACCACTACCACTACCAATCCCACTACCAATCCCACTACCAATACAACTACCAATCCCACTACCTCTACCACTACCACTACCAATCCCACTACAAATCCCACTACCAATCCCACTACCTCTACCACTATCACCACCATTCCCACTACCACAACCACTACCACTACCATTACCAATCCCACTACCAATCCCACTACTACTACCACTACCAATCCCACTATCTCTACCACTACCACTACCAATCCCAATTCGGCACAATTACAATTCGGCACATTTAGTCGCGCATGGACGGATTGGTACGCTTCGGCTGGACCAATCTGTAACAATTCGGCGCAATTCGGCGTGGAACGAACGATTGCTGCACATTCACGGGATCAATCTGTAACAACTCAGCGCAATTCGGCGCGATGCGACAGATTGTTGCACTTTCACGGGATCAATCTGTATCAATTCGGCGCAATTCGGAGCGCTGCGACAGATTGCTGCATTATCGCGGGATCAATCTGCAACAATCTGCAACAATTCGGCACAATTCGGCGCGCTGCGACCAATTGCTGCACTTTCACGGGTTCAATCTGTAATAATACCAATCCCACTACCAATCGCACTACCAATCCCACTACCAATCCCACTACCACTACCACTACCACTACCACTACCAATCCCACTACCACTACCAATCCCACTACCAATCCCACTACCAATCCCACTACCAATCCCACTACCAATCCCACTACCAATCCCACTACCAACCCCACTACCAATCCCAATCTTACTACCAATCCCA
This sequence comes from Eunapius fragilis, assembly GCA_963681505.1. NCBI lineage: Eukaryota > Metazoa > Porifera > Demospongiae > Spongillida > Spongillidae > Eunapius > Eunapius fragilis. Next base: position 325,171 of record OY811983.1, on the reverse strand, counting down.
CTACCACTACCACTACCACTACCAATCCCACTACCAATCCCACTACCAATCCCACTACCAATCGCACTACCAATCCCACTACCAATCCCACTACCAATCCCACTACCAATCCCACTACCACTACCACTACCAATCCCACTACCATTCCCACTACCACTACCACTACCAATCCCACTACCAATCCCACTACCACTACCACTACCAATCCCACTACCACTACCACTACCAATTCCCCTACCAATCCCACTACCACTAGAATTTCCACTATAAATCCCACTACCAATCCCACTACCACTACCACTACTACTAATCCCACTACCAATCCCACTACTTATCCAACTACCAATCCCACTACCAATCCCACTACCAATCCCACTACCAATCCCACTACCAATCCCACTACCAATCCCACTACCACTACCACTACCAATCCCACTACCAATCCCACTACCAATCAAACTACCAATCCCACTGGCAATCCCATTACCGATCCCACTACCAATCCCACTACCACTACCACTACCAATCCCACTACCAATCCCACTACCAATCCCACTACCACTACCACTACCAATCCCACTACCAATCCCACTACCAATCAAACTACCAATCCCACTAGCAATCCCATTACCAATCCCACTAGCAATCCCACTACCACTACCACTACCAATCCCACTACCAATCCCACTACCAATCCCACTACCAATCCCACTACCAATCCCACTACCAATCCCACTACCAATCCCACTACCAATCCCACTACCAATCCCACTACCAATCCAACTACCAATCCCACTACCAATCCCACTACCAATCCCACTACCACTACCTCAACCAATCCCACTACCAATCCCATTACCAATCCCACTACCAATCCCACTACCAATCCCACTACCAATCTCACTACCAATCCCACTACCAATCCCACTACCACTACCTCTACCAATCCCACTACCAATCCCACTACCAATCCCACTACCAATCCCACTACCAATCCCACTACCAATCCCACTACCAATCCCACTACCAATCCCACTACCAATCCCACTACCAATCCTAGTACAAATCCCACTACCAATCCCATTACCACTACCACTACCATTACCAATCCCACTACCAATCCCTCTACCTCTACCACTACCACTACCAATCCCACTACCACTACCACTACCAATCCCACTTCCAATCCCACTACCACTACCACTACTAATCCCACTACCACTACCACTATCACTACCAATCCCAATACCACTACCACTACCAATCCCACTACCAATCCCACTACCACTACAATTACCACTACCAATCTCACTACCAATCCCATTACCACTACCACTACCACAATCAATCCCACTACCACTACCACGGCCAATCCCACTACCATTACCACTTCCAATCCCACTACCACTACCAATCCCACTGCCAATCCCACTACCACTACCGCTACCACTACCAATCCCATTACGACTACCACTACCACTACCAATCCCACTACCAATCCCATTACCAATACAACTACCAATCCCACTACCTCTACCACTACCACAACCAATCCCACTACAAATCCCACTACCAATCCCACTACCTCTACCACTATCACCACCATTCCCACTACCACTACCACTACCACTACCATTACCAATCCCACTACCAATCCCACAACCACAACCACTACCAATCTCACTACCACTACCACTACTAATCCCCCTACCAATCCCACTACCACTACAATTGCCACTACCAATCCCACTACCAATCCCACTACCAATCCCACTACCACTACCACTACCATTTACAATCCCACTACCAATCCCACTACCTCTAACACTACCACTACCAATCCCACTACCAATCCCACTACCAATCCCACTACCAATCCCACTACCAATCCCACTACCAATCCCACTACCAATCCCACTACCAATCCCACTACCAATCCCGGTGCCAATCCCACTACCAATCCCACTACCAATCCCACTACCAATCCCACTACCAATCCCACTACCAATCCCACTACCAATCCCACTACCAATCCCACTACCAATCCCACTACCAATCCCACTACCACTACCACTACCACTACCAATCCCACTACCACTACCACTACCAATCCCACTACCAATCCCACTACCAATCCCACTACCAATCCCACTACCAATCCCACTACCAATCCCACTACCAATCCCACTACCACTACCACTACCACTACCAATCCCACAACCAATCCCACTACCAATCCCACTACCAATCCCACTACCAATCCCACTACCAATCCCACTACCAATCCCACTACCAATCCCACTACCAATCCCACTACCAATCCCACTACCAATCCCACTACCAATCCCACTACCAATCCCACTATCAATCCCACTACCAATCCCACTACCAATCCCACTACCAATCCCACTACCAATCCCACTACCATTCCCACTACCAATCCCACAATCAATCCCACTACCAATCCCACTACCAATCCCACTACCAATCCCACTACCAATCCCACTACCAATCCCACTACCACTACCACTACCACTACCAATCCCACTACCACTACCACTACCAATCCCACTACCAATCCCACTACCAATCCCACTACCAATCCCACTACCAATCCCACTACAATCCCACTACCAATCCCACTACCAATCCCACTAACAATCCCACTACCAATCCCACTACCAATCCCACTACCACCACCACTACCAATCCCACTACCAATCCCACTACCAATCCCACTACCAATCCCACTTCCACTACCACTACCAATCCCACTACCAATCCCACTAACATTCACGCAACCACTACATTTACCACTGTTAATCCCACTACCAATCCCACTACCACTCCCTCTACCAATCCCACTACCACTACCACTACTACTACCAATCCCACTACCACTACCACTACTAATCCCCCTTCCAATCAGACTACCACTACAATTACCACTACCAATCCCACTACCAATCCACTACCAATCCCACTACCACTACCACTACCACTACTAATCCCACTACCTCTACCACTACCCCTACCAATCCCACTACCAATCCCACTACCACTACCACTACCAATCCCACTACCACTACCAATCCCACTTCCACTACACTACCAATCCCACTACCAATCCCACTACCACTTCAATTACCACTACCAATCCCACTACCAATCCCTTATGGCGGGATCAATCCCCATCAATTCGGCGCATTTCGGCGCGCATGGACGGTTTGGTGCCCTTCGGCTGGACCAATCTGTATCAATTTGGCGCATTTCGGCGTCGTACGACCGATTGCTGCACATTCACGGGATCAATCTGTAACAACTCAGCGCAATTCGGCGCGATGCGACAGATTGTTGCACTTTCACGGGATCAATCTGTATCAATTCGGCGCAATTCGGCGCGCTGCGACGGATTGCTGCATTATCGCGGGATCAATCTGCAACAATTCGGCACAATTCGGCGCGCTGCGACCAATTGCTGCACTTTCACGGGTTCAATCTGTAACAATTCAGAGCAATTCGGCGCGCTGCAACGGATTGGTGCACTTTTGCGGGATCAATCTGCAACAATTCGGCACAATTCGGCGCGCTGCGACAGATTGCACCACTTTCGCGGAACCAATCTGTAACAATTCGGCGAGCTGCGACGGATTTCTGCACTTTCACGGGATCAATCTGTAACAATTCGGCGCGCTGCGACGGATTGGTGCACTTTCGCGGGGGCAATATGCAACAATTCGGCACAATTCAGCGCGCTTGTACCGATTGCTGCACTTTCACGGGTTCAATCTGTAACAATTCAGCGCAATTCGGCGCGCTGCAATGGATTGGTGCACTTTTGCGGGATCAATCTGCAACAATTCGGCACAATTCGGCGCGCAGCGACAGATTGCACCACTTTCGCGGAACCAATCTGTAACAATTCGGCGCGCTGCAACGGATTGCTGCACTTTCACTGGGACAAATCTGTAACAATTCAGCGCAATTCGGCGCGCTGCGACAGAATCCTGCACTTTTGCAGGATCAATCTGTAACAATTCGGCGCAATTCGGCGTGGTGTGACCGATTGCTGCACATTCACGGGATCAATCTGTAACAACTCAGCGTAATTCGGCGCGCTGCGACGGATTGCTGCACTTTCACGGGATCAATCTGTAACAATTCGGCGCAATTCGGCGCGCTGCGACGGATTAGTGCACTTTCGCGGGAGCAATATGCAACAATTCGGCACAATTCAGCGCGCTGCTACCGATTGCTGCACTTTCACGGGTTCTATCTGTAACAATTCGGCACAATAAGTCGCGCATGGACGGATTGGTGCGCTTCGGCTGGACCAATCTGTAACAATTCGGTGCAATTCGGCGTGGAACGAACGATTGCTGTACATTCACGGGATCAATCTGCAACAACTCAGCGCAATTCGGCGCGATGCGACAGATTGTTGCACTTTCACGGGATCAATCTGTAGCAATTCGGCGCAATTCGGAGCGCTGCGACAGATTGCTGCATTATCGCGGGATCAATCTGCAACAATCTGCAACAATTCGGCACAATTCGGCGCGCTGCGACCAATTGCTGCACTTTCACGGGTTCAATCTGTAATAATACCAATCCTACTACCAATCCCATTACCAATCCCGCTACCAATCCCACTACCAATCCCACTACCAATCCCACTACCACTACCAATACCACTACCAATCCCACTACCAATCCCACTACCAATCCCACTACCAATCCCACTACAATCCCACTACCACTACCACTACCACTACCAATCCCACTACCAATCCCACTACCAATCCCACTACCAATCCCACTACAAATCCCACTACCACTACCACTACCACTACCAATCCCACTACCACTACCACTACCAATCCCACTACCAATCCCACTACCAATCCCACTACCAATCCCACTACCAATCCCACTACCAATCCCACTACCAATCCCACTACCAATCCCACTACCAATCCCACTACCACTACCACTACCACTACCAATCCCACTACCAATCCCACTACCAATCCCACTACCAATCCCACTACCAATCCCACTACCAATCCCACTACCAATCCCACTACCAATCCCACTACCAATCCCACTACCAATCCCACTACCAATCCCACTACCAATCCCACTACCAATCCAACTACCAATCCCACTACCAATCCCACTACCACTACCACTACCACTACCACTACCAATCCCACTACCACTACCACTACCAATCCCACTACCAATCCCACTACCAATCCCACTACCAATCCCACTACCAATCCCACTACCAATCCCACTACCAATCCCACTACCAATCCCACTACCAATCCCACTACCACTACCACTACCACTACCACTACCAATCCCACTACCACTACCACTACCAATCCCACTACTTATCCCACTACCAATCCCACTTCCACTACCACTACCAATCCCACTACCATTCACGCAACCACTACATTTACCACTGTTAATCCCACTACCAATCCCACTACCACTCCCTCTACCAATCCCACTACCACTACCACTACTACTACCAATCCCACTACCACTACCACTACTAATCCCCCTTCCATTCAGACTACCACTACAATTACCACTACCAATCCCACTACCAATCCACTACCAATCCCACTACCACTACCACTACCACTACTAATCCCACTACCTCTACCACTACCCCTACCAATCCCACTACCAATCCCACTACCACTACCACTACCAATCCCACTACCACTACCAATCCCACTTCTACTACACTACCAATCCCACTACCAATCCCACTACCAATCCCACTACCAATCCCACTACCAATCCCACTACCAATCCCACTACCAATCCCACTACCAATCCCACTACCAATCCCACTACCACTACCACAACCAATCCCACTACCAATCCCACTACCACTACCACTACCAATCCCACTACCACTACCACTACCAATTCCCCTACCAATCCCACTACCACTAGAATTACCACTATAAAACCCACTACCAATTCCACTACCACTACCACTACTTCTACTAATCCCACTACCAATCCCACTACCAATCCCACTACCAATCCCACTACCAATCCCACTACCAATCCCACTACCAATCCCACTACTAATCCCACTACCAGTACCACTACCAATCCCACTACCAATCCCACTACCAATCCACTACCAATCCCACTACCAATCCCATTACCAATCGCACTACCAATCCCACTACCAATCCCAATACCAATCCCACTACCAATTCCACTACCACTACCACTACCAATCCCACTACCAATCCCACTACCAATCAAACTACCAATCCCACTAGCAATCCCATTACCAATTCCACTAACAATCCCATTACCACTACCACTACCAATCCCACTACCAATCCCATTACCAATCCCACTACCAATCCCACTACCAATCCCACTACCAATCCCACTACCAATCCTACTACCAATCCCACTACCAATCCCACTACCAATCCCACTACCAATCCCACTACCAATCCCACTACCAATCCCAATACCAATCCCACTACCAATCCCACTACCAATCCCACTACCAATCCCACGACCAATCCCACTACCAATCCCACTACCAATCCCACTACCAATCCCACTACCAATCCCACTACCACTACCACTTCCAATGCCACTACTAATCCCACTACCAATCCCACTACCAATCCCACTACCAATCCCACTACCAATCCCACTACCAATCCCACTACCACTACCACTACCACTACAAATCCCACTACCAATCCCACTACCAATCCCACTACCAATCCCACTACTAATCCCACTACCAATCCCACTACCAATCCCACTACCAATCCCACTACCAATCCCACTACCAATCCCACTACCAATTCCACTACCAATCCAACTACCAATCCCACTACCAATCCCACTACCACTACCACTACCACTACCACTACCAATCCCACTACCACTACCACTACCAATCCCACTACCAATCCCACTACCAATCCCACTACCAATCCCACTACCAATCCCTCTACCAATCCCACTACCAATCCCACTACCAATCCCACTACCAATCCCACTACCAATCCCACTACCATTACCACTACCACTACCACTACCAATCCCACTACCACTACCACTACCAATCCCACTACTTATCCCACTACCAATCCCACTGCCAATCCCACTACCAATTCCCCTACCAATCCCACTACCACTAGAATTTCCACTACAAATCCCACTACCAATCCCACTACCACTACCACTACTTCTACCAATGCCACTACCAATCCCACTACCAATCCCACTACCAATCCCACTACCAATCCCACTACCAATCCCACTACCAATCCCACAACCACTACCACTACCAAACCCACTAGCAATCCCACTACCAATCCCACTACCAATCCCACTACCAATCCCACTACCAATCCCACTACAATCCCACTACCACTACCACTACCAATCCCACTAACATTCCCACTACCACTACCACTACCAATCCCACTACCAATCCCACTACCAATCCCACTACCACTACCACTACCAATCCCACTACCAATCCCACTAACAATCCCACTACCAATCCCACTACCAATCCCACTACCACCACCACTACCAATCCCACTACCAATCCCACTACCAATCCCACTACCAATCCCACTTCCACTACCACTACCAATCCCACTACCAATCCCACTACCATTCACGCAACCACTACCATTACCACTGTTAATCCCACTACCAATCCCACTACCACTCCCTCTACCTATCCCACTACCACTACTACTACCAATCCCACTACCACTACCACTACTAATCCCCCTTCCAATCAGACTACCACTACAATTACCACTACCAATCCCACTACCAATCCACTACCAATCCCACTACCACTACCACTACCACTACTAATCCCATTACCTCTACCACTACCCCTACCAATCCCACTACCAATCCCACTACCACTACCACTACCAATCCCACTACCACTACCAATCCCACTTCCACTACACTACCAATCCCACTACCAATCCCACTACCACTTCAGTTACCACTACCAATCCCGCTACCAATCCCTTATGGCGGGATCAATCCCCATCAATTCGGCGCATTTTGGCGCGCATGGACGGTTTGGTGCCCTTCGGCTGGACCAATCTGTAACAATTCGGCGCAATTCGGCGTGGTACGACCGATTGCTACACATTCACGGGATCAATCTGTAACAACTCAGCGCAATTCGGCGCGATGCGACAGATTGTTGCACTTTCACGGGATCAATCTGTATCAATTCGGCGCGATTCGGCGCGCTGCGACGGATTGCTGCATTATCGCGGGATCAATCTGCAACAATTCGGCACAATTCGGCGCGCTGCGACCAATTGCTGCACTTTCACGGGTTCAATCTGTAACAATTCAGAGCAATTCGGCGCGCTGCAACGGATTGGTGCACTTTTGCGGGATCAATCTGCAACAATTCGGCACAATTCGGCGTGCTGCGACAGATTGCACCACTTTCGCGGAACCAATCTGTAACAATTCGGCGAGCTGCGACGGATTGCTGCACTTTCACGGGATCAATCTGTAACAATTCGGCGCGCTGCGACGGATTGGTGCACTTTCGCGGGGGCAATATGCAACAATTCGGCACAATTCAGCGCGCTTGTACCGATTGCTGCACTTTCACGGGTTCTATCTGTAACAATTCGGCGCAATTCGGCGCGCATGGACGGATTGGTGCGCTTCGGCTGAACCAATCTGTAACAATTCGACGCAATTCGGCGTGGTACGACCGATTGCTGCACATTCACGGGATCAATCTGTAACAACTCAGCGCAATTCGGCGCGATGCGACAGATTGTTGCACTTTCACGGGATCAATCTGTATCAATTCGGCGCAATTCGGAGCGCTGCGACAGATTGCTGCATTATCGCGGGATCAATCTGCAACAATCTGCAACAATTCGGCACAATTCGGCGCGCTTCGACCAATTGCTGCACTTTCACGGGTTCAATCTGTAATAATACCAATCCCACTACCAATCCCACTACCAATCCCGCTAGCAATCCCACTACCAATCCCACTACCAATGCCACTACCACTACCACTACCACTACCAATCCCACTACCATTCCCACTACCAATCCCACTACCAATCCCACTACAATCCCACTACCACTACCACTACCACTACCAATCCCACTACCAATCCCACTACCAATCCCACTACCAATCCCACTACCAATCCCACTACCAATCCCACTACCAATCCCACTACCAATCCCACTACCAATCCCACTACCAATCCCACTACCAATCCCACTACCAATCCCACTACCAATCCCACTACCACTACAAATCCCACTACCAATCCCACTACCAATCGCACTACCACTACCACTACTACTACCAATCCCACTACCAATCCCACTACCACTACCACTACCAATCCCACTACCAATCCCACTACCAATCCCACTACCAATCCCACTACCACTACCACTACCAATCCCACTACCAATCCCACTACCAATCCCACCACCTATCCCACTACCAATCCCAATACCAATCCCACTACCAATCCCACTACCACTACCAATCCCAATACCAATCCCACTACCAATCCCACTACCACTACCACTACCACTACCAATCCCACTACCAATCCCACTACCAATCCCACTACCAATCCCACTACCACTACCACTACCAATCCCACTACCAATCCCACTACCAATCCCACCACCTATCCCACTACCAATCCCAATACCAATCCCACTACCAATCCCACTACCACTACCAATCCCACTACCAATCCCACTACCAATCCCACTACCAATCCCACTACCAATCCCACTACCAATCCCACTACCAATCCCACTACCACTACCACTACCAATGCCACTACTAATCCCACTACCAATCCCACTACCAATCCCACTACCAATCCCACTACCAATCCCACTACCAATCCCACTACCAATCCCACTACCAATCCCACTACCACTACCACTACCATTTACAATCCCACTACCAATCCCACTACCTTTAACACTACCAGTACCAATCCCACTACCAATCCCACTAACAATCCCACTACCAATCCCACTACCAATCCCACTACCAATCCCACTACCAATCCCACTACCAATCCCACTACCAATCCCACTACCAGTACCACTACCAATCCCACTACCAATCCCACTACCAATCCCACTACCAATCCCACTACCAATCCCATTACCAATCCCACTACCAATCCCACTACCAATCCCAATACCAATCCCACTACCAATTCCACTACCACTACCACTACCACTACCACTACCAATCCCACTACCAATCCCATTACCAATCCCACTACTAATCCCACTACCAATCCCACTACCAATCCCACTACCAATCCTACTACCAATCCCACTACCAATCCCACTACGAATCCCACTACCAATCCCACTACCAATCCCACTACCAATCCCATTACCAATCCCACTACCAATCCCACTACCAATCCCACTACCAATCCCACTACCAATCCCACTACCAATCCCACTACCAATCCCACTACCAATCCCACTACCACTACCACTACCAATGCCACTACTAATCCCACTACCAATCCCACTACCAATCCCACTACCAATCCCACTACCAATCCCACTACCAATCCCAATACCAATCCCACTACCACTACCACTACCACTACAAATCCCACTACCAATCCCACTACCAATCCCACTACCAATCCCACTACCAATCCCACTACCACTACGACTACAAATCCCACTACCAATCCCACTACCAATCAAACTACCAATCCCACTAGCAATCCCATTATCAATCCCACTACCAATCCCACTACTAATCCCACTACCAATCCCACTACCACTACCACTACCATTACCAATCCCACTACCAATCCCACTACCTCTACAACTACCACTACCAATCCCACTACCAATCCCACTACCAATCCCACTATCAATCCCACTACCAATCCCACTACCAATCCCACTACCAATTCCACTACCAATCCCACTACCAATCCCACTACCAATCCCACTACCAATCCCACTACCAATCCCACTACCAATCCCACTACCACTACCACTACCACTACCAATCCCACAACCAATCCCACTACCAATCCCACTACCAATTCCACTAACAATCCCACTACCAATCCCACTACCAATCCCACTACCACTACCACTACCACTACCAATCCCGCAACCAATCCCACTACCAATCCCACTACCAATCCCACTACCAATCCCACTACCAATCCCACTACCACTACCACTACCACTACCAATCCCACTACCACTACCACTACCAATCCCACTACCAATCCCACTACCAATCCCACTACCAATCCCATTACCAATCCCACTACCAATCCCACTACCAATCCCACTACCAATCCCACTACCAATCCCACTACCACTACTTCTACCACTACCAATCCCACAACCAATCCCACTACCAATCTCACTACCAATCCCACCACCAATCCCACTACCAATCCTACTACCAATCCCACTACCACTACCACTACCACTACCAATCCCACTACCAATCCCACTACCAATCCCACTACCAATCCCACTACCAATCCCACTACCAATCCCACTACCAATCCCACTACCAATCCCACTACCTCTAACACTACCACTACCAATCCCACTACCAATCCCACTACCAATCCCACTACCAATCCCACTACCAATCCCACTACCAATCCCGGTGCCAATCCCACTACCAATCCCACTACCAATCCCACTACCAATCCCACTACCAATCCCACTACCAATCCCACTACCAATCCCACTACCAATCCCACTACCACTACCACTATCACTACCAATCGCACTACCACTACCACTACCAATCCCACTACCAATCCCACTACCAATCCCACTACCAATCCCACTACCAATCCCACTACCAATCCCACTACCAATCCCACTACCAATCCCACCTCCAATCCCACTACCACTACCACTACCACTACCAATCCCACAACCAATCCCACTACCAATCCCACTACCAATCCCACTACCAATCGCACTACCAATCCCACTACCAATCCCACTACAAATCCCACTACCAATCCCACTACCAATCCCACTACCAATCCCACTACAAATCCCACTACCAATCCCACTACCACTCCCAATCCCACTACCAATCCCACTACCAATCCCGGTGCCAATCCCACTACCAATCCCACTACCAATCCCACTACCAATCCCACTACCAATCCCACTACCAATCCCATTACCAATCCCACTACCAATCCCACTACCAATCCCACTACCACTACCACTACCACTACCAATCCCACTATCACTACCACTACCAATCCCACTACCAATCCCACTACCAATCCCACTACCAATCCCACTACCAATCCCACTACCAATCCCACTACCAATCCCACTACCAATCCCACTACCACTACCACTACCACTACCCATCCCACTACCAATCCCACTACCAATCCCACTACCAATCCCACTACCAATCCCACTACCAATCCCACTGTCAACCCCACTACCAATCCCACTACCAATCCCGGTGCCAATCCCACTACCAATCCCACTACCAATCCCACTACCAATCCCACTACCAATCCCACTACCAATCCCACTACCAATCCCACTACCAATCCCACTACCAATCCCACTACCAATCCCACTACCAATCCCACTACCAATCCCACTACCAATCCCACTACCAATCCCACTACCAATCCCACTACCAATCCCACAACCAATCCCACTACCAATCCCACTACCAATCCCACTACCAATCCCACTACCAATCCCACTACCACTACCACTACCACTACCAATCCCACTACCACTACCACTACCAATCCCACTACCAATCCCACTACCAATCCCACTACCAATCCCACTACCTATCCCACTACCAATCCCAATCCCACTACCAATCCCACTACCACTACCACTACCACTACAAATCCCACTATCAATCCCACTACCAATCCCACTACCAATCCCACTACCAATCCCACAACCAATCCCACTACCAATACCACTACCAATCCCACTACCACTACCACTACCAATCCCTCTACCAATCCCACTACCAATCCCACTACCACTACTACTACCACTACCACTACCAATCCCACTACCACTACCACTACCAATCCCACTACCAATCCCACTACCAATTCCACTACCAATCCCACTACCAATCCCACTTCCAATCCCACTACCAATCCCACTACCAATCCCACTACCACTACCACTACCAATCCCACAACCAATCCCACTACCAATCCCACTACCAATCCCACTACCAATCCCACTACCAATCCCACTACCACTACCACTACCAATCCCACAACCATTCCCACTACCACTACCACTACCAATCGCACTACCAATCCCACTACCACTACCACTACCAATCCCACTACCACTACCACTACCAATTCCCCTACCAATCCCACTACCACTAGAATTTTCACTATAAATCCCACTACCAATCCCACTACCAATACCACTACTTCTACCAATCCCACTACCAATCCCACTACCAATCCCACTACCAATCCCACTACCAATCCCACTACCAATCCCACTACCACTACCACTACCAATCCCACTACCAATCCCTCTACCAATCCCACTACCAATCCCACTACCAATCCCACTACCACTACCACTACCAATCCCACTACCAATCCCACTACCACTACCACTACCACTACCAATCCCACTACCAACCCCACTACCAATCCCACTACCAATCCCACTACCACTACCACTACCAATCCCACTACCAATCCCACAACCAATCCCACTACCAATCCCACTACCAATCCCACTACCAATCCCACTACCAATCCCACTACCAATCCCACTACCAATCCCACTACCAATCCCACTACCAATCCCACTACAAATCCCACTACCAATCCCACTACCAATCCCACTACCAATCCCACTACCAATCCCACTACCAATCCCACTACCAATCCCACTACCAATCCCACAACCAATCCCACTACCAATCCCACTACCATTCCCACTACCAATCCCACTACCAATCCCACTACCAATCCCACTACCACTACCACTACCACTTCCAATCCCGCTACCACTACCACTACCAATCCCACTACCAATCCCACTACCAATCCCACTGCCAATCCCACTACCAAACCCACTACCAATCCCACTACCAATCCCACTACAAATCCCACTACCAATCCCACTACCAATCCAACTACCAATCCCACTACCAATCCCACTACCACTACCACTACCAATCCCACTACCAATCCCACTACCAATCAAACAACCAATCCCACTAGCAATCCCATTATCAATCCCACTACCAATCCCACTACCAATCCCACTACCACTACCACTACCATTACCAATCCCACAACCAATCCCACTACCTCTACCACTACCACTACCAATCCCACTACCAATCCCACTACCAATCCCACTACCAATCCCACTACCAATCCCACTACCAATCCCACTACCAATCCCACTACCAATCCCACTACCAATCCACTACCAATCCCACTACCACTACCATTACCACTACCAATCCCACAACCAATCCCACTACCAGTCCCACTACCAATCCCACTACCAATCCCACTACCAATCCCACTACCAATCCCACTACCACTACCACTACCACTACCAATCCCACTATCAATCCCACTACCAATCCCACTACCAATCCCACTACCAATCCCACTACCAATCCCACTACCTATCCCTCTACCAATCCCACTACCAATCCCACTACCAATCCCACTACCAATCCCACTATCAATCCCACCTCCAATCCCACTACCACTACCACTACCACTACCACTACCAATCCCACTACCACTACCACTACCAATCCCACTACCAATCCCACTACCAATCCCACTACCAATCCCACTACCAATCCAACTACCAATCCCACTACCAATCCCACTACCAATCCCACTACCAATCCCACTACCACTACCACAACCAATCCCACTACCAATCCCACTACCAATCCCACTACCAATCCCACTACCAATCCCACTACCAATCCCACTACCACTACCACTACCAATCCCACAACCATTCCCACTACCACTACCACTACCAATCCCACTACCAATCCCACTACCACTACCACTACCAATTCCACTACCACTACCACTACCAATTCCCCTACCAATCCCACTACCACTAGAATTTTCACTATAAATCCCACTACCAATCCCACTACCAATACCACTACTTCTACCAATCCCACTACCAATCCCACTACCAATCCCACTACCAATCCCACTACCAATCCCACTACCAATCCCACTACCAATCCCACTACCAATTCCACTACCAATCCCACTACCATTCCCACTACCAATCCCACTACTAATCCCACTACCAATCCCACTACCACTACCACTACCACTTCCAATCCCGCTACCACTACCACTACCAATCCCACTACCAATCCCACTACCAATCCCACTGCCAATCCCACTACCAAACCCACTACCAATCCCACTACCAATCCCACTACAAATCCCACTACCAATCCCACTACCAATCCAACTACCAATCCCACTACCAATCCCACTACCACTACCACTACCAATCCCACTACCAATCCCACTACCAATCAAACAACCAATCCCACTAGCAATCCCATTATCAATCCCACTACCAATCCCACTACCAATCCCACTACCAATCCCACTACCACTACCATTACCAATCCCACTACCAATCCCACTACCTCTACCACTACCACTACCAATCCCACTACCAATCCCACTACCAATCCCACTACCAATCCCACTACCAATCCCACTACCAATCCCACTACCAATCCCACTACCAATCCCACTACAAATCCCACTACCACTACCACTACCACTACCAATCCCACTACCACTACCACTACCAATCCCACAACCAATCCCACTACCAATCCCACTACCAATCCCACTACCAATCCCACTACCAATCCACTACCAATCCCACTACCACTACCATTACCACTACCAATCCCACAACCAATTCCACTACCAATTCCACTACCAATCCCACTACCAATCCCACTACCAATCCCACTACCAATCCCACTACCAATCCCACTACCAATCCCACTACCACTACCACTACCACTACCAATCCCACAACCAATCCCACTACCAATCCCACTACCAATTCCACTAACAATCCCACTACCAATCCCACTACCAATCCCACTACCACTACCACTACCACTACCAATCCCGCAACCAATCCCACTACCAATCCCACTACCAATCCCACTACCAATCCCACTACCAATCCCACTACCACTACCACTACCACTACCAATCCCACTACCACTACCACTACCAATCCCACTACCAATCCCACTACCAATCCCACTACCAATCCCATTACCAATCCCACTACCAATCCCACTACCAATCCCACTACCAATCCCACTACCAATCCCACTACCACTACTTCTACCACTACCAATCCCACAACCAATCCCACTACCAATCTCACTACCAATCCCACCACCAATCCCACTACCAATCCTACTACCAATCCCACTACCACTACCACTACCACTACCAATCCCACTACCAATCCCACTACCAATCCCACTACCAATCCCACTACCAATCCCACTACCAATCCCACTACCAATCCCACTACCAATCCCACTACCTCTAACACTACCACTACCAATCCCACTACCAATCCCACTACCAATCCCACTACCAATCCCACTACCAATCCCACTACCAATCCCGGTGCCAATCCCACTACCAATCCCACTACCAATCCCACTACCAATCCCACTACCAATCCCACTACCAATCCCACTACCAATCCCACTACCAATCCCACTACCACTACCACTATCACTACCAATCGCACTACCACTACCACTACCAATCCCACTACCAATCCCACTACCAATCCCACTACCAATCCCACTACCAATCCCACTACCAATCCCACTACCAATCCCACTACCAATCCCACCTCCAATCCCACTACCACTACCACTACCACTACCAATCCCACAACCAATCCCACTACCAATCCCACTACCAATCCCACTACCAATCGCACTACCAATCCCACTACCAATCCCACTACAAATCCCACTACCAATCCCACTACCAATCCCACTACCAATCCCACTACAAATCCCACTACCAATCCCACTACCACTCCCAATCCCACTACCAATCCCACTACCAATCCCGGTGCCAATCCCACTACCAATCCCACTACCAATCCCACTACCAATCCCACTACCAATCCCACTACCAATCCCATTACCAATCCCACTACCAATCCCACTACCAATCCCACTACCACTACCACTACCACTACCAATCCCACTATCACTACCACTACCAATCCCACTACCAATCCCACTACCAATCCCACTACCAATCCCACTACCAATCCCACTACCAATCCCACTACCAATCCCACTACCAATCCCACTACCACTACCACTACCCATCCCACTACCAATCCCACTACCAATCCCACTACCAATCCCACTACCAATCCCACTACCAATCCCACTGTCAACCCCACTACCAATCCCACTACCAATCCCGGTGCCAATCCCACTACCAATCCCACTACCAATCCCACTACCAATCCCACTACCAATCCCACTACCAATCCCACTACCAATCCCACTACCAATCCCACTACCAATCCCACTACCAATCCCACTACCAATCCCACTACCAATCCCACTACCAATCCCACTACCAATCCCACTACCAATCCCACTACCAATCCCACAACCAATCCCACTACCAATCCCACTACCAATCCCACTACCAATCCCACTACCAATCCCACTACCACTACCACTACCACTACCAATCCCACTACCACTACCACTACCAATCCCACTACCAATCCCACTACCAATCCCACTACCAATCCCACTACCTATCCCACTACCAATCCCAATCCCACTACCAATCCCACTACCACTACCACTACCACTACAAATCCCACTATCAATCCCACTACCAATCCCACTACCAATCCCACTACCAATCCCACAACCAATCCCACTACCAATACCACTACCAATCCCACTACCACTACCACTACCAATCCCTCTACCAATCCCACTACCAATCCCACTACCACTACTACTACCACTACCACTACCAATCCCACTACCACTACCACTACCAATCCCACTACCAATCCCACTACCAATTCCACTACCAATCCCACTACCAATCCCACTTCCAATCCCACTACCAATCCCACTACCAATCCCACTACCACTACCACTACCAATCCCACAACCAATCCCACTACCAATCCCACTACCAATCCCACTACCAATCCCACTACCAATCCCACTACCAATCCCACTACCACTACCACTACCAATCCCACAACCATTCCCACTACCACTACCACTACCAATCGCACTACCAATCCCACTACCACTACCACTACCAATCCCACTACCACTACCACTACCAATTCCCCTACCAATCCCACTACCACTAGAATTTTCACTATAAATCCCACTACCAATCCCACTACCAATACCACTACTTCTACCAATCCCACTACCAATCCCACTACCAATCCCACTACCAATCCCACTACCAATCCCACTACCAATCCCACTACCACTACCACTACCAATCCCACTACCAATCCCTCTACCAATCCCACTACCAATCCCACTACCAATCCCACTACCACTACCACTACCAATCCCACTACCAATCCCACTACCACTACCACTACCACTACCAATCCCACTACCAACCCCACTACCAATCCCACTACCAATCCCACTACCACTACCACTACCAATCCCACTACCAATCCCACAACCAATCCCACTACCAATCCCACTACCAATCCCACTACCAATCCCACTACCAATCCCACTACCAATCCCACTACCAATCCCACTACCAATCCCACTACCAATCCCACTACAAATCCCACTACCAATCCCACTACCAATCCCACTACCAATCCCACTACCAATCCCACTACCAATCCCACTACCAATCCCACTACCAATCCCACAACCAATCCCACTACCAATCCCACTACCATTCCCACTACCAATCCCACTACCAATCCCACTACCAATCCCACTACCACTACCACTACCACTTCCAATCCCGCTACCACTACCACTACCAATCCCACTACCAATCCCACTACCAATCCCACTGCCAATCCCACTACCAAACCCACTACCAATCCCACTACCAATCCCACTACAAATCCCACTACCAATCCCACTACCAATCCAACTACCAATCCCACTACCAATCCCACTACCACTACCACTACCAATCCCACTACCAATCCCACTACCAATCAAACAACCAATCCCACTAGCAATCCCATTATCAATCCCACTACCAATCCCACTACCAATCCCACTACCACTACCACTACCATTACCAATCCCACAACCAATCCCACTACCTCTACCACTACCACTACCAATCCCACTACCAATCCCACTACCAATCCCACTACCAATCCCACTACCAATCCCACTACCAATCCCACTACCAATCCCACTACCAATCCCACTACCAATCCACTACCAATCCCACTACCACTACCATTACCACTACCAATCCCACAACCAATCCCACTACCAGTCCCACTACCAATCCCACTACCAATCCCACTACCAATCCCACTACCAATCCCACTACCACTACCACTACCACTACCAATCCCACTATCAATCCCACTACCAATCCCACTACCAATCCCACTACCAATCCCACTACCAATCCCACTACCTATCCCTCTACCAATCCCACTACCAATCCCACTACCAATCCCACTACCAATCCCACTATCAATCCCACCTCCAATCCCACTACCACTACCACTACCACTACCACTACCAATCCCACTACCACTACCACTACCAATCCCACTACCAATCCCACTACCAATCCCACTACCAATCCCACTACCAATCCAACTACCAATCCCACTACCAATCCCACTACCAATCCCACTACCAATCCCACTACCACTACCACAACCAATCCCACTACCAATCCCACTACCAATCCCACTACCAATCCCACTACCAATCCCACTACCAATCCCACTACCACTACCACTACCAATCCCACAACCATTCCCACTACCACTACCACTACCAATCCCACTACCAATCCCACTACCACTACCACTACCAATTCCACTACCACTACCACTACCAATTCCCCTACCAATCCCACTACCACTAGAATTTTCACTATAAATCCCACTACCAATCCCACTACCAATACCACTACTTCTACCAATCCCACTACCAATCCCACTACCAATCCCACTACCAATCCCACTACCAATCCCACTACCAATCCCACTACCAATCCCACTACCAATTCCACTACCAATCCCACTACCATTCCCACTACCAATCCCACTACTAATCCCACTACCAATCCCACTACCACTACCACTACCACTTCCAATCCCGCTACCACTACCACTACCAATCCCACTACCAATCCCACTACCAATCCCACTGCCAATCCCACTACCAAACCCACTACCAATCCCACTACCAATCCCACTACAAATCCCACTACCAATCCCACTACCAATCCAACTACCAATCCCACTACCAATCCCACTACCACTACCACTACCAATCCCACTACCAATCCCACTACCAATCAAACAACCAATCCCACTAGCAATCCCATTATCAATCCCACTACCAATCCCACTACCAATCCCACTACCAATCCCACTACCACTACCATTACCAATCCCACTACCAATCCCACTACCTCTACCACTACCACTACCAATCCCACTACCAATCCCACTACCAATCCCACTACCAATCCCACTACCAATCCCACTACCAATCCCACTACCAATCCCACTACCAATCCCACTACAAATCCCACTACCACTACCACTACCACTACCAATCCCACTACCACTACCACTACCAATCCCACAACCAATCCCACTACCAATCCCACTACCAATCCCACTACCAATCCCACTACCAATCCACTACCAATCCCACTACCACTACCATTACCACTACCAATCCCACAACCAATTCCACTACCAGTCCCACTACCAATCCCACTACCAATCCCACTACCAATCCCACTACCAATCCCACTACCACTACCACTACCACTACCAATCCCACTATCAATCCCACTACCAATCCCACTACCAATCCCACTACCAATCCCACTACCAATCCCACTACCTATACCTCTACCAATCCCACTACCAATCCCACTACCAATCCCACTACCAATCCCACTATCAATCCCACCTCCAATCCCACTACCACTACCACTACCACTACCACTACCAATCCCACTACCACTACCACTACCAATCCCACTACCAATCCCACTACCAATCCCACTACCAATCCAACTACCAATCCCACTACCAATCCCACTACCAATCCCACTACCAATCCCACTACCCCTACCACTACCAATCCAACTACCAATCCCACTACCAATTCCACTACCAATCCCACTACCAATCCCACTACCAATCCCACTACCACTACCACTACCAATCCCACTACCATTCCCACTACCACTACCACTACCAATCCTACTACCAATCCCACTACCACTACTACTACCAATCCAACTACCACTACCACTACCAATTCCCCTACCAATCCCACTACCACTTAAATTTCCACTATAAATCCCACTACCAATCCCACTACCACTACCACTACTTCTACCAATGCAACTACCAATCCCACTACCAATCCCACTACCAATCCCACTACCAATCCCACTACCACTACCACAACCAATCCCACAACCAATCCCACTATCAATCCCACTACCAATCCCACTACCAATCCCACTACCAATCCCACTACCAATCCCACTACCACTACCACTACCAATCCCACTACCAATCCCACTACCAATCCCACTACCAATCCCACTACCAATCCCACTACCAATCCCACTACCAATCCCACTACCACTACCACTACCAATCCCACTACCAATCCCACTACCACTACCACTACCAATCCCACTACCACTACCACTACCAATTCCCCTACCAATCCCACTACCACTAGAATTACCACTATAAATCCCACTTCCAATTCCACTACCACTACCACTACTTCTACTAATCCCACTACCAATCCCACTACCAATCCCACTACCAATCCCACTACCAATCCCACTACCAATCCCACTACCAATCCCACTACCAATCCCACTACCAATCCCACTACTAATCCCACTACCAGTACCACTACCAATCCCACTACCAATCCCACTACCAATCCCACTACCAATCCCATTACCAATCCCACTACCAATCCCACTACCAATCCCAATACCAATCCCACTACCAATTCCACTACCACTACCACTACCAATCCCACTACCAATCCCACTACCAATCAAACTACCAATCCCACTAGCAATCCCATTACCAATTCCACTAACAATCCCACTACCACTACCACTACCAATCCCACTACCAATCCCATTACCAATCCCACTACCAATCCCACTACCAATCCCACTACCAATCCCACTACCATTCCTACTACCAATCCCACTACCAATCCCACTACCAATCCCACTACCAATCCCACTACCAATCCCACTACCAATCCCACTACCAATCCCACGACCATTCCCACTACCAATCCCACTACCAATCCCACTACCAATCCCACTACCAATCCCTCTACCACTACCACTACCAATGCCACTACTAATCCCAGTACCAATCCCACTACCAATCCCACTACCAATCCCACTACCAATCCCACTACCAATCCCACTACCAATCCCACAACCACTACCACTACCACTACAAATCCCACTACCAATCCCACTACCAATCCCACTACCAATCCCACTACCAATCCCACTACCAATCCAACTACCAATCCCACTACCACTACCACTACTTCTACCAATGCCACTACCAATCCCACTACCAATCCCACTGCCAATCCCACTACCAATCCCACTACAATCCTACTACCACTACCAATCCCACTAACATTCCCACTACCACTACCACTACCAATCCCACTACCAATACCACTACCAATCCCACTACCACTACCACTACCAATCCCACTACCAATCCCACTAACAATCCCACTACCAATCCCACTACCAATCCCACTACCACCACCACTACCAATCCCACTACCAATCCCACTACCAATCCCACTACCAATCCCACTTCCACTACCACTACCAATCCCACTACCAATCCCACTACCATTCACGCAACCACTACCATTACCACTGTTAATCCCACTACCAATCCCACTACCACTCCCTCTACCTATCCCACTACCACTACCACTACTACTACCAATCCCACTACCACTACCACTACTAATCCCCCTTCCAATCAGACTACCACTACAATTACCACTACCAATCCCACTACCAATCCACTACCAATCCCACTACCACTACCACTACCTCTACTAATCCCACTACCTCTACCACTACCCCTACCAATCCCACTACCAATCCCACTACCACTACCACTACCAATCCCACTACCACTACCAATCCCACTTCCACTACACTACCAATCCCACTACCAATCCCACTACCACTTCAATTACCACTACCAATCCCGCTACCAATCCCTTATGGCGGGATCAATCCCCATCAATTCGGCGCATTTTGGCGCGCATGGACGGTTTGGTGCCCTTCGGTTGGACCAATCTGTAACAATTCGGCGCAATTCGGCGTGGTACGACCGATTGCTGCACATTCACGGGATCAATCTGTAACAACTCAGCGCAATTCGGCGCGATGCGACAGATTGTTGCACTTTCACGGGATCAATCTGTATCAATTCGGCGCAATTCGGCGCGCTGCGACGGATTGCTGCATTATCGCGGGATAAATCTGCAACAATTCGGCACAATTCGGCGCGCTGCGACCAATTGCTGCACTGTCACTGGTTCAATCTGTAACAATTCAGAGCAATTCGGCGCGCTGCAACGGATTGGTGCACTTTTGCGGGATCAATCTGCAACAATTCGGCACAATTCGGCGCGCTGCGACAGATTGCACCACTTTCGCGGAACCAATCTGTAACAATTCGGCGAGCTGCGACGGATTGCTGCACTTTCACGGGATCAATCTGTAACAATTCGGCACGCTGCGACGGATTGGTGCACTTTCGCGGGGGCAATATGCAACAATTCGGCACAATTCAGCGCGCTTGTACCGATTGCTGCACTTTCACGGGTTCTATCTGTAACAATTCGGCGCAATTCGGCGCGCATGGACGGATTGGTGCGCTTCGGCTGAACCAATCTGTAACAATTCGACGCAATTCGGCGTGGTACGACCGATTGCTGCACATTGACGGGATCAATCTGTAACAACTCAGCGCAATTCGGCGCGATGCGACAGATTGTTGCACTTTCACGGGATCAATCTGTATCAATTCGGCGCGCTGCGTCGGATTGCTGCATTATTGCGGGATCAATCTGCAACAATTCGGCACAATTCGGCGCGCTGCGACCAATTGCTGCACTTTCACGGGTTCAATCTGTAACAATTCAGCGCAATTCGGCGCGCTGCAATGGATTGGTGCACTTTTGCGGGATCAATCTGCAACAATTCGGCACAATTCGGCGCGCTGCGACAGATTGCACCACTTTCGCGGAACCAATCTGTAACAATTCGGCGCGCTGCAACGGATTGCTGCATATTCACCGGGACAAATCTGTAACAATTCAGCGCAATTCGGCGCGCTGCGACGGAATCCTGCACTTTTGCAGGATCAATCTGTAACAATTCGGCGCAATTCGGCGTGGTGTGACTGATTGCTGCACATTCACGGGATCAATCTGTAACAACTCAGCGTAATTCGGCGCACTGCGACGGATTGCTGCACTTTCATGGGATCAATCTGTAACAATTCGGCGCAATTCGGCGCGCTGCGACGGATTGGTGCACTTTCGCGGGAGCAATATGCAACAATTCGGCACAATTCAGCGCGCTGCTACCGATTGCTGCACTTTCACGGGTTCTATCTGTAACAATTCGGCACAATTAGTCGCGCATGGACGGATTGGTGCGCTTCGGCTGGACCAATCTGTAACAATTCGGTGCAATTCGGCGTGGAACGAACGATTGCTGCACATTCATGGGATCAATCTGTAACAACTCAGCGCAATTCGGCACGATGCGACAGATTGTTGCACTTTCACGGGATCAATCTGTATCAATTCGGCGCAATTCGGAGCGCTGCGACAGATTGCTGCATTATCGCGGGATCAATCTGCAACAATCTGCAACAATTCGGCACAATTCGGCGCGCTTCGACCAATTGCTGCACTTTCACGGGTTCAATCTGTATTAATACCAATCCCACTACCAATCCCACTACCAATCCCGCTAGCAATCCCACTACCAATCCCACTACCAATCCCACTACCACTACCACTACCAATCCCACTACCAATCCCACTACAATCCGGAACACGATTCTTTTTCAATTATGACTCCTGCAGGAGTCAAGTATGTCAATATGTCTGACTCCTGCAGGAGTCAAGTATTTCAATATGTATGACTCCTGCAGGAGTCAAGTATCTCCATGTATGACACCTGAAGGAGTCAAGTATGTCAGTATCAATGACTACTACAGGAGTCATATGTCAATATGTATGACTCCGGCAGGAGTGAGCAATCTCCATGAATGACTCCTGCAGGAGTCAAATATGTCACTATGAATGACTCCTGCAGGAGTCACGTATTTCAATATATGACTCGTGCAGGAGTGAAGTATTTCAAGTATGCCAGTATGTATGACTCCTGCATGAGTCAACTATATATTTGCATGACTCCTGCAGGAGTCAAGTATGTCAGTATGCAAGACTCTTGCAGGAGTCAAGTATCTAAATGTATAACTCCTGCAGGAGTCAAGTATCTACATGCATGACTCCTGCAGGAGTCAAGTATGTCAGTATGTATGACTCCTGCAGGAGTCAAGTATGTCAGTATGTATGACTCCTGCAGGAGTCATACATATATTTGCATGACTCCTGCAGGAGTCAAGTATGTCAGTATGCAAGACTCCTGCAGGAGTCAAGTATCTCAATGTATGACTCCTGCAGGAGTCAAGTATGTCACTCAAGTATTTCAATGTATGACTCCTGCAGGAGTCAATTATTTCAATTATGACTCCTGCAGGAGTCAAGTAAATCAATATGTCTGACTCTTGCAGGAGTCAAGTATTTCAATGTATAACTCCTGCAGGAGTTAAGTATTTCAATATGTATGACTCCTGCAAGAGTCAAGTATCTCCATGTATGACACCTGAAGGAGTCAAGTATCGGGAGTTTCGTTAGAAACTTCCATATAGGATTTGACCCCGACTATGAATGTCATTAAAATAACGCGACCCGTCTGTAACAACACTCCCGACGATCGGGTCGTGTAGCTTCTTTTAGCAATCGATCTAGAAGTCAAAAATGAGTAGTTTCGTTTTTGTTTCATGTCGCTGAACCGCGTGGTTGTTGAGAACAAGAGTGTACTGCCCGTCCTCGTACCCAGTCTCGGAACAAGGGGCGGGTCGTCTTCTCCTTCTTGCCCACGCATAACTCAGGACAGGAACATTTCTAAGCGATGAAAATTACACCAATAGCTTCAGAATCGGCTGGAGGACTCGCTTTTATATAATATAATACATTGATAAACAATCGACTATCAGCCTCCTATGTCTTGTTAGTCTCGTACCCAGACCGTCTATGACATAAGCGATTATCGCTGTAAACACTACGTCCATACGTATGGACGTAGTGATTATACTGTTTACAGCGATAATCGCTTACGTCATAGACGGTCTGGGTACGAGACTAATGTCTTGTATAATAAAATGGGTATGAAAAAAAATAAAGAAAGCAAGTAAATAAAAACATTCTCTACGAGAAAGTTGGTGGGATATAGGATTTGATTGTGACATTGGTGGTGTAAAAAGCAAGGTAACAAGGTCTTATCAGAAGGGGAAATGTCATAGTCCTATATTTAGCACACAAACAACACATGTCCTAGAAATGTGCTAAAATAGGACTATGACATTTTCCCTTCTGATAAGACCTTGTTTCCTTGCTTTTTGCACCACCAATGTCATAATCAAATCCTATATCCCACCATCTTTCTCGTAGAGAATGTTTTTATTTACTTGTGTGTCAGTATCAATGACTACTACAGGAGTCATATGTCAATATGTATAACTCCGGCAGGAGTGAGCAATCTCCATGTATGACTCCTGCAGGAGTCAAATATGTCACTATGAATGACTCCTGCAGGAGTCACGTATTTCAATATATGACTCGTGCAGGAGTGAAGTATTTCAAGTATGCCAGTATATATGACTCCTGCATGAGTCAACTATATATTTGCATGACTCCTGCAGGAGTCAAGTATGTCAGTATGCAAGACTCCTGCAGGAGTCAAGTATCTCAATGTACGACTCCTGCAGGAGTCAAGTATCTCCATGCATGACTCCTGCAGGAGTCAAGTATGTCATTATGTATGACTCCTGCAAGTGTCAAGTATGTCACTCAAGAATTTCAATGTATGCAGGAGTCAAGTATTTAAATTATGTCTCCTGCAGGAGTCAAGAATGTCAATATGTCTGACTCCTGCAGGAGTCAAGTACTTCAATGTATGACTCCTGCAGGAGTCAAGTATTTCAATATTTATGACTCCTGCAGGAGTCAAGTATGTCAGTATTTATGACTCCTGCAGGAGTCAACTATATATTTGCATGACTCCTGCAGGAGTCAAATATGTCAGTTTGTATGCCTGCTGCAGGAGTCAAATATGTTACAATGAATGACTCCTGCAGAAGTCAAGTACCTCAATGAATGACTCCTGCAGGAGTCAAGTATCTCCAAGCATGACTCCTGCAGGAGTCAAGTATGTTGGTATGCATGACTCCTGCAGTAGTCAAGTATGTCACTCAAGTATTTCAATGTATGACTCCTGCAGGAGTCAATTATTTCAATTATGACTCCTGCAGGAGTCAAGTATATCAATATGTCTGACTCCTGCAGGAGACAAGTATTTTAAAATGTCTGACTCCTGCAGGAGTCAAGTATTTCAATGTATAACTCCGGCAGGAGTCAAGTATTTCAATATGTATGACTCCTGCAGGAGTCAATTATCTCCATGTATGACACCTGAAGGAGTAAAGTATGTCAGTATCAATGACTACTACAGGAGTCATATGTCAATATGTATGACTCCGGCAGGAGTGAGCAATCTCCATGTATGACTCCCGCTGGTGTGAAATATGTCACTATGAATGACTCCTGCAGTAGTCACGTATCTCCAAGCATGACTCCTGCAGGAGTCAAGTATGTCAGTATGTGTGATACCTACAGCAGTCAAGTATGTCACTCAAGTATTTCAATGAATGACTCCTGCAGGAGTCAATTATTTCAATTATGACTCCTGCAGGAGTCAAGTATGTCAATATGTCTGACTCCTGCAGGAGTCAATTATATCAATGTATGACTCCTGCAGGAGTCAAGTATGTCAATATGTCTGACTCCTGCAGGAGTCAAGTATTTCAATGTATGAAACCTGCAGGAGTCAAGTATTTCAATGTATGACTCCTGCAGGAGTCAAGTATTTCTATATGTATGACTCCTGCAGGAGTCAAGTATCTCCATGTATGACACCTGAAGGAGTCAAGTATGTCAGTATCAATGACTACTGCAGGAGTCATATGTCAATATGTATGACTCCGGCAGGAGTGAGCAATCTCCATGAATGACTCCTGCAGGAGTCAAATATGTCACTATGAATGACTCCTGCCGGAGTCACGTATTTCAATATATGACTCGTGCAGGAGTGAAGTATTTCAATGAATGACTCCTGCAGGAGTCAAGAATATCAATATGTAAGACTCTTGCAGGAGTCAAGGATCTCCATACATGACACCTGCAGGAGTCAAGTATGTCAGTATCATTGACTCCTGCAGGAGTCAAGTATCTCAATTTATGACTCCTGCAGGACTCAAGTATTTCAATGTATGACTCCTGCAGGAGTCAAATATGTCAAAATGTATGACTACTGCAAGAGTCATATATCTCCATGCCTGACTCCTGCAGGAGTCAAATATGTCAGTATCAATGACTCCTGCAGGAGTCATAAGTCAATTTGTATGACTCCTGCAGGAGTGAGTAATCTCCATGTATGACTCCTGCAGGAGTTATGTATGTCAGAATGTATGAGTCCTGCAGGAGTCAAGTATGTCAATATGTATGACTCCTGCAGGAATCAACTATAGATTTGCATGACTCCTGCAGGAGTCAAGTATGTCAGATTGGATGACAGCTGCAGGAGTCAAATATTTCACAATGAATGACTCCTGCAGGAGTCAAGTATTTCAATGAATGACTCCTGTATAGGAGTAAAGTATGTCAATATGTATGACTCCTCCAGGAGACATGTATCTCCATGCATAAATCCTGCCGGCAGGAGTCAAGTATGTCAGTTTGTATGACTCCTGCAGGAGTCAAATATATATTTGCATGACTCCTGCAGGAGTCATGTATGTCAGTATGCAAGACTCCTGTAGGAGTCAAGT
Organism: Eunapius fragilis; assembly: GCA_963681505.1. Classification (NCBI taxonomy): domain Eukaryota; kingdom Metazoa; phylum Porifera; class Demospongiae; order Spongillida; family Spongillidae; genus Eunapius; species Eunapius fragilis. The sequence goes on along the minus strand of OY811983.1, from coordinate 295,495 downwards.
ATCTCAATGTATGTCTCCTGCAGGAGTCAAGTATCTCCATGGATGACTCCTGCAGCAGTCAAGTATCTCAGTATGTATGACTCCTGCAGGAGTCAAGTATGTCACTTAAGACCTATTTCAATGTATGACTCCTGCAGGAGTCAAGTATTTCAATTATGACTCCTGCAGGAGTCAAGTATTTCAATGTATGACTCCTGCAGGAGTCAAGTATTTCAATATTTATGACTCCTGCAGAAGTCAAGTATGTCAGTATGTATTACTCCGGCAGGAGTCAACTATATGTTTGCATGACTCCTGCAGGAGTCAAGTATCTCAATGTATGACTCCTGCAGGAGTCAAATATTGCAATATGTATGACTCCTGCAAGAGTCAAGTATCTCCATGCATGACTCTTGCAGGAGTTAAGGATGTCACTATGAATGACTCCTGAAGGAGTCATGCATAGTTACAGATTGGTTCCGCAAATGTGCTGCAATCCGTCGCAGCGTGCCGAATTGTGCCGAATTGTTGTAGATTGATCCCACTAAAGTGCAGCAATCGGTCGCAGCGCGCCGAATTGCGCCGAATTGTTGCAGATTGATCCGGCGGTAGTGCAGCAATCCTTTGCAGCGCGCCGAATTGTTATATATTGATGGCGGGGTCAATCTGCAACAATTCGGCGTAATTAGGCGCGCATGGACGGATTGGTGCCCGACGGCTGGCCCATGCAATCTGTAACAATTCCGCGCCATTCGGCGTGGTGTGACCGATTGTTGCACATTCACGGGATCAACCTGATTGCTGCACTTTCACGGGATCAATCTGAAACAATTCGGCGCATTTCGGCGCGCTGCGACGGATTGTTGCATTTTCGCGGGATCAATCTGCAACAATTCGGCACTATTCGGCGCGCTGCGACCGATTGCTGCACTTTCACGGGTTCAATCTGTAACAATTCAGCGCAATTCGGCGCGCTGCGACGGATTGGTGCACTTTCGCGGTACCAATCTGTAACAATTCGGCGCGCTACAACGGATTGCTGCACTATCGCCGAATCAATCTGCAACAATTCGTGGCAAATCGTAGTTGGTAGTGGGATTGGTAGTGGGATTGGTAGTGGTAGTGGTAGTGGGATTGGTAGTGGGATTGGTAGTAGAAGTGGTAGTGGTAGTGGGATTGGTAGTGGGATTGGTAGTGGGATTGGTAGTGGTAGTGGGATTGGTAGTGGGATTGGTAGTGGGATTGGTAGTGGGATAGGTAGTGGGATTGGTAGTGGGATTGGTAGTGGTAGTGGTAGTGGTAGTGGGATTGGTAGTGGGATTGGTAGTGGGATTGGTAGTGGCATTAGTAGTGGAAATTGTAGTGGTAGTGGGATTGGTAGGGGAATTGGTAGTGGTAGTGGGATTGGTAGTGGTAGTGGTAGTGGGATTGGTAGTGGGATTGGTAGTGGGATTGGTAGTGGTAGTGGTAGTGGGATTGGTAGTGGTAGTGGTAGTGGTAGTGGGATGGTGAGTGAGATTGGTAGTGGGATTGGTAGTGGTAATTGAAGTGGGATTGCGGGATCAATCTGTAACAATCCAGCGCAATTCAGCGCGCTGCGACGGATTGGTGCATTTTTGCGGGATCAATCTGTAACAATTTGGCACATTTCGGCGCGCTGCGACGGATTGCAGCACTTTCGCGGAACCAATCTGTAACAATTCGGCGCACTACAACGGAATGCTGCACTATCGCCGGATCAATCTGCAACAATTTGTGGCAAATCGGCGCGCTGAGACCGATTGCTTCACTATGGCGGGATCAATCTGCAACAATTCGGCGCAATTCGGCGTGCTGAGACGGATTGCTGCCTTTCGCAGGATCAATCTGCAATATGTTATTCGGCACAATTCGGCGCGCTGCGACCGATTGCTGCACTGTCTTTGGTCCAATCTGCAAAAATTCAGCACAATTCGGCACGCTGCGACGGATTCCTGCACTTTCACAGGATCAATCTGTAACAATTTGGGGCAATTCGGCGTGCCGTGACCAATTGCTTAGTGGTAGTGGGATTGGTAGTGGTAGTGGGATTGGTAGTAGTAGTGGTAGTGGTAGTGGGATTGGTATTGGGATTGGTAGTGGGATTGGTAGTGTTAGTGGGATTGGTAGTGGGATTGGTAGTGGGATTGGTAGTGGGATTGGGAGTGGGATTGGTAGTGGGATTGGTAGTGGTAGTGGTAGGGATAGTGGGATTGTTAGGGGAATTGGTAGTGGTAGTGGTAGTGGGATTGGTAGTGGTAGTGGTAGTGGAATTGGTAGTGGGATTGGTAGTGGTAGTGGTAGTGGTAGTGGTATTGGTAGTGGGATTGGTAGTGGGATTGGTAGTGGTAGTGGGATTGGTAGTGGGATTGGTAGCGGGATTGGTAGTGGGATTGGTAGTGGTAGTGGTAGAGGGATTGGTAGTGGGATTGGTAGTGGGATTGGTAGTGGTAGTGGTAGTGGTAGTGGGATTGGTAGTGGGATTGGTAGTGGGATTGGAAGTGGTAGTGGGATTGGTAGTGGGATTGGTAGTGGGATTGGTAGTGGGATTGGTAGTGGGATTGGTAGTGGGATTGGTAGTGGTAGTGGTAGTGGGATTGGTAGTGGGATTGGTAGTGGGATTGGTAGTAAAAAATTTTAGTGGTAGTGGGATTGGTAGGGGAATTGGTAGTGGTAGTGGTCGTGGGATTGTAAGTGGTAGTGGTAGTAAGATTGGAAGTGGGATAGGTAGTGGTAGTGGTAGTGGTAGTGGGATTGGTAGTGGGATTTGTAGTGGGATTGGTAGTGGTAGTGGGATTGGTAGTGGGATTGGTAGTGGGATTGGTAGTGGGATTGGTGGTGGGATTGGTAGTGGGATTGGTAGTGGGATTGGTAGTGGTAGTGGTAGTGGGATTGGTAGTGGGATTGGTAGTGGGATTGGTAGTGGGATTGGTAGTGGGATTGGTAGTGGTAGTGGGATTGGTAGTGGTAGTGGTAGTGGTAGTGGGATTGGTAGTGGGAATGGTAGTGGGATTGGTAGTGGTAATTGAAGTGGGATTGCGGGATCAATCTGTAACAATCCAGCGCAATTCTGCGCGCTGAGACGGATTGCTGCACTTTCGCAGGATTAATCTGCAATATGTTATTCGGCACAATTCGGCGCGCTGCGACCGATTGCTGCATTGTCTTTGGTCCAATCAGCAAAAATTCAGCACAATTCGGCACGCTGCGACGGATTCCTGCACTTTCACAGGATCAATCTGTAACAATTTGGGGCAATTCGGCGTGCCGTGACCAATTGTTTAGTCGTAGTGGGATTGGTAGTGGTAGTGGTAGTGGGATCGGTAGTGGGATTGGTAGTAGTAGTGGTAGTGGTAGTGGGATTGGTAGTGGGATTGGTAGTGGGATTGGTAGTGGTAGTGGGATTGGTAGTGAGATTGGTAGTGGGATTGGTATTTAGATTGGTAGTGGGATTGGTAGTGGGATTGGTAGTGGGATTGGTAGTGGTAGTGGTAGTGGTAGTGGGATTGTTAGGGGAATTGGTAGTGGTAGTGGTAGTGGGATTGGTAGTGGTAGTGGTAGTGGGACTGGTAGTGGGATTGGTAGTGGTAGTGGTAGTGGTAGTGGTATTGTTCGTGGTTGGGGTAGTGGGATTGGTAGTGGTAATGGGATTGGTAGTGGGATTGGTAGTGGGATTGGTAGTGGGATTAGTAGTGGGATTGGTAGTGGTAGTGGTAGTGGGATTGGTAGTGGGATTGGCAGTGGGATTGGTAGTGGTAGTGGTAATGGTAGTGGGATTGGTAGTTGGATTGGTAGTGGGATTGGTAGTGGTAGTGGGATTGGTAGTGGGATTGGTAGTGGGATAGGTAGTGGGATTGGTAGTGGGATTGGTAGTGGTAGTGGTAGTGGGATTGGTAGTGGGATTGGTAGTGGGATTGGTAGTGGAAATTTTAGTGGTAGTGGGATTGGTAGGGGAATTGGTAGTGGTAGTGGTAGTGGGATTGTAAGTGGTATTGGTAGTGGGATTGGTAGTGGTAGTGGTAGTGGTAGTGGGATTGGTAGTGGGATTGGTAGTGGGATTGGTAGTGGTAGTGGGATTGGTAGTGGGATTGGTAGTGGGATTGGTAGTGGGATTGGTGGTGGGATTGGTAGTGGGATTGGTAGTGGGATTAGTATTGGTAGTGGTGGTGGGATTGGTAGTGGGATTGGTAGTGGGATTGGTAGTGGAAATTTTAGTGGTAGTGGGATTGGTAGGGGAATTGGTAGTGGTAGTGGTAGTGGGATTGTAAGTGGTATTGGTAGAGGGATTGGTAGTGGGATAGGTAGTGGTAGTGGTAGTGGTAGTGGGATTGGTAGTGGGATTTGTAGTGGGATTGGTAGTGGTAGTGGGATTGGTAGTGGGATTGGTAGTGGGATTGGTAGTGGGATTGGTGGTGGGATTGGTAGTGGGATTGGTAGTGGGATTGGTAGTGGTAGTGGTAGTGGGATTGGTAGTGGGATTGGTAGTGGGATTGGTAGTGGGATTGGTAGTGGGATTGGTAGTGGTAGTGGGATTGGTAGTGGTAGTGGTAGTGGTAGTGGGATTGGTAGTGGGAATGGTAGTGGGATTGGTAGTGGTAATTGAAGTGGGATTGCGGGATCAATCTGTAACAATCCAGCGCAATTCTACGCGCTGAGACGGATTGCTGCACTTTCGCAGGATTAATCTGCAATATGTTATTCGGCACAATTCGGCGCGCTGCGACCGATTGCTGCATTGTCTTTGGTCCAATCAGCAAAAATTTAGCACAATTCGGCACGCTGCGACGGATTCCTGCACTTTCACAGAATCAATCTGTAACAATTTGGGGCAATTCGGCGTGCCGTGACCAATTGTTTAGTCGTAGTGGGATTGGTAGTGGTAGTGGTAGTGGGATCGGTAGTGGGATTGGTAGTAGTAGTGGTAGTGGTAGTGGGATTGGTAGTGGGATTGGTAGTGGGATTGGTAGTGGTAGTGGGATTGGTAGTGAGATTGGTAGTGGGATTGGTATTTAGATTGGTAGTGGGATTGGTAGTGGGATTGGTAGTGGGATTGGTAGTGGTAGTGGTAGTGGTAGTGGGATTGTTAGGGGAATTGGTAGTGGTAGTGGTAGTGGGATTGGTAGTGGTAGTGGTAGTGGGACTGGTAGTGGGATTGGTAGTGGTAGTGGTAGTGGTAGTGGTATTGGTCGTGGTATTGGTAGTGGGATTGGTAGTGATAGTGGGATTGGTAGTGGGATTGGTAGTGGGATTGGTAGTGGGATTAGTAGTGGGATTGGTAGTGGTAGTGGTAGTGGGATTGGTAGTGGGATTGGTAGTGGGATTGGTAGTGGTAGTGGTAATGGTAGTGGGATTGGTAGTGGGATTGGTAGTGGGATTGGTAGTGGTAGTGGGATTGGTAGTGGGATTGGTAGTGGGATTGGTAGTGGGATAGGTAGTGGGATTGGTAGTGGGATTGGTAGTGGTAGTGGTAGTGGGATTGGTAGTGGGATTGGTAGTGGGATTGGTAGTGGAAATTTTAGTGGTAGTGGGATTGGTAGGGGAATTGGTAGTGGTAGTGGTAGTGGGATTGTAAGTGGTATTGGTAGTGGGATTGGTAGTGGTAGTGGTAGTGATAGTGGGATTGGTAGTGGGATTGGTAGTGGGATTGGTAGTGGTAGTGGGATTGGTAGTGGGATTGGTAGTGGGATTGGTAGTGGGATTGGTGGTGGGATTGGTAGTGGGATTGGTAGTGGGATTAGTATTGGTAGTGGTGGTGGGATTGGTAGTGGGATTGGTAGTGGGATTGGTAGTGGTAGTGGTAGCAATAGTGGGATTGGTAGTGGGATTGGTAGTGGTAGTGGGATTGGTAGTGGGATTGGTAGTGGGATTGGTAGTGGGATTGGTAGTGGGATTGGTAGTGGCATTGGTAGTGGAAATTGTAGTGGTAGTGGGATTGGTAGGGGAATTGGTAGTGGTAGTGGTAGTGGGATTGGTAGTGGTAGTGGTAGTGGGATTGGTAGTGGGATTGGTAGTGGTAGTGGTAGTGGTAGTGGGATTGGTAGTGGGATTGGTAGTGGGATTGGTAGTGGTAGTGGGATTGGTAGTGGGATTGGTAGTGGGATTGGTAGTGGGATTGGTAGTGGGATTGGTAGTGGTAGTGGTAGTGGGATTGGTAGTGGGATTGGTAGTGGGATTGGTAGTGGAAATTTTAGTGGTAGTGGGATTGGTAGAGGAATTGGTAGTGGTAGTGGAAGTGGGATTGTAAGTGGTAGTGGTAGTGGGATTGGTAGTGGGATTGGTAGTGGGATTGGTAGTGGGATTGGTAGTGGGATTGGTAGTGGTAGTGGTAGTGGGATTGGTAGTGGGATTGGTAGTGGAAATTTTAGTGGTAGTGGGATTGGTAGAGGAATTGGTAGTGGTAGTGGAAGTGGGATTGTAAGTGGTAGTGGTAGTGGGATTGGTAGTGGGATTGGTAGTGGTAGTGGTAGTGGTAGTGGGATTGGTAGTGGGATTGGTAGTGGGATTGGTAGTGGGATTGGTGGTGGGATTGGTAGTGGGATTGGTAGTGGTAGTGGTAGTGGGATGGGGAGAGGGATTGGTAGTGGGATTGGTAGTGGGATTGGTAGTGGGATTGGTAGAGGTAGTGGTAGTGGTAGTGGGATTGGTAGTGGGATTGGTAGTGGGATTGGTAGTGGAAATTTTAGTGGTAGTGGGATTGGTAGGGGAAATGGTAGTGGGATTGGTAGTGGGATTGGTAGTGGGATTGGTAGTTGTAGTGGGATTGGTAGTGGGATTGGTAGTGGGATTGGTAGTGGGATTGGTAGTGGGATTGGTAGTGGGATTGGTAGTGGTAGTGGTAGTGGGATTGGTAGTGGGATTGGTAGTGGGATTGGTATTGGAAATTTTAGTGGTAGTGGGATTGGTAGGGGAAATGGTAGTGGTAGTGGTCGTGGGATTGTAAGTGGTAGTGGTAGTGGGATTGGTAGTGGGATAGGTAGTGGTAGTGGTAGTGGTAGTGGGAATGGTAATGGGATTTGTAGTGGGATTCGTAGTGGTAGTGGGATTGGTAGTGGGATTGGTAGTGGGATTGGTAGTGGGATTGGTGGTGGGATTGGTAGTGGGATTGGTAGTGGGATTTGTAGTGGTAGTGGTAGTGGGATTGGTAGTGGGATTGGTAGTGGGATTGGTAGTGGGATTGGTAGTGGGATTGGTAGTGGTAGTGGTAGTGGGATTGGTAGTGGTAGTGGTAGTGGTAGTGGTAGTGGGATTGGTAGTGGGATTGGAAGTGGGATTGGTAGTGGGATTGGTAGTGGGATTGGTAGTGGGATTGGTAGTGGGATTGGTAGTGGGATTGGTTGTGGGATTGGTAATGGTAGTGGTAGTGGTAGTGGGATTGGTAGTGGGATTGGTAATGGTAGTGGTAGTGGTAGTGGGAATGGTAGTGGGAATGGTAGTTGGATTGGTAGTGGTAGTGGGATTGGTAGTGGGATTGGTAGTGGGATTTGTAGTGGGATTGGTGGTGGGATTGGTCGTGGGATTGGTAGTGGGATTGGTAGTGGTAGTGGGATTGGTAGTGGGATTGGTAGAGGGATTGGTAGTGGGATTGGTAGTGGGATTGGTAGTGGTAGTGGTAGTGGGATTGGTAGTGGTAGTGGTAGTGGTAGTGGTAGTGGGATGGTGAGTGGGATTGGTAGTGGGATTGGTAGTGGTAATTGAAGTGGGATTGCGGGATCAATCTGTAACAATCCAGCGCAATTCGGCGCGCTGCAACGGATTGGTGCAGTTTTGCGGGATCAATCTGTAACAATTTGGCACAATTCGGCGCGCTGCGACGGATTGCAGCACTTTCGCGGAACCAATCTGTAACAATTCGGCGCACTACAACGGAATGCTGCACTATCGCCGGATCAATCTGCAACAATTTGTGGCAAATCGGCGTGCTGAGACCGATTGCTTCACTACGGCAGGATCAATCTGCAACAATTCGGCGCAATTCGGCGCGCTGAGACGGATTGCTGCCTTTCGCAGGATCAATCTGCAATATGTTATTCGGCACAATTCGGCGCGCTGCAACCGATTGCTGCACTGTCTTTAGTCCAATCTTCAAAAATTCAGCACAATTCGGCACGCTGCGACGGATTCCTGCACTTTCACAGGATCAATCTGTAACAATTTGGGGCAATTCGGCGTGCCGTGACCAATTGCTTAGTGGTAGTGGGATTGGTAGTGGTAGTGGGATTGGTAGTGGGATTGGTAGTAGTAGTGGTAGTGGTAGTGGGATTGGTATTGGGATTGGTAGTGGGATTGGTAGTGGTAGTGGGATTGGTAGTGGGATTGGTAGTGGGATTGGTAGTGGGATTGGGAGTGGGATTGGTAGTGGGATTGGAAGTGGGATTGGTAGTGGTAGTGGTAGGGGTAGTGGGATTGTTAGGGGAATTGGTAGTGGTAGTGGTATTGGGATTGGTAGTGGTAGTGGTAGTGGAATTGGTAGTGGGATTGGTAGTGGTAGAGGTAGTGGTAGTGGTATTGGTAGTGGGATTGGTAGTGGGATTGGTAGTGGTAGTGGGATTGGTAGTGGGATTGGTTGTGGGATTGGTAGTGGGATTGGTAGTGGGAGTGGTAGTGGGATTGGTAGTGGGATTGGTAGTGGGATTGGTAGTGGTAGTGGTAGTGGTAGTGGTAGTGGGATTGGTAGTGGGATTGGTAGTGGGATTGGTAGTGGTAGTCGGATTGGTAGTGGGATTGGTAGTTGGATTGGTAGTGGTATTGGTAGTGGGATTGGTAGTGGGATTGGTAGTGGTAGTGGTAGTGGGATAGGTAGTGGGATTGGTAGTGGGATTGGTAGTGGAAATTTTAGTGGTAGTGGGATTGGTAGGGGAATTGGTAGTGGTAGTGGTCGTGGGAATGTAAGTGGTAGTGGTAGTGGGATTGGTAGTGGGATAGGTAGTGGTAGTGGTAGTGGTAGTGGGATTGGTAGTGGGATTTGTAGTGGGATTGGTAGTGGTAGTGGGATTGGTAGTGGGATTGGTAGTGGGATTGGTAGTGGGACTGGTGGTGGGATTGGTAGTGGGATTGGTTGTGGGATTGGTAGTGGTAGTGGTAGTGGGATTGGTAGTGGGATTGGTAGTGGGATTGGTAGTGGGATTGTTAGTGGTAGTGGTAGTGGGATTGGTAGTGGTAGTGGTAGTGGTAGTGGGATTGGTAGTGGGATTGGTAGTGGTAATTGAAGTGGGATTGCGGGATCAATGATCAATCTGTAACAATCCAGCGCAATTCGGCGCGCTGAGACGGATTGCTGCACTTTCGCAGGATTAATCTGCAATATGTTGTTCGGCACAATTCAGCGCGCTGCGACCGATTGCTGCACTGCCTTTGGTCCAATCAGCAAAAATTCAGCACAATTCGGCACGCTGCAACGGATTCCTGCACTTTCACAGGATCAATCTGTAACAATTTGGGGCAATTTGGCGTGCCGTGACCAATTGTTTAGTCGTAGTGGGATTGGTAGTGGTAGTGGTAGTGGGATTGGTAGTGGGATTGGTAGTAGTAGTGGCATGGTAGTGGGATTGGTAGTGGGATTGGTAGTGGGATTGGTAGTGGTAGTGGGATTGGTAGTGGGATTGGTAGTGGGATTGGTAGTGGGATTGGTAGTGGGATTGGTAGTGGGATTGGTAGTAGTAGTGGGATTGGTAGTAGGATTGGTAGTGGGATTGGTAGTGAGATTGGTAGTGGGATTGGTAGTGGGATTGGTAGTGGTAGTGGTAGTGGTAGTGGGATTGGTAGTGGGATTGGTAGTGGGATTGGTAGTGGCATTGGTAGTGGAAATTGTAGTGGTAGTGGGATTGGCAGGGGAATTGGTAGTGGTAGTGGTAGTGGGATTGTTAGGGGAATTGGTAGTGGTAGTGGTAGTGGGATTGGTAGTGGTAGTGGGATTGGTAGTGGGATTGGTAGTGGTAGTGGTAGTGGTAGTGGTATTGGTAGTGGGATTGGTAGTGGGATTGGTAGTGGTATTGGGATTGGTAGTGGGATTGGTAGTGGGATTGGTAGTGGGATTGGTAGTGGTAGTGGTAGTGGGATTGGTAGTGGGATTGGTAGTGGAATTGGTAGTGGTAGTGGTAGTGGTAGTGGGATTGGTAGTGGGATTGGTAGTGGGATTGGTAGTAGGATTGGCAGAGGTAGTGGTAGTGGTAGTGGGATTGGTAGTGGGATTGGTAGTGGTAGTGGTAGTGGGATTGGTAGTGGGATTGGTAGTGGTAGTGGTAGTGGGATTGGTAGTGGGATTGGTAGTGGGATTGGTAGTGGAAATGTTAGTGGTAGTGGGATTGGTAGGGGAATTGGTAGTGGTAGTGGTAGTGGGATTGTAAGTGGTAGTGGTAGTGGGATTGGTAGTGGGATTGGTAGTGGTAGTGGTAGTGGTAGTGGGATTGGTAGTGGGATTGGTATTGGGATTGGTAGTGGTAGTGGGATTGGTAGTGGGATTGGTAATGGGATTGGTAGTGGGATAGGTGGTGGGATTGGTAGTGGGATTGGTAGTGGGATTGGTAGTGGTAGTAGTAGTGGGATTGGTAGTGGGATTGGTAGTGGGATTGGTAGTGGGATTGGTAGTGGTAGTGGTAGTGGGATTGGTAGTGGGATTGGTAGTAGTAGTAGTGGTAGTGGTAGTGGGATTGGTAGTGGGATTGGCAGTGGTAGTGGTAGTGGTAGTGGGATTGGTAGTGGGATTGGTAGTGGGATTGGTAGTGGTAGTGGTAGTGGGATTGGTAGTGGGATTGGTAGTAGTAGTAGTGGTAGTGGTAGTGGGATTGGTAGTGGGATTGGCAGTGGTAGTGGGATTGGTAGTGGGATTGGTAGTGGGATTGGTAGTGGGATTGGTAGTGGGATTGGTTGTGGGATTGGTAGTGGGATTGGTAGTGGTAGTGGTAGTGGTAGTGGGATTGTTAGGGGAATTGGTAGTGGTAGTGGTAGTGGGATTGGTAGTGGGATTGGTAGTGGGATTGGTAGTGGGATTGGTAGTGGTAGTGGTAGTGGTAGTGGTATTGGTAGTGGTATTGGTAGTGGGATTGGTAGTGGTAGTGGGATTGGTAGTGGGATTGGTAGTGGGATTGGTAGTGGGATTGGTAGTGGTAGTGGAAGTGGGATTGGTAGTTGGATTGGTAGTGGGATTGGTAGTGGTAGTGGTAGTGGTAGTGGGATTGGTAGTGGGATTGGTAGTGGGATTGGTAGTGGTAGTGGGATTGGTAGTGGGATTGGTAGTGGGATTGGTAGTGGGATTGGTAGTGGGATTGGTAGTGGTAGTGGTAGTGGGATTGGTAGTGGGATTGGTAGTGGGATTGGTAGTGGAAATTTTAGTGGTAGTGGGATTGGTAGGGGAATTGGTAGTGGTAGTGGTAGTGGGATTGTAAGTGATAGTGGTAATGGGATTGGTAGTGGGATTGGTAGTGGTAGTGGTAATGGTAGTGGGATTGGTAGTGGGATTAGTATTGGGATTGGTAGTGGTAGTGGGATTGGTAGTGGGATTGGTATTGGGATTGGTAGTGGGATAGGTGGTGGGATTGATAGTGGGATTGGTAGTGGGATTGTTAGTGGTAGTGGTAGTGGGATTGGTAGTGGGATTGGTAGTGGGATTGGTAGTGGGATTGGTAGTGGTAGTGGTAGTGGGATTGGTAGTGGGATTGGTAGTTGTAGTGGTAGTGGTAGTGGGATTGGTAGTGGGATTGGTAGTGGGATTGGTAGTGGGATTGGTAGTGGGATTGGTTGAGGGATTGGTAGTGGGATTGGTAGTGGTAGTGGTAGTGGGATTGTTAGGGGAATTGGTAGTGGTAGTGGTAGAGGGATTGGTAGTGGTAGTGGTAGTGGGATTGGTAGTGGGATTGCTAGTGGTAGTGGTAGTGGTAGTGGGATTGGTAGTGGGATTGGTAGTGGGATTGGTAGTGGTAGTGGGATTGGTAGTGGGATTGGTAGTGGGATTGGTAGTGGGATTGGTAGTGGGATTGGTAGTGGGATTGGTAGTGGTAGTGGTAGTGGGATTGGTAGTGGGATTGGTAGTGGGATTGGTAGTGGTAGTGGTAGTGGTAGTGGGATTTTTAGTGGGATTGGTAGTGGGATTGGTAGTGGTAGTGGGATTGGTAGTGGGATTGGTAGTGGGATTGGTAGTGGGATTGGTAGTGGGATTGGTAGTGGTAGTGGGATTGGTAGTGGGATTGGTAGTGGGATTGGTAGTGGGATTGGTAGTGGGATTGGTAGTGGTAGTGGTAGTGGGATTGGTAGTGGTAGTGGTAGTGGTAGTGGGATTGGTAGTGGGATTGGTAGTGGGATTGGTAGTGGTAATTGAAGTGGGATTGCGGGATCAATCTGTAACAATCCAGTGCAATTCGGCGCGCTGCGACGGATTGGTGCACTTTTGCGGGATCAATCTGTAACAATTTGGCGCAATTCGGCGCGCAGCGACGGATTGCAGCACTTTCGCGGAACCAATCTGTAACAATTCGGCGCGCTACAACGGATTGCTGCACTATCGCCGGATCAATCTGCAACAATTAGGGGCATTTCGGCGCACCAAGACCGATTGCTTCACTATGGCGTGATCAATTTGCAGATTGATCCTGCGAAAGTGCAGCAATCTGTCTCAGCGCGCCGAATTGCGCCGAATTGTTGCAGATTGATCCCGCCATAGTGAAGCAATCGGTCTCAGCGCGCCGATTTGCCACGAATTGTTGCAGATTGATCCGGCGATAGTGCAGCATTCCGTTGTAGTGCGCCGAATTGTTACAGATTGGTTCCGCGAAAGTGCTGCAATCCGTCGCAGCGCGCCGAATTGTGCCAAATTGTTACAGATTGATCCCGCAAAAATGCACCAATCCGTCGCAGCGCGCCGAATTGCGCTGGATTGTTACAGATTGATCCCGCAATCCCACTTCAAATACCACTACCAATCCCACTACCAATCCCACTCCCCATCCCTCTCCCCATCCCACTACCACTACCACTACCACTACCAATCCCACTACCAATCCCACTAGTGGTAGTGGGATTGGTTGTGGGATTGGTAGTGGGATTGGTAGTGGTAGTAGGATTGGTAGTGGGATTTGTAGTGGGATTGGTAGTGGGATTGGTAGTGGTAGTGGTAGTGGTAGTGGGATTGGTAGTGGGATTGGTAGTGGTAGTGGTAGTGGGATTGGTAGTGGGATTGCTAGTGGGATTGGTAGTGGAAATTTTAGTGGTAGTGGGATTGGTAGGGGAATTGGTAGTGGTAGTGGTAGTGGGATTGTAAGTGGTAGTGGTAGTGGGATTGGTAGTGGGATTGGTAGTGGTAGTGGTAGTGGTAGTGGGATTGGTAGTGGGATTGGTATTGGGATTGGTAGTGGTAGTGGGATTGGTAGTGGGATTGGTATTGGGATTGGTAGTGGGATAGGTGGTGGGATTGGTAGTGGGATTGGTAGTGGGATTGGTAGTGGTAGTGGTAGTGGGATTGGTAGTGGGATTGGTAGTGGGATTGGTAGTGGGATTGGTAGTGGTAGTGGTAGTGGGATTGGTAGTGGGATTGGTAGTGGTAGTGGTAGTGGGATTGTAAGTGGTAGTGGTAGTGGGATTGGTAGTGGGATTGGTAGTGGTAGTGGTAGTGGTAGTGGGATTGGTAGTGGGATTGGTATTGGGATTGGTAGTGGTAGTGGGATTGGTAGTGGGATTGGTATTGGGATTGGTAGTGGGATAGGTGGTGGGATTGGTAGTGGGATTGGTAGTGGGATTGGTAGTGGTAGTAGTAGTGGGATTGGTAGTGGGATTGGTAGTGAGATTGGTAGTGGGATTGGTAGTGGTAGTGGTAGTGGGATTGGTAGTGGGATTGGTAGTAGTAGTAGTGGTAGTGGTAGTGGGATTGGTAGTGGGATTGGCAGTGGTAGTGGGATTGGTAGTGGGATTGGTAGTGGGATTGGTAGGGGGATTGGTAGTGGGATTGGTTGTGGGATTGGTAGTGGGATTGGTAGTGGTAGTGGTAGTGGTAGTGGGATTGTTAGGGGAATTGGTAGTGGTTGTGGTAGTGGGATTGGTAGTGGGATTGGTAGTGGGATTGGTAGTGGGATTGGTAGTGGCAGTGGTAGTGGTAGTGGTATTGGTAGTGGTATTGGTAGTGGGATTGGTAGTGGTAGTGGGATTGGTAGTGGGATTGGTAGTGGGATTGGTAGTGGGATTGGTAGTGGTAGTGGAAGTGGGATTGGTAGTGGGATTGGTAGTGGGATTGGTAGTGGTAGTGGTAGTGGTAGTGGGATTGGTAGTGGGATTGGTAGTGGGATTGGTAGTGGTAGTGGGATTGGTAGTGGGATTGGTAGTGGGATTGGTAGTGGGATTGGTAGTGGGATTGGTAGTGGTAGTGGGATTGGTAGTGGGATTGGTAGTGGGATTGGTAGTGGGATTGGTAGTGGGATTGGTAGTGGTAGTGGTAGTGGGATTGGTAGTGGGATTGGTAGTGGGATTGGTAGTGGAAATTTTAGTGGTAGTGGGATTGGTAGGGGAATTGGTAGTGGTAGTGGTAGTGGGATTGTAAGTGGTAGTGGTAATGGGATTGGTAGTGGGATTGGTAGTGGTAGTGGTAATGGTAGTGGGATTGGTAGTGGGATTGGTATTGGGATTGGTAGTGGTAGTGGGATTGGTAGTGGGATTGGTATTGGGATTGGTAGTGGGATAGGTGGTGGGATTGATAGTGGGATTGGTAGTGGGATTGTTAGTGGTAGTGGTAGTGGGATTGGTAGTGGGATTGGTAGTGGGATTGGTAATGGGATTGGTAGTGGTAGTGGTAGTGGGATTGGTAGTGGGATTGGTAGTTGTAGTGGTAGTGGTAGTGGGATTGGTAGTGGGATTTGTAGTGGGATTGGTAGTGGGATTGGTAGTGGGATTGGTTGAGGGATTGGTAGTGGGATTGGTAGTGGTAGTGGTAGTGGTAGTGGGATTGTTAGGGGAATTGGTAGTGGTAGTGGTAGAGGGATTGGTAGTGGTAGTGGTAGTGGGATTGGTAGTGTTATTGCTAGTGGTAGTGGTAGTGGTAGTGGGATTGGTAGTGGGATTGGTAGTGGGATTGGTAGTGGTAGTGGGATTGGTAGTGGGATTGGTAGTGGGATTGGTAGTGGGATTGGTAGTGGTAGTGGTAGTGGGATTGGTAGTGGGATTGGTAGTGGGATTGGTAGTGGTAGTGGTAGTGGTAGTGGGATTTTTAGTGGGATTGGTAGTGGGATTGGTAGTGGTAGTGGGATTGGTAGTGGGATTGGTAGTGGGATTGGTAGTGGGATTGGTAGTGGGATTGGTAGTGGTAGTGGGATTGGTAGTGGGATTGGTAGTGGGATTGGTAGTGGTAATTGAAGTGGGATTGCGGGATCAATCTGTAACAATCCAGTGCAATTCGGCGCGCTGCGACGGATTGGTGCACTTTTCCGGGATCAATCTGTAACAATTTGGCGCAATTCGGCGCGCAGCGACGGATTGCAGCACTTTCGCGGAACCAATCTGTAACAATTCGGCGCGCTACAACGGATTGCTGCACTATCGCCGGATCAATCTGCAACAATTAGGGGCAATTCGGCGCACTAAGACCGATTGCTTCACTATGGCGTGATCAATTTGCAGATTGATCCTGCGAAAGTGCAGCAATCTGTCTCAGCGCGCCGAATTGCGCCGAATTGTTGCAGATTGATCCCGCCATAGTGAAGCAATAGGTCTCAGCGCGCCGATTTGCCACGAATTGTTGCAGATTGATCCGGCGATAGTGCAGCATTCCGTTGTAGTGCGCCGAATTGTTACAGATAAGTTCCGCGAAAGTGCTGCAATCCGTCGCAGCGCGCCGAATTGTGCCAAATTGTTACAGATTGATCCCGCAAAAATGCACCAATCCGTCGCAGCGCGCCGAATTGCGCTGGATTGTTACAGATGGATCCCGCAATCCCACTTCAAATACCACTACCAATCCCACTACCAATCCCACTCCCCATCCCACTCCCCATCCCACTACCACTACCACTACCACTACCAATCCCACTACCAATCCCACTAGTGGTAGTGGGATTGGTTGTGGGATTGGTAGTGGGATTGGTAGTGGTAGTGGGATTGGTAGTGGGATTTGTAGTGGGATTGGTAGTGGGATTAGTAGTGGTAGTGGTAGTGGTAGTGGGATTGGTAGTGGGATTGGTAGTGGTAGTGGTAGTGGGATTGGTAGTGGGATTGCTAGTGGGATTGGTAGTGGAAATTTTAGTGGTAGTGGGATTGGTAGGGGAATTGGTAGTGGTAGTGGTAGTGGGATTGTAAGTGGTAGTGGTAGTGGGATTGGTAGTGGGATTGGTAGTGGTAGTGGTAGTGGTAGTGGGATTGGTAGTGGGATTGGTATTGGGATTGGTAGTGGTAGTGGGATTGGTAGTGGGATTGGTATTGGGATTGGTAGTGGGATAGGTGGTGGGATTGGTAGTGGGATTGGTAGTGGGATTGGTAGTGGTAGTGATAGTGGGATTGGTAGTGGGATTGGTAGTGGGATTGGTAGTGGGATTGGTAGTGGTAGTGGTAGTGGGATTGGTAGTGGGATTGGTAGTAGTAGTGGTAGTGGTAGTGCGATTGGTAGTGGGATTGGTAGTGGGATTTGTAGTGGTAGTGGGATTGGTAGTGGGATTGGTAGTGGGATTGGTAGTGGGATTGGTAGTGGGATTGGTTGTGGGATTGGTAGTGGGATTGGTAGTGGTAGTGGTAGTGGTAGTGGGATTGTTAGGGGAATTGGTAGTGGTAGTGGTAGTGGGATTGGTAGTGGTAGTGGTAGTGGGATTGGTAGTGGGATTGGTAGTGGTAGTGGTAGTGGTATTGATAGTGGGATTGGTAGTGGGATTGGTAGTGGTAGTGGGATTGGTAGTGGGATTGGTAGTGGGATTGGTAGTGGGATTGGTAGTGGGATTGGTAGTAGTAGTGGTAGTGGTAGTGGTATTGGTAGTGGGATTGGTAGTGGGATTGGTAGTGGTAGTGGGATTGGTAGTGGGATTGGTAGTGGGATTGGTAGTGGGATTGGTAGTGGGATTGGTAGTGGTAGTGGTAGTGGGATTGGTAGTGAGATTGGTAGTGGGATTGGTAGTGGTAGTGGTAGTGGTAGTGGGATTGGTAGTGGGATTGGTAGTGGGATTGGTAGTGGGATTGGTAGAGGTAGTGGTAGTGGTAGTGGGATTGGTAGTGTGATTGGTAGTGGTAGTGGTAGTGGGATTGGTAGTGGGATTGCGGGATCAATCTGTAACAATTCGGCGCAATTCGGCGCGCTGAGACGGATTGCTGCACTTTCGCAGGATCAATCTGCAATATGTTATTCGGCACAATTCGGCGCGCTGCGACCGATTGCTGCACTGTCTTTGGTCCAATCTGCAAAAATTCAGCACAATTCGGCACGCTGCGACGGATTCCTGCACTTTCACAGGATCAATCTGTAACAATTTGGGGCAATTCGGCGTGCCGTGACCAATTGCTTAGTGGTAGTGGGATTGGTAGTGGTAGTGGTAGTGGGATTGGTAGTGGGATTGGTAGTAGTAGTGGTAGTGGTAGTGGGAATGGTAGTGGGATTGGTAGTGGGATTGGTAGTGGTAGTGGTAGTGGTAGTGGGATTGTTAGGGGAATTGGTAGTGGTAGTGGTAGTGGGATTGGTAGTGGTAGTGGTAGTGGGATTGGTAGTGGGATTGGTAGTGGTAGTGGTGGTGGTAGTGGTATTGGTAGTGGGATTGGTAGTGGGATTGGTAGTGGTAGTGGGATTGGTAGTGGGATTGGTAGTGGGATTGGTAGTGGGATTGGTAGTGGTAGTGGTAGTGGGATTGGTAGTGGGATTGGTAGTGGGATTGGTAGTGGTAGTGGTAGTGGTAGTGGGATTGGTAGTGGGATTGGTAGTGGGATTGGTAGTAGGATTGGTAGTGGGATTGGTAGTGGGATTGTTAGTGGAAATGTTAGTGGTAGTGGGATTGGTAGGGGAATTGGTAGTGGTAGTGGTAGTGGGATTGTAAGTGGTAGTGGTAGTGGGATTGGTAGTGGGATTGGTAGTGGTAGTGGTAGTGGTAGTGGGATTGGTAGTGGGATTGGTATTGGGATTGGTAGTGGTAGTGGGATTGGTAGTGGGATTGGTATTGGGATTGGTAGTGGGATAGGTGGTGGGATTGGTAGTGGGATTGGTAGTGGGATTGGTAGTGGTAGTGGTAGTGGGATTGGTAGTGGGATTGGTAGTGGGATTGGTAGTGGGATTGGTAGTGGTAGTGGTAGTGGGATTGGTAGTGGGATTGGTAGTAGTAGTGGTAGTGGTAGTGGGATTGGTAGTGGGATTGGTAGTGGGATTTGTAGTGGTAGTGGGATTGGTAGTGGGATTGGTAGTGGGATTGGTAGTGGGATTGGTAGTGGGATTGGTTGTGGGATTGGTAGTGGGATTGGTAGTGGTAGTGGTAGTGGTAGTGGGATTGTTAGGGGAATTGGTAGTGGTAGTGGTAGTGGGAATGGTAGTGGTAGTGGTAGTGGGATTGGTAGTGGGATTGGTAGTGGTAGTGGTAGTGGTAGTGGTATTGGTAGTGGGATTGGTAGTGGGATTGGTAGTGGTAGTGGGATTGGTAGTGGGATTGGTAGTGGGATTGGTAGTGGGATTGGTAGTGGGATTGGTAGTGGGATTGGTAGTAGTAGTGGTAGTGGTAGTGGTATTGGTAGTGGGATTGGTAGTGGGATTGGTAGTGGTAGTGGGATTGGTAGTGGGATTGGTAGTGGGATTGGTAGTGGGATTGGTAGTGGGATTGGTAGTGGTAGTGGTAGTGGGATTGGTAGTGAGATTGGTAGTGGGATTGGTAGTGGTAGTGGTAGTGGTAGTGGGATTGGTAGTGGGATTGGTAGTGGGATTGGTAGTGGGTTTGGTAGAGGTAGTGGTAGTGGTAGTGGGATTGGTAGTGGGATTGGTAGTGGTAGTGGTAGTGGGATTGGTAGTGGAATTGCGGGATCAATCTGTAACAATTCGGCGCAATTCGGCGCGCTGAGACGGATTGCTGCACTTTCGCAGGATCAATCTGCAATATGTTATTCGGCACAATTCGGCGCGCTGCGACCGATTGCTGCACTGTCTTTGGTCCAATCTGCAAAAATTCAGCACAATTCGGCACGCTGCGACGGATTCCTGCACTTTCACAGGATCAATCTGTAACAATTTGGGGCAATTCGGCGTGCCGTGACCAATTGCTTAGTGGTAGTGGGATTGGTAGTGGTAGTGGTAGTGGGATTGGTAGTGGGATTGGTAGTAGTAGTGGTAGTGGTAGTGGGATTGGTAGTGGGATTGGTAGTGGGATTGGTAGTGGTAGTGGTAGTGGTAGTGGGATTGTTAGGGGAATTGGTAGTGGTAGTGGTAGTGGGATTGGTAGTGGTAGTGGTAGTGGTAGTGGTAGTGGTAGTGGTATTGGTAGTGGGATTGGTAGTGGGATTGGTAGTGGTAGTGGGATTGGTAGTGGGATTGGTAGTGGGATTGGTAGTGGGATTGGTAGTGGTAGTGGTAGTGGGATTGGTAGTGGGATTGGTAGTGGGATTGGTAGTGGTAGTGGTAGTGGTAGTGGGATTGGTAGTGGGATTGGTAGTGGGATTGGTAGTAGGATTGGTAGAGGTAGTGGTAGTGGTAGTGGGATTGGTAGTGGGATTGGTAGTGGTAGTGGTAGTGGGATTGGTAGTGGGATTGGTAGTGGGATTGGTAGTGGAAATGTTAGTGGTAGTGGGATTGGTAGGGGAATTGGTAGTGGTAGTGGTAGTGGGATTGTAAGTGGTAGTGGTAGTGGGATTCGTAGTGGGATTGGTAGTGGTAGTGGTAGTGGTAGTGGGATTGGTAGTGGGATTGGTATTGGGATTGGTAGTGGTAGTGGGATTGGTAGTGGGATTGGTATTGGGATTGGTAGTGGGATAGGTGGTGGGATTGGTAGTGGGATTGGTAGTGGGATTGGTAGTGGTAGTAGTAGTGGGATTGGTAGTGGGATTGGTAGTGGGATTGGTAGTGGGATTGGTAGTGGTAGTGGTAGTGGGATTGGTAGTGGGATTGGTAGTAGTAGTAGTGGTAGTGGTAGTGGGATTGGTGGTGGGATTGGCAGTGGTAGTGGGATTGGTAGTGGGATTGGTAGTGGGATTGGTAGTGGGATTGGTAGTGGGATTGGTTGTGGGATTGGTAGTGGGATTGGTAGTGGTAGTGGTAGTGGTAGTGGGATTGTTAGGGGAATTGGTAGTGGTAGTGGTAGTGGGATTGGTAGTGGTAGTGGTAGTGGGATTGGTAGTGGGATTTGTAGTGGTAGTGGTAGTGGTAGTGGTATTGGTAGTGGTATTGGTAGTGGGATTGGTAGTGGTAGTGGGATTGGTAGTGGGATTGGTAGTGGGATTGGTAGTGGGATTGGTAGTGGTAGTGGAAGTGGGATTGGTAGTGGGATTGGTAGTGGGATTGGTAGTGGTAGTGGTAGTGGTAGTGGGATTGGTAGTGGGATTGGTAGTGGGATTGGTAGTGGTAGTGGGATTGGTAGTGGGATTGGTAGTGGGATTGGTAGTGGGATTGGTAGTGGGATTGGTAGTGGAAGTGGTAGTGGGATTGGTAGTGGGATTGGTAGTGGGATTGGTAGTGGAAATTTTAGTGGTAGTGGGATTGGTAGGGGAATTGGTAGTGGTAGTGGTAGTGGGATTGAAAGTGGTAGTGGTAGTGGGATTGGTAGTGGGATTGGTAGTGGTAGTGGTAGTGGTAGTGGGATTGGTAGTGGGATTGGTAGTGGGATTGGTAGTGGTAGTGGGATTGGTAGTGGGATTGGTAGTGGGAATGTAGTGGGATTGGTGGTGGGATTGGTAGTGGGATTGGTAGTGGGATTGGTAGTGGTAGTGGTAGTGGGATTGGTAGTGGGATTGGTAGTGGGATTGGTAGTGGGATTGGTAGTGGGATTGGTAGTTGTAGTGGTAGTGGGATTGGTAGTGGTAGTGGTAGTGGGATTGGTAGTGGGATTGGTAGTGGGATTGGTAGTGGTAATTGAAGTGGGATTGCGGGATCAATCTGTAACAATCCAGTGCAATTCGGCGCGCTGCGACGGATTGGTGCACTTTTGCGGGATTAATCTGTAACAATTTGGCGCAATTCGGCGCGCAACGACGGATTGCCGCACTTTCGCGGAACCAATCTGTAACAATTCGGCGCGCTACAACGGATTGCTGCACTATCGCCGGATCAATCTGCAACAATTAGGGGCAATTCGGCGCACTAAGACCGATTGCTTCACAATGGCGTGATCAATCTGCAACAATTCGGCGCAATACGGCGCGCTGAGATGTATTGCTGCACTTTCGCAGGATCAATCTGCAATGTTATTCGGCAAAATTCGGCGCGCTGCGACCTATTGCTGCACTTTCTTTGGTCCAATCTGCAAAAATTTAGCACAATTCGGCACGCTGCGACGGATTCCTGCACTTTCGCAGGATCAATCTGTAACAATTTGGGGCAATTCGGCGCGCCGAGACCGATTGCTTAGTGGTAGTGGGATTGGTAGTGGTAGTGGTAGTGGGATTGGTAGTGGGATTGGTATAGTAGTAGTGGTAGTGGTAGTGGGATTGGTATTGGGATTGGTAGTGGGATTGGTAGTGGTGGTGGGATTGGTAGTAGGATTGGTAGTGGGATTGGTAGTGAGATTGGTAGTGGGATTGGTAGTGGGATTGGTAGTGGTAGTGGTAGTGGTAATGGGATTGGTAGTGGGATTGGTAGTGGGATTGGTAGTGGCATTGGTAGTGGAAATTGTAGTGGTAGTGGGATTGGTAGGGGAATTGGTAGTGGTAGTGGTAGTGGGATTGGTAGTGGTAGTGGTAGTGGAATTGGTAGTGGGATTGGTAGTGGTAGTGGTAGTGGTAGTGGGATTGGTTGTGGGATTGGTAGTGGTAGTGGGATTGGTAGTGGGATTGGTAGTGGGATTGGTAGTGGGATTGGTAGTGGGATTGGTAGTGGTAGTGGTAGTGGGATTAGTAGTGGGATTGGTAGTGGGATTGGTAGTGGAAATTATAGTGGTAGTGGGATTGGTAGAGGAATTGGTAGTGGTAGTGGTAGTGGGATTGTAAGTGGTAGTGGTAGTGGGATTGGTAGTGGGATTGGTAGTGGTAGTGGTAGTGGTAGTGGGATTGGTAGTGGGATTGGTTGTGGGATTGGTAGTGGGATTGGTGGTGGGATTGGTAGTGGGATTGGTAGTGGGATTGGTAGTGGTAGTGGTTGTGGGATTGGTAGTGGGATTGGTAGTGGGATTTGTAGTGGGATTGGTAGTGGGATTGTGATTGGTAGTGGTAGTGGTAGTGGTAGTGGTTTTGGTAGTGGGATTGGTAGTGGGATTGGTAGTGGTAATTGAAGTGGGATTGCGGGATCAATCTGTAACAATCCAGCGCAATGCGGCGCGCTGCGACGGATTGGTGCACATTTGCGGGATCAATCTGTAACAATTTGGTGCAATTTGGCGCGCTGCGACGGATTGCAGCACTTTCGCGGAACCAATCTGTAACAATTCGGCGCGCTACAACGGATTGCTGCACTATCGCCGGATCAATCTGCAACAATTAGGGGCCATTCGGCGCGCTGAGACCGATTGCTTCACTATGGCGGGATGAATCTGCAACAATTCGGCGCAATTCGGCGCGCTGAGACGGATTGCTGCACTTTCGCAGGATCAATCACTGTACAACCACTGAATACTTTGAAATTTGCCATAGACTTGCCTTACACCTTTCACCTTTAGAAATGTGTGGCACAGGAGCGAGGACAGACTGCCCACGCAAGACCGAACTTTGTTCTCGTCTATTGAACTTCCATCGAGGTACGTTCCTAATTACTTTTTTGTATAACGTCCACACATATGGCCGTTGATACCAGTTTTTTCTATTACCTAAGCTTCCCACACGACTGGCGTGCCACATACGAGCTTAATTCACATCTGCTGGGTCACGTTCAATATTATATCCCTAAGCCGTGCGATTCAAACGCACTACCGTACCTACCTTGTCACCTAAATTAAGTCGTTGTCCATTAATTAACCAGGCTTCACTCACGCGTGTGGCGTGTCTTTAACCAGCTAGCTTCATACCTGCAGTGCCATGTATAATTTGAACACACGTATGCAGCGCTAGTAAAAAGCACTACAGTACCTGCATATGGCCTTGTCACTTAGCTAAGGTTACGTGTGCTGCCACGATGGGCTTGTTAGAACGTCTTGATGCACTAAGGGAAGGACCAACCACCCGCCAACCCACCCAACAGACTTACAAATTTTCCTTGCATAAATTCTATTGAAGTGCACATACTGGAACTACATCATGTTAAGTGTACACTGTATTACATGTCCTTAGTATGTGAAGAAACATCGCACTGCGAATTAAAACAACTTGCAATTAGCAAACGACTTAAACAGATTTGTTGACTTAATTACATTCATACTGATGAACCCACAACTGCTTCGTAAGGTATTTATACCAGCGAGGCCCGGGAACAAAGTACCGCCAAGGTTCATAGCATTATGGCTTTGGGTCCGCTATGTTCCTCCCATAGCAGGGGTTTTCTTAAGCATTTTTATTTTTGTGTATCGCAACAATATATTTATTTTATCTCCAGTGTGTTTTACAGTTACCTTACAAACGCTAGGTGAAGGTATGTGCACCCGCATCACTACTTTTGTACGTCTGCCTGCCGTGCCATGTACAAGCTTTGTACACATCTGCCGTGCCACGTGCAATCCTTAACTGTGTTTGCAGTGCCGATTCTAATGCACAACCCCCCCCACCCCACATACACACATACTGCCTTTGTCTATTGTCCAAGCTTTACACACGACAGGCGTGGCACGTAAGCTTAATGACATCTTTAATCATGCCGATTCTAACGCACTACCCCTCCAATAGCTTAACAAATTACTGGCTTGCTATGTAAAAGCAATATCAGCCGTACCCAATCTTCGTACACGTCTGCCACGTGATTGAAATGCACTACCCCCACCACCACACACACACACACGCACGCACACGCTCATATATGTCACGTAGCCTTTGACCCAGACCCAGACCCAGACAGATGTGAATTAAGCTCGTATGTGGCACGCCAGTCGTGTGGGAAGCTTAGGTAATAGAAAAAACTTGTATCAACGGCCATATGTGCGGACGTTATACAAAAAAGTAATTAGGAACGTACCTCGATGGAAGTTCAATAGACGAGAACAAAGTTCGGTCTTGCGTGGGCAGTCTGTCCTCGCTCCTGTGCCACACATTTCTAAAGGATGAAAGGTGTAAGGCAAGTCTATGGCAAATTTCAAAGTATCCAGTGGTTGTACATAAAGGGACTCGCGCGTTGTATTCCGGAATAGGTTGTACACTCTCCCGCGTACCCCTGTTCACCTTCAGAAATGTGCGGCACGTATATCCCACCCTTCGTACCTGTTTAAACAGCTCAGCTCTGCTACCAAGGCCAATCGCTACAAAGTGCATTAAAAGGAATTATTAATAAGTAACTATTTCCAATTCAAATTTTAAGGATTAGATTGGTAGGTAGCGATCGTACAGGCTGCTTATTGTAGTGACGTGAGGGTTTTTAAAAGGTGAGGGGCAAAGCTTATATCTGTGTGGAGTGCGTGTGCAGTGTGTACGCGCTGTGCCTCGTAACTAGAGGTCTGCTTGATGCAGCAATTGGTCCTATATGGTGCTTACGATACGCCAGAGCACAACGCAATCTTCCAACAACACGTCCTAATGCAGTGGCGCTTTGAACCTATTGTACACTACGTCAAGCCTTGATGTTAGTAAAATAGACACCCGTAAATGACATTCGTGCTGAACAATTACTGCTCTGTTCAGAGCAACCATACAAATATAATCATCGTATACCTGGCGCTAACACAAGGATTCGTTGCACAGTGCAACACTGGGCCCAAAACGCGAGTCACTCGAAGATGATAAACAAATAATTTTACACAACGAAAAGTTTTATCTCGGTACAGGGGTGTGTACAATTTGCAACGGGGTGTTTACTGGCTTAATTCGAGACGTGTAAAACAACTCGGTATACGCCCGACGGGAAACATTTTGATGTAGTACTGTATATTACAGTTAGTATCGAGCCAGTTAACGTCCTGTAACGGGACCGTATACTACCTGTAGACGAACAGATGGTATCCTTTTACGGACATAGCTACCGTTAATCCAATTAACTGTTAATACATTCATTTCAAATGTTCTTAACGCAACAATACACATTATGGCAATACAGAGGTCGTGTCCAGCCATGTGAAAACACAAGTTCAATGTGTTCTCGTTCCACAGTGTTGACAGCTTGTGTAGGCTGAAATGTGCAGTTGTTTCCACACTCATGGACCATTGACACAGCCTTCTGAATTCTTGTGCTGTCTACAGAAAACAGTGTCCTTGACAGGGTGAACAGCGGGCATTCATGGTCAGTCATAAGTTTTCGTCCGCTAGCTTCTTGCATTGGCAAGAAACCATGTAGTAGGCAAAGGGTACGTCCTGACTTCAGTTTTACCATTGCCAGTAGCTGCCCATATGTGAACTGGAATGAGATGAGGGTTCATCATGACAAAAAACATTACTCTCAACTATGCAATTTACCTCACAGAACGAAGGATGTAATTTAACATAATCCTCAGTATGTACACTGCTCTGAACTCCTGCACACTTTATTTTTGAGAGGGCTTTAATAATACACATTAAGATAACTTACCAGGAAAATTCCATTCATCTCACAGTATTTCAGTCAACAGCTGGTTGTTAGCACAAGCCGGGATTCCGTTGACGCTGTTAGGAATATTTAATGGAGTGTGACATCATATGATATCACATGACGACAGACCTGTTATAGCTGCACATTAGGCTCCAGGCACCTGCTTCCACACAGGCCTTGAACTGGGGGAGGAAGGTCATCCTCCAGTCGCTCACGGTTACCTGTACGGTGGGTGGTGCTGATGGGAATGTGTGATGTAATGAGGGCGTGGTCTTCTCACCACAGCATTGAAAGAGTATCTAGACACAGGAATACTCTCAGGACCTCCGTGGACATCAAAGTGCTTGCACCCAGCATTGGCCTTGACATATGTTGGGTTATCTAATGGAGTATGTGACAGCATAAACCTTTTAAACACACACACACACACACGCACACACACACAAACACAATCTACCTCCTTGAAGTCCAGTCACAAATGCTCTTGCCATGTATCCAGAAAGCCAAGGTCTTCACCATAGGTCTCCTGGGGTAATCCCATACAAGGTATTTACAGGAATGCACAAATCCAAAACATTGACATGATGACACATGCACATTACAAACAGCCAGTCAAATGCTCCTTCAATACCACAGAAAAAAGGGTTACTTGCCTGGTTTCTTCCCCAGCGAGGGTCTCTAAGGATGTTGATGACTGGGCTCCAGCAGCTCAGACCAGTGTGGAGCCATGCGCCATGGCGTTGTTGTTCTACAACAGTTTCCGTATAAGGCATGACTGCACTCATTCACACGTGCAGCGCACAACTGACCTAGGCTCTGACCTCCGTAGCGGTAGCGTTAGCAACGCTGTAGAGGAGGTCATAGTCGAAGGTGGCCGTCTGTGTGCAGGGAAAACCAGGTGTGGTGAAAGTACAAACAAGCAAACAAAAAAAAAAAAAAAAAAAAAAGCGGTCTCTTACAAGTCTTAGTGCCTGGGGGAAGGAGGTAGCTGGACCGGCACCAACGTCACCGCTAAGACACTCAGTACCCCACTGATAGGGATCGATGCGCAGGGCCTTGGAGGGGGGAAAACAGGTCAAACAAACAATACAGTGTTCTGCCGCCACCCTCCTCCAGTGACAAGAATTCTTGATCTGCATGGCTATCTGGTTAAGGAACATCTTTTCCAGCTTTGTTCTGGGACTGAACTGTTACGCCCCCCTGGCACCTGGATCGATGCCTTCAGACAAATTTGAGTGCTAATCCACTGCACCAATGAATAGAAAAGTAACGGTGGAGGGGAGGGGGGGGGGGGGTTACAGCAGCAATGCACACTCGTACAGACGCCTAGATTAACAGCAACCACCAGACACTATATAGTAATATACACGTTACGTATCTCTAAAACCTCCTAACTCCCACCCCTTTTAACATCACACTATTACCATGGTTCATACACCGTGCTATATATTTATATAGGAGTTTACTTTATATGTACTTGTGTACAACTCAGCATCTTCAGCTCAGAGACGCTATTACTTTCCTTTGTATCACGTGCCAAACGTTCGCTCCAGGGCTGTCAACAGATGGGAACAGTACGTCATTGAGTAGTGGTACAGGATGTAAACAGCCAATAGCAGACTGTATTAACATCCTGTACCTGACAGTAGAAACTGCATCGTTCCTATATGTAATTCCCATCGATGGCGTACCAGGCTGTGATACGATAATGTGCCGTCATGTAGAAATATACGGGCCTGTACCGACGCGATAACTTTTGGTTGTGTAGTCGTGCCCGGACCATACATGTATGTCAATTAAATCAATTGATTTTCAATTGGCAGCCAAACGAACGGAAGGCATAAGTGGTGTCGTGACTCTAAGCTTTTCTCGTATGAATGATAGCTTGTTGATGTGTGCCCGTGACCTAGAACGCTGAGGCGTAGTATGTATGGATTTGAACGAGGGTACCCATGTCTGTTGTAAAGGCTACGTACCCGTGGTTATGTAAGCGAATGCAAGTATACCCGTGACCACGTAAGCTTGCCCCATGGCTATGTATGCGTACCCGTGGCTATGTAAGCGAATGCAAGTATACCCGTGACAACGTAAGCTTGCCCCATGGCTATGTATGCGTACCCGTGGCTATGTGAACGAATGTAAGTATACTAGGAAACATGGAGCACGGCAGATGTGAACTAAGTTTGTAAATAGCAGGCGGTAGAAAGTGGCACAACCTGAAATGTTTGGGATCCCCACATGTGCACCTTCGTTTTTTATTTTATATATGTGTAACTTTTTTTTTAAAACTGCCATGGCAACTGTGTGTGATTTTTAAGGAAGGCCCTATTGGCCTTGACAAAATAATTTAGGCCTATATTTATTTTTTAGTAGGAGTAAAGAAAGTTAGTCTGCCTCAGGCATGTTGGTGTATCAACGAAGCTATGTGGCAAGGCCATGTGTGTGTGTGTGTGTGTGTGTAGTGCATTTGACTCGCGCTGCATACGTGTGTGAGTATTGCACATGGCACGGCAGATATGGAGTAAGCTTTTACATGGCATGCCAGTCGTGTGTGAGGCTTGGTTAATAGAACAAAGCTTGTATCAAAACCAAACCTACGTGAGCGTGGGTGGGGGGGGGGGGGGTTACGGAAGTGTGTTTGACTCGCGCGGCAGATGCTAACGAAGATTGAAAATGACACTGTAGATGTGAACTAAGCTTGCAGATCTATCGCCAGTCGTGCGGGAGGCTTGGTGTATAGACATATAAGACGGGGTGACAAGGCCATATCGGCCATATGTGTAGAACCGACGCGGCAAACGCGTTTGAAGATAGCACATAGCACGGCAGACGTGTACTAACTTGGTACATGGTACGGCAGATGTGTTAGACGCTTGAACTGGGCACGGCAGACACGTTGTACAAAATAGTGATAATAGGGACGCACCTTCAACGGAAGTGAAGACGAGCGTTCAATAGACGAGTACAAAGTTCGGTCTAGCCCTGTCGATGCATGGGGAGTCTGTAGACGCTTGCCCTCGCTCTTTACAACTGTTTCACTTCTTGAGAGATGGGCACGAGCAAGTGGTCCCTCGCGTGTACGGAGCGATAAACGGGATTCGAGGGACCATTAGCGCCGATGCAAGGCACAGATGCGTATGAATAATGTTGGTCCCTCGATGATGAGGGACCAACCGCAATACGCAATGTATTGCATCTGGGCCATACGCATCAAGTGCGGGGGTCAGAATCCGTCGCAGCGCGCCGATTTGTGCTGAATTTTGCAGATTGAACGAAAGAAAGTGCAGCAATCGGTCGCAGCGCGCCAAATTGTGCCGAATAACATATTGCAGATTGATCTTGCGAAAGTGCAGCAATCCGTCTCAGCGCGCCGTATTGCGCCGAATTGTTGCAGATTGATCACGCCATAGTGAAGCAATCGGTCTTAGTGCGCCGAATTGCCCCTAATTGTTGCAGATTGATCCGGCGATAGTGCAGCAATCCGTTGTAGCACGCCGAATTGTTACAGATTGGTTCCGCGAAAGTGCTGCAATCCGTCGCAGCACGCCGAATTGCGCCAATTTGTTACAGATTGATCCCGCAAAAGTGCACCAATCCGTCGCAGCGCGCCGAATTGCGCTGAATTGTTACAGATTGATCCCGCAATCCCACTTCAATTACCACTACCAATCCCACTACCAATCCCACTACCAATCCCACTACCACTACCACTACCACTACCAATCCCACTACTTGTTGCAGATTGATCCGGCGATAGTGCAGCAATCCGTTGTAGCACGCCGAATTGTTACAGATTGGTTCCGCGAAAGTGCTGCAATCCGTCGCAGCACGCCGAATTGCGCCAATTTGTTACAGATTGATCCCGCAAAAGTGCACCAATCCGTCGCAGCGCGCCGAATTGCGCTGAATTGTTACAGATTGATCCCGCAATCCCACTTCAATTACCACTACCAATCCCACTACCAATCCCACTACCAATCCCACTACCACTACCACTACCACTACCAATCCCACTACCAATCCCAATACCAATCCCACTACCACTACCAATCCCACTACTAATCCCACTACCAATCCCACTACCACTACCACTACCTACCAATCCCACTACCAATCCCACTACCAATCCCACTACCAATCCCACTACCAATCCCACTACCAATCCCACTACCAATCCCACTACCAATCCCACTACCAATCCCACTACCAATCCCACTACCAATCCCACTACCAATCCCACTACCACTACCACTACTACTACCAATCCCACTACCAATCCCACTACCACTACCACTACCAATCCCACTACCACTAAGCAATTGGTCTCGGCCCGCCGAATTGCCCCAAATTGTTACAGATTGATCCCGCAAAAGTGCACCATGTGTGTATGTGTGTATGTATGTGTGTATCTGTGTGTGTACATGTGTGTGTATGTCAAGTATGTCTGTATCAATGACTCCTGCAGGTGTCAAGTATTTCAATTATGACTCCTGCAGGAGTCAAGTATGTCAGTATGCATGACCCCTGCAGGAGTCAAGTATCTCAATGTATGACTCCTGCAGGAGTCAAGTATGTCATTATGCATGACTCCTGACGGAGTCAAGTATGTCAATATGTATAACTCCTGCAGGAGTCAACTGTACTTTTGCATGACTCCTGCAGGAGTCAAGTATGTCAGTATGCATGACTCCTGCAGGAGTCAAGTACCTCCAATCCTGACTCCTGCAGGAGTCAAGTATGTCAGTAAGAATGCCTCCTGCAGGAGTCATATGTCAATTTGTATGACTCCTGCAGGAGTGAGCAATCTCCATCTATGACTCCTGCAGGAGTCAAGTATGTCAGAAAGTATGAGTCCTGCAGGAGTCAAGTTAGTCAATATGTATGACTCCTGCAGGAGTCAAGTATTTCAATGTATGACTCCTGCAGGAGTCAAATATGTCACTATGAATGACTCCTGCAGGAGTCAAGTATCTCAATGTATGATACCTGAAGGAGTCAAGTATGTCAGTATCAATGACTACTACAGGAGTCATATGTCAATATGTATGACTCCGGCAGGAGTGAGCAATCTCCATGAATGACTCCTGCAGGAGTCAAATATGTCACTATGAATGACTCCTGCAGGAGTCACGTATTTCAATATATGACTCGTGCAGGAGTGAAGTATTTCAAGTATGCCAGTATGTATGACTCCTGCATGAGTCAACTATATATTTGCATGACTCCTGCAGGAGTCAAGTATGTCAGTATGCAAGACTCTTGCAGGAGTCAAGTATCTCAATGTGTAACTCCTGCAGGAGTCAAGTATCTACATGCATGACTCCTGCAGGAGTCAAGTATGTCAGTATGTATGACTCCTGCAGGAGTCAAGTATGTCAGTATGTATGACTCCTGCAGGAGTCATACATATATTTGCATGACTCCTGCAGGAGTCAAGTATGTCAGTATGCAAGACTCCTGCAGGAGTCAAGTATCTCAATGTATGACTCCTGCAGGAGTCAATTATTTCAATTATGACTCCTGCAGGAGTCAAGTAAATCAATATGTCTGACTCTTGCAGGAGTCAAGTATTTCAATGTATAACTCCTGCAGGAGTTAAGTATTTCAATATGTATGACTCCTGCAAGAGTCAAGTATCTCCATGTATGACACCTGAAGGAGTCAAGTATCGGGAGTTTCGTTAGAAACTTCCATATAGGATTTGACCCCGACTATGAATGTCATTAAAAAAACGCGACCCGTCTGTAACAACACTCCCGACGATCGGGTCGTGTAGCTTCTTTTAGCAATCGATCTAGAAGTCAAAAATGAGTAGTTTCGTTTTTGTTTTATGTCGCTGAACCGCGTGGTTGTTGAGAACAAGAGTGTACTGCCCGTCCTCGTACCCAGTCTCGGAACAAGGGGCGGGTCGTCTTCTCCTTCTTGCCCACGCATAACTCAGGACAGGAACATTTCTAAGCGATGAAAATTACACCAATAGCTTCAGAATCGGCTGGAGGACTCGCTTTTATATAATATAATACATTGATAAACAATCGACTATCAGCCTCCTATGTCTTGTTAGTCTCGTACCCAGACCGTCTATGACATAAGCGATTATCGCTGTAAACACTACGTCCATACGTATGGACGTAGTGATTATACTGTTTACAGCGATAATCGCTTACGTCATAGACGGTCTGGGTACGAGACTAATGTCTTGTATAATAAAATGGGTATGAAAAAAAATAAAGAAAGCAAGTAAATAAAAACATTCTCTACGAGAAAGTTGGTGGGATATAGGATTTGATTGTGACATTGGTGGTGTAAAAAGCAAGGTAACAAGGTCTTATCAGAAGGGGAAATGTCATAGTCCTATATTCAGCACACAAACAACACATGTCCTAGAAATGTGCTAAATATAGGACTATGACATTTTCCCTTCTGATAAGACCTTGTTTCCTTGCTTTATGCACCACCAATGTCATAATCAAATCCTATATCCCACCATCTTTCTCGTAGAGAATGTTTTTATTTACTTGTGTGTCAGTATCAAGGACTACTACAGGAGTCATATGTCAATATGTATAACTCCGGCAGGAGTGAGCAATCTCCATGTATGACTCCTGCAGGAGTCAAATATGTCACTATGAATGACTCCTGCAGGAGTCACGTATTTCAATATATGACTCGTGCAGGAGTGAAGTATTTCAAGTATGCCAGTATATATGACTCCTGCATGAGTCAACTATATATTTGCATGACTCCTGCAGGAGTCAAGTATGTCAGTATGCAAGACTCCTGCAGGAGTCAAGTATCTCAATGTATGACTCCTGCAGGAGTCAAGTATCTCCAAGCATGACTCCTGCAGGAGTCAAGTATGTCAGTATGTATGACTCCTGCAGGAGTCAAGTATGTCACTCAAGTATTTCAATGTATATGACTCCTGCAGGAGTCAATTATTTCAATTATGACTCCTGCAGGAATCAAGTATATCAATATGTCTGACTCCTGCAGGAGTCAGGTATTTCAATGTATGACTCCTGCAGGAGTCAAGTATTTCTATATGTATGACTCCTGCAGGAGTCAAGTATCTCCATGTATGACACCTGAAGGAGTCAAGTATGTCAGTATCAATGACTACTGCAGGAGTCATATGTCAATATGTATGACTCCGGCAGGAGTGAGCAATCTCCATGAATGACTCCTGCAGGAGTCAAATATGTCACTATGAATGACTCCTGCAGGAGTCACGTATTTCAATATATGACTCGTGCAGGAGTGAAGTATTTCAATGAATGACTCCTGCAGGAGTCAATTATTTCAATTATGACTCCTGCAGGAGTCAAGTATGTCAATATGTCTGACTCCTGCAGGAGTCAATTATATCAATGTATGACTCCTGCAGGAGTCAAGTATGTCAATATGTCTGACTCCTGCAGGAGTCAAGTATTTCAATGTATGAAACCTGCAGGAGTCAAGTATTTCGATATGTATGACTCCTGCAGGAGTCAAGTATCTCCATGCATGACACCTGAAGGATTCAAGTATTTCAGTATCATTGACTCCTACAGGAGTCATATTTCAATATGTATGACTCCTGCAGGAGTGAAGTATTTCAATGAATGACTCCTGCAGGAGTCAAGAATGTCAATATGTATGACTCTTGCAGGAGTCAAGTATCTCCATGCATGACACCTGCAGGAGTAAAGAATGAGAGTATCAATGACTCCTGCAGGAGTCAAGTATTTCGATGTATGACTCCCGCAGGAGTCAAGTATTTCAATGTATGACTCCTGCGGGAGTCAAATATGTCAATATGTATGACTCCTGCAGGAGTCAAGTATCTCCAATCATGACTCCTGCAGGAGTCAAGTATCTCAGTAAGAATGCCTCCTGCAGGAGTCATATGTCAATTTGTATGACTCCTGCAGGAGTGAGCAATCTCCATGTATGACTCCTGCAGGAGTCAAGTATGTCAGAAAGTATGAGTCCTGCAGGAGTCAAGTATGTCAATATGTATGACTCCTGCAGGAGTCAACTATATATTTGCATGACTCCTGCAGGAGTCAGATATGTCAGTATGCATGACTCCTGCAGGAGTCAAGTATCTCAATGTATGACTCCTGCAGGAGTCAAGTATGTCACTATGCATGACTCCTGACGGAGTCAAGTATGTCAATATGTAGAACTCCTGCAGGAGTCAACTGTACTTTTGCATGACTCCTGCATGAGTCAAGTATGTCAGTATGCATGACTCCTGCAGGAGTCAAGTATGTCACTCAAGTATTTCAATGTATAACTCCTGCAGGAGTCAAGTATTTCAATATGTATGACTCCTGCAGGAGTCAAGTATCACACCTGAAGGAGTCAAGTATGTCAGTATCAATGACTACTACAGGAGTCATATGTCAATATGTATGACTCCGGCAGGAGTGAGCAATCTCCATGAATGACTCCTGCAGGAGTCAAATATGTCACTATGAATGACTCCTGCAGGAGTCACGTATTTCAATACATGACTCGTGCAGGAGTGAAGTATTTCAATTATGCCAGTATGTAAGACTCCTGCATGAGTCAACTATATATTTGCATGACTCCTGCAGGAGTCAAGTATGTCAGTATGCAAGACTCTTGCAGGAGTCAAGTATCTCAATGTATAACTCCTGCAGGAGTCAAGTATCTACATGCATGACTCCTGCAGGAGTCAAGTATGTCAGTATGTATGACTCCTGCAGGAGTCAAGTATGTCAGTATGTATGACTCCTGCAGGAGTCATACATATATTTGCATGACTCCTGCAGGAGTCAAGTATGTCAGTATGCAAGACTCCTGCAGGAGTCAAGTATCTCAATGTATGACTCCTGCAGGAGTCAAGTATGTCACTCAAGAATTTCAATGTATGACTCCTGCAGGAGTCAAGTATTTCAATTATGTCTCCTGCAGGAGTCAAGTATGTCAATATGTCTGACTCCAGCAGGAGTCAAGTACTTCAATGTATGACTCCTGCAGGAGTCAAGTATTTCAATATTTATGACTCCTGCAGGAGTCAAGTATGTCAGTATGTATGACTCCTGCAGGAGTCAAGTATGTCACTCAATGTATATGACTCCTGCAGGAGTCAATTTTTTCAATTATGACTCCTGCAGGAATCATGTATGTCAATATGTCTGACTCCTGCAGGAGTCAAGTATTTCAATGTATGACTCCTGCAGGAGTCAAGTATTTGTATATGTATGACTCCTGCAGGAGTCAAGTATCTCCATGTATGACACCTGAAGGAGTCAAGTATGTCAGTATCAATGACTACTGCAGGAGTCATATGTCAATATGTATGACTCCGGCAGGAGTGAGCAATCTCCATGAATGACTCCTGCAGGAGTCAAATATGTCACTATGAATGACTCCTGCAGGAGTCACGTATTTCAATATATGACTCGTGCAGGAGTGAAGTATTTCAATGAATGACTCCTGCAGGAGTCAAGAATATCAATATGTAAGACTCTTGCAGGAGTCAAGGATCTCCATACATGACACCTGCAGGAGTCAAGTATGTCAGTATCATTGACTCCTGCAGGAGTCAAGTATCTCAATGTATGACTCCCGCAGGACTCAAGTATTTCAATGTATGACTCCTGCAGGAGTCAAGTATGTCAAAATGTATGACTACTGCAAGAGTCATATATCTCCATGCCTGACTCCTGCAGGAGTCAAATATGTCAGTATCAATGACTCCTGCAGGAGTCATAAGTCAATTTGTATGACTCCTGCAGGAGTGAGTAATCTCCATGTATGACTCCTGCAGGAGTTATGTATGTCAGAATGTATGAGTCCTGCAGGAGTCAAGTATGTCAATATGTATGACTCCTGCAGGAATCAACTATAGATTTGCATGACTCCTGCAGGAGTCAAGTATGACAGATTGGATGACAGCTGCAGGAGTCAAATATTTCACAATGAATGACTCCTGCAGGAGTCAAGTATTTCAATGAATGACTCCTGTATAGGAGTAAAGTATGTCAATATGTATGACTCCTCCAGGAGACATGTATCTCCATGCATAAATCCTGCCGGCAGGAGTCAAGTATGTCAGTTTGTATGACTCCTGCAGGAGTCAAATATATATTTGCATGACTCCTGCAGGAGTCATGTATGTCAGTATGCAAGACTCCTGTAGGAGTCAAGTATCTCAATGTATGTCTCCTGCAGGAGTCAAGTATCTCCATGGATGACTCCTGCAGCAGTCAAGTATCTCAGTATGTATGACTCCTGCAGGAGTCAAGTATGTCACTTAAGAATTATTTCAATGTATGACTCCTGCAGGAGTCAAGTATGTCACTGAAGAATTATTTCAATGTATGACTCCTGCAGGAGTCAAGTATTTCAATTATGACTCCTGCAGGAGTCAAGTATTTCAATGTATGACTCCTGCAGGAGTCAAGTATTTCAATATTTATGACTCCTGCAGAAGTCAAGTATGTCAGTATGTATTACTCCGGCAGGAGTCAACTATATGTTTGCATGACTCTTGCAGGAGTCAAGTATCTCAATGTATGACTCCTGCAGGAGTCAAATATTGCAATATGTATGACTCCTGCAAGAGTCAAGTATCTCCATGCATGACTCTTGCAGGAGTTAAGGATATCACTATGAATGACTCCTGCAGGAGTCATGCATAGTTACAGATTGGTTCCGCAAATGTGCTGCAATCCGTCGCAGCGTGCCGAATTGTGCCGAATTGTTGTAGATTGATCCCACTAAAGTGCACCAATCCGTCGCAGTGCGCCAAATTGCGCTGAAATGTTACAGATTGAACCCGTGAAAGTGCAGCAATCGGTCGCAGCGCGCCGAATTGCGCCGAATTGTTGCAGATTGATCCGGCGGTAGTGCAGCAATCCTTTGCAGCGCGCCGAATTGTTATATATTGATGGCGGGGTCAATCTGCAACAATTCGGCGTAATTAGGCGCGCATGGACGGATTGGTGCCCGACGGCTGGCCCATGCAATCTGTAACAATTCGGCGCCATTCGGCGTGCTGCGACCGATTGTTGCACATTCACGGGATCAACCTGATTGCTGCACTTTCACGGGATCAATCTGTAACAATTCGGTGCAT
The DNA here is from genome assembly GCA_963681505.1 of Eunapius fragilis. Lineage (NCBI taxonomy): Eukaryota > Metazoa > Porifera > Demospongiae > Spongillida > Spongillidae > Eunapius > Eunapius fragilis. The sequence continues at coordinate 258,701 of OY811983.1, read as the reverse complement.
TTCGGCGCGCTGCGACGGATTGTTGCATTTTCGCGGGATCAATCTGCAACAATTCGGCACTATTCGGCGCGCTGCGACCGATTGCTGCACTTTCACGGGTTCAATCTGTAACAATTCAGCGCAATTCGGCGCGCTGCGACGGATTGGTGCACTTTCGCGGTACCAATCTGTAACAACTCGGCGCGCTACAACGGATTGCTGCACTATCGCCGAATCAATCTGCAACAATTCGTGGCAAATCGTAGTTGGTAGTGGGATTGGTAGTGGGATTGGTAGTGGTAGTGGTAGTGGGATTGGTAGTGGGATTGGTAGTGGTAGTGGTAGTGGGATTGGTAGTGGGATTGGTAGTAGAAGTGGTAGTGGTAGTGGGATTGGTAGTGGGATTGGTAGTGGGATTGGTAGTGGTAGTGGGATTGGTAGTGGGATTGGTAGTGGGATTGGTAGTGGGATAGGTAGTGGGATTGGTAGTGGGATTGGTAGTGGTAGTGGTAGTGGTAGTGGGATTGGTAGTGGGATTGGTAGTGGGATTGGTAGTGGCATTGGTAGTGGAAATTGTAGTGGTAGTGGGATTGGTAGGGGAATTGGTAGTGGTAGTGGTAGTGGGATTGGTAGTGGTAGTGGTAGTGGGATTGGTAGTGGGATTGGTAGTGGTAGTGGGATTGGTAGTGGGATTGGTAGTGGGATTGGTAGTGGTACTGGAGTTGGTAGTGGGATTGGTAGTGGTAGTGGTAGTGGGATTGGTAGTGGGATTGGTAGTAGAAGTGGTAGTGGTAGTGGGATTGGTAGTGGGATTGGTAGTGGGATTGGTAGTGGTAGTGGGATTGGTAGTGGGATTGGTAGTGGGATTGGTAGTGGGATTGGTAGTGGGATTGGTAGTGGGATTGGTAGTGGTAGTGGTAGTGGTAGTGGGATTGGTAGTGGGATTGGTAGTGGGATTGGTAGTGGCATTGGTAGTGGTAGTGGGATTGGTAGTGGGAATGGTAGTTGGATTGGTAGTGGTAGTGGGATTGGTAGTGGGATTGGTAGTGGGATTGGTAGTGGGATTGGTGGTGGGATTGGTAGTGGGATTGGTAGTGGGATTGGTAGTGGTAGTGGGATTGGTAGTGGGATTGGTAGTGGGATTGGTAGTGGTATTGGTAGTGGGATTGGTAGTAGGATTGGTAGTGGGATTGGTAGTGGGATTGGTAGTGGTAGTGGTAGTGGGATTGGTAGTGGTAGTGGTAGTGGTAGTGGGATTGGTAGTGGGATTGGTAGTGGGATTGGTAGTGGTAATTGAAGTGGGATTGCGGGATCAATCTGTAACAATCCAGCGCAATTCGGCGCGCTGAGACGGATTGCTGCACTTTCGCAGGATTAAACTGCAATATGTTATTCGGCACAATTCGGCGCGCTGCGACCGATTGCTGCACTGTCTTTGGTCCAATCTGCAAAAATTCAGCACAATTCGGCACGCTGCGACGGATTCCTGCACTTTCACAGGATCAATCTGTAACAATTTAAGGCAATTCGGCGTGCCGTGACCAATTGTTTAGTCGTAGTGGGATTGGTAGTGGTAGTGGCATTGGGATTGGTAGTGGTATTGGTAGTAGTAGTGGTAGTGGTAGTGGGATTGGTAGTGGGATTGGTAGTGGGATTGGTAGTGGTAGTGGGATTGGTAGTGGGATTGGTAGCGGGATTGGTAGTGGCATTGGTAGTGGGATTGGTAGTGGGATTGGTAGTGGGATTGGTAGTGGTAGTGGTAGTGGTAGTGGGATTGTTAGGGGAATTGGTAGTGGTAGTGGTAGTGGGATTGGTAGTGGTAGTGGTAGTGGGATTGGTAGTGGGATTGGTAGTGGTAGTGGTAATGGTAGTGGTATTGGTAGTGGGATTGGTAGTGGGATTGGTAGTGGTAGTGGGATTGGTAGTGGGATTGGTAGTGGGATTGGTAGTGGGATTAGTAGTGGGATTGGTAGTGGTAGTGGTAGTGGGATAGGTAGTGGGATTGGTAGTGGGATTGGTAGTGGTAGTGGTAATGGTAGTGGGATTGGTAGTGGGATTGGTAGTGGGATTGGTAGTGGTAGTGGGATTGGTAGTGGGATTGGTAGTGGGATTGGTAGTGGGATTGGTAGTGGGATTGGTAGTGGTAGTGGTTGTGGGATTGGTAGTGGGATTGGTAGTGGGATTGGTAGTGGAAATTTTAGTGGTAGTGGGATTGGTAGGGGAATTGGTAGTGGTAGTGGTAGTGGGATTGTAAGTGGTATTGGTAGTGGGATTGGTAGTGGGATTGGTAGTGGTAGTGGTAGTGGTAGTGGGATTGGTAGTGGGATTGGTAGTGGGATTGGTAGTGGTAGTGGGATTGGTAGTGGGATTGGTAGTGGGATTGGTAGTGGGATTGGTGGTGGGATTGGTAGTGGGATTGGTAGTGGGATTGGTAGTGGTAGTGGTGGTGGGATTGGTAGTGGGATTGGTAGTGGGATTGGTAGTGGTAGTGGTAGTGGTAGTGGGATTGGTAGTGGGATTGGTAGTGGTAGTGGGATTGGTAGTGGGATTGGTAGTGGGATTGGTAGTGGGATTGGTAGTGGGATTGGTAGTGGCATTGGTAGTGGAAATTGTAGTGGTAGTGCGATTGGTAGGGGAATTGGTAGTGGTAGTGGTAGTGGTAGTGGGATTGGTAGTGGTAGTGGTTGTGGGATTGGCAGTGGGATTGGTAGTGGTAGTGGTAATGGTAGTGGGATTGGTAGTGGGATTGGTAGTGGTAGTGGGATTGGTAGTGGTAGTGGGATTGGTAGTGGGATTGGTAGTGGGATTGGTAGTGGGATTGGTAGTGGTAGTGGTAGTGGGATTGGTAGTGGGATTGGTAGTGGGATTGGTAGTGGAAATTTTAGTGGTAGTGGGATTGGTAGAGGAATTGGTGGTGGTAGTGGAAGTGGGATTCTAAGTGGTAGTGGTAGTGGGATTGGTAGTGGGATTGGTAGTGGTAGTGGTAGTGGTAGTGGGATTGGTAGTGGGATTGGTAGTGGGATTGGTAGTGGGATTGGTGGTGGGATTGGTAGTGGGATTGGTAGTGGTAGTGGTAGTGGGATGGGGAGTGGGATTGGTAGTGGGATTGGTAGTGGGATTGGTAGTGGGATTGGTAGAGGTAGTGGTAGTGGTAGTGGGATTGGTAGTGGGATTGGTAGTGGTAGTGGTAGTGGGATTGGTAGTGGGATTGCGGGATCAATCTGTAACAATCCAGCGCAATTCGGCGCGCTGCGACGGATTGGTGCATTTTTGCGGGATCAATCTGTAACAACTTGACACAATTCGGCGCGCTGCGACGGATTGCAGCACTTTCTCGGAACCAATCTGTAACAATTCGGCGCACTACAACGGAATGCTGCACTATTGCCGGATCAATCTGCAACAATTCGTGGCAAATCGGCGCGCTGAGAACGATTGCTTCACTATGGCGGGTTCAATCTGCAACAATTCGGCGCAATTCGGCGCGCTGAGACGGATTGCTGCACTTTCGCAGGATCAATCTGCAATATGTTATTCGGCACAATTCGGCGCGCTGCGACCGATTGCTGCTCTGTCTTTGGTCCAATCTGCAAAAATTCAGCACAATTCGGCACGCTGCGACGGATTCCTGCACTTTCACAGGATCAATCTGTAACAAATTGGGGCAATTCGGCGTGCCGTGACCAATTGCTTAGTGGTAGTGGGATTGGTAGTGGTAGTGGGATTGGTAGTGGGATTGGTAGTAGTAGAGGTAATGGTAGTGGGATTGGTAGTGGGATTGGTAGTGGTAGTGGGATTGGTAGTGGGATTGGTAGTGGTAGTGGGATTGGTAGTGGGATTGGTAGTGGGATTGGTAGTGGGATTGGTAGTGGGATTGGGAGTGGGATTGGTAGTGGGATTGGTAGTGGGATTGGTAGTGGGATTGGTAGTGGTAGTGGTAGGGGTAGTGGGATTGTTAGGGGAATTGGTAGTGGTAGTGGTAGTGGGATTGGTAGTGGTAGTGGTAGTGGAATTGGTAGTGGGATTGGTAGTGGTAGTGGTAGTGGTAGTGGTATTGGTAGTGGGATTGGTAGTGGGATTGGTAGTGGTAGTGGGATTGGTAGTGGGATTGGTAGTGGGATTGGTAGTGGGATTGGTAGTGGTAGTGGTAGTGGGATTGGTAGTGGGATTGGTAGTGGGATTGGTAGTGGTAGTGGTAGTGGTAGTGGGATTGGTAGTGGGATTGGTAGTGGGATTGGTAGTGGTAGTCGGATTGGTAGTGGGATTGGTAGTGGGATTGGTAGAGGGATTGGTAGTGGGATTGGTAGTGGGATTGGTAGTGGTAGTGGTAGTGGGATTGGTAGTGGGATTGGTAGTGGGATTGGTAGTGGAAATTTTAGTGGTAGTGGGATTGGTAGGGGAATTGGTAGTGGTAGTGGTCGTGGGATTGTAAGTGGTAGTGGTAGTGGGATTGGAAGTGGGATAGGTAGTGGTAGTGGTAGTGGTAGTGGGATTGGTAGTGGGATTTGTAGTGGGCTTGGTAGTGGAAGTGGGATTGGTAGTGGGATTGGTAGTGGGATTGGTAGTGGGATTGGTGGTGGGATTGGTAGTGGGATTTGTAGTGGGATTGGTAGTGTTAGTGGTAGTGGGATTGGTAGTGGGATTGGTAGTGGGATTGGTAGTGGGATTGGTAGTGGGATTGGTAGTGGTAGTGGTAGTGGGATTGGTAGTGGTAGTGGTAGTGGTAGTGGGATTGGTTGTGGGATTGGTAGTGGGATTGGTAGTGGAAATTTTAGTGGTAGTGGGATTGGTAGAGGAATTGGTAGTGGTAGTGGAAGTGGGATTGGAAGTGGTAGTGGTAGTGGGATTGGTAGTGGGATTGGTAGTGGTAGTGGTAGTGGTAGTGGGATTGGTAGTGGGATTGGTAGTGGGATTGGTAGTGGGATTGGTGGTGGGATTGGTAGTGGGATTGGTAGTGGTAGTGGTAGTGGTAGTGGGATGGGGAGTGGGATGGGGAGTGGGATTGGTAGTGGGATTGGTAGTGGTAATTGAAGTGGGATTGCGGGATCAATCTGTAACAATCCAGCGCAATTCGGCGCGCTGCGACGGATTGGTGCATTTTTGCGGGATCAATCTGTAACAATTTGGCACAATTCGGCGCGCTGCGACGGATTGCAGCACTTTCGCGGAACCAATCTGTAACAATTTGGCGCACTACAACGGAATGCTGCACTGTCGCAGGATCAATCTGCAACAATTCGTGGAAAATCGGCGCACTGAGACCGATTGTTTCACTATGGCGGGATCAATCTGCAACATTTCGGTGCAATTCGGCGCGCTGAGACGGATTGCTGCACTTTCGCAGGATCAATCTGCAATATGTTTTTCGGCACAATTCGGCGCGCTGCGACCGATTGCTGCACTGTCTTTGGTCCAATCTGCAAAAATTCAGCACAATTCGGCACGCTGCGCCGGATTCCTGCACTTTCACAGGATCAATCTGTAACAATTTGGGGCCATTCGGCGTGCCGTGACCAATTGCTTAGTGGTAGTGGGATTGGTAGTGGTAGTGGGATTGGTAGTGGGATTGGTAGTAGTAGTGGTAGTGGTAGTGGGATTGGTAGTGGGATTGGTAGTGGGATTGGTAGTGGTAGTGGGATTGGTAGTGGGATTGGTAGTGGGATTGGTAGTGGGATTGGTAGTGGGATTGGTAGTGGGATTGGTAGTGGGATTGGTAGTGGGATTGGTAGTGGTAGTGGTAGGGGTAGTGGGATTGTTAGGGGAATTGGAAGTGGTAGTGGTAGTGGGATTGGTAGTGGTAGTGGTAGTGGGATTAGTAGTGGGATTTGTAGTGGGATTGGTAGTGGGATTGGTAGTGGTAGTGGTAGTGGTAGTGGTAGTGGGATTGGTAGTGGGATTGGTAGTGCGATTGGTAGTGGTAGTGGTAGTGGTAGTGGGATTGGTAGTGGGATTGGTAGTGGGATTGGTAGTGGTAGTGGGATTGGTAGTGGGATTGGTAGTGGGATTGGTAGTGGGATTGGTAGTGGTAGTGGTAGTGGGATTGGTAGTGGGATTGGTAGTGGGATTGGTAGTGGAAATTTTAGTGGTAGTGGGATTGGTAGGGGAATTGGTAGTGGTAGTGGTCGTGGGATTGGGATTGGTAGTGGTAGTGGGATTGGTAGTGGGATTGGTAGTGGGATTGGAAGTGGGATTGGTAGTGGGATTGGTAGTGGGATTGGTAGTGGTAGTGGTAGTGGTAGTGGGATTGGTAGTGGGATTGGTAGTGGGATTGGTAGTGGCATTGGTAGTGGAAATTGTAGTGGTAGTGGGATTGGTAGGGGAATTGGTAGTGGTAGTGGTAGTGGGATTGGAAGTGGTAGTGGTAGTGGGATTGGTAGTGGGATTGGTAGTGGTAGTGGGATTGGTAGTGGGATTGGTAGTGGGATTGGTAGTGGTAGTGGGATTGGTAGTGGGATTGGTAGTGGTAGTGGTAGTGGGATTGGTAGTGGGATTGGTAGTAGAAGTGGTAGTGGTAGTGGGATTGGTAGTGGGATTGGTAGTGGGATTGGTAGTGGTAGTGGGATTGGTAGTGGGATTGGTAGTGGGATTGGTAGTGGGATTGGTAGTGGGATTGGTAGTGGGATTGGTAGTGGTAGTGGTAGTGGGATTGGTAGTGGGATTGGTAGTGGGAATGGTAGTGGAAATTTTAGTGGTAGTGGGATTGGTAGGGGAATTGGTAGTGGTAGTGGTAGTGGGATTGTAAGTGGTAGTGGTAGTGGGATTGGTAGTGGGATTTGTAGTGGTAGTGGTAGTGGTAGTGGGATTGGTAGTGGGAATGGTAGATGGATTGGTAGTGGTAGTGGGATTGGTAGTGGGATTGGCAGTGGGATTAGTAGTGGGATTGGTAGTGGTATTGGTAGTGGTATTGGTAGTGGGATTGGTAGTGGGATTGGTAGTGGGATTGGTAGTGGTAGTGGTAGTGGTAGTGGGATTGGTAGTGGGATTGGTAGTGGGATCGGTAGTGGGATTGGTAGAGGTAGTGGTAGTGGTAGTGGGATTGGTAGTGGGATTGGTAGTGGTAGTGGTAGTGGGATTGGTAGTGGGATTGCGGGATCAATCTGTAACAATCCAGCGCAATTCGGCACGCTGCGACGGATTGGTGCATTTTTGCGGGATCAATCTGTAACAATTTGGCACAATTCGGCGCGCTGCGACGGATTGCAGCACTTTCGCGGAACCAATCTGTAACAATTCGGCGCACTACAACGGAATGCTGCACTATCGCCGGATCAATCTGCAACAATTCGTGGCAAATCGGCGCGCTGAGACCGATTGCTTCACTATGGCGGGATCAATCTGCAACAATTCGGCGCAATTCGGCGCGCTGAGACGGATTGCTGCACTTTTGCAGGATCAATCTGCAATACGTTATTCGGCACAATTCGGCGCGCTGCGACCGATTGCTGCACTGTCTATGGTCCAATCTGCAAAAATTCAGCACAATTCGGCACGCTGCGACGGATTCCTGCACTTTCACAGGATCAATCTGTAACAATTTGGGGCAATTCGGCGTGCCGTGACCAATTGCTTAGTGGTAGTGGGATTGGTAGTGGTAGTGGGATTGGTAGTGGGATTGGTAGTAGTAGTGGTAGTGGTAGTGGGATACGTTGTGGGATTGGTAGTGGGATTGGTAGTGGTAGTGGGATTGGTAGTGGGATTGGTAGTGGGATTGGTAGTGATAGTGGTAGGGGTAGTGGGATTGTTAGGGGAATTGGTAGTGGTAGTGGTAGTGGGATTGGTAGTGGTAGTGGTAGTGGGATTGGTAGTGGGATTGGTAGTGGGATTGGTAGTGGAAATTTTAGTGGTAGTGGGATTGGTAGGGGAATTGGTAGTGGTAGTGGTCGTGGGATTGTAAGTGGTAGTGGTAGTGGGATTGGTATTGGGATTGGTAGTGGGATTGGTAGTGGTAGTGGGATTGGTAGTATGATTGGTAGTGGGATTGGTAGTGGGATTGGTAGTGGTAGTGGTAGTGGGATTGGTAGTGGGATTGGTATTGGTAGTGGTAGTGGTAGTGGGATTGGTAGTGGGATTGGTAGTGGGATTGGTAGTGGTAGTGGGATTGGTAGTGGGATCGGTAGTGGGATTGGTGGTGGGATTGGTAGTGGGATTGGTATTGGTAGTGGTAGTGGTAGTGGGATTGGTAGTAGGATTGGTAGTGGGATTGGTAGTGGTAGTGGGATTGGTAGTGGGATCGGTAGTGGGATTGGTGGTGGGATTGGTAGTGGGATTGGTAGTGGGATTGGTAGTGGTAGTGGTAGTGGGATTGGTAGTGGGATTGGTAGTGGGATTGGTAGTGGGATTGGTAGTGGTAGTGGTAGTGGGATTGGTAGTGGTAGTTGTAGTGGTAGTGGGATTGGTAGTGGGATTGGTGGTGGGATTGGTAGTGGTAATTGAAGTGGGATTGCGGGATCAATCTGTAACAATCCAGCGCAATTCGGCGCGCTGCGACGGATTGGTGCACTTTCGCTGGATCAATCTGCAACAATTAGGGGCAATTCGGCGCACTAAGACCGATTGCTTCACTATGGCGTGATCAATTTGCAACAATACGGCGCAATTCGGCGCGCTGAGACGGATTGCTGCACTTTCGCAGGATCAATCTGCAATGTGTTATTCGGCACAATTCGGCGCGCTGCGACCTATTGCTGCACTTTCTTTGGTCCAATCTGCAAAAATTTAGCACAATTCGGCACGCTACGACTAATTGCTGCACTTTCGAAGGATCAATCTGTAACAAATTGGGGCAATTCGGCGCGCCGAGACCGATTGCTTAGTGGTAGTGGGATTGGTAGTGGTAGTGGTAGTGGGATTGGTATTGGGATTGGTAGTGGGAATGGTAGTGGTAGTGGGATTGGTAGTATGATTGGTAGTGGGATTGGTAGTGGGATTGGTAGTGGTAGTGGTAGTGGTAGTGGGATTGGTAGTGGGATTGGTAGTGGGATTGGTAGTGGCATTGGTAGTGGAAATTGTAGTGGTAGTGGGATTGGTAGGGGAATTGGTAGTGGGATTGGTAGTGGGATTGGTAGTGGTAGTGGTAGTGGGATTGGTAGTGGGATTGGTAGTGGGATTGGTAGTGGAAATTTTAGTGGTAGTGGGATTGGTAGAGGAATTGGTAGTGGTAGTGGAAGTGGGATTGGAAGTGGTAGCGGTAGTGGGATTGGTAGAGGGATTGGTAGTGGTAGTGGTAGTGGTAGTGGGATTGGTAGTGGGATTGGTAGTGGGATTGGTAGTGGGATTGGTGGTGGGATTGGTAGTGGGATTGGTAGTGGTAGTGGTAGTGGTAGTGGGATGGGGAGTGGGATGGGAAGTGGGATTGGTAGTGGGATTGGTAGTGGTAATTGAAGTGGGATTGCGGGATCAATCTGTAACAATCCAGCGCAATTCGGCGCGCTGCGACGAATTGGTGCATTTTTGCGGGATCAATCTGTAACAATTCGGCGCACTACAACGGAATGCTGCACTATCGACGGATCAATCTGCAACAATTCGTGGCAAATCGGCGCACTGAGACCGATTGTTTCACTATGGCGGGATCAATGTGCAACAATTCGGCGCAATTCGGCGCGCTGAGACGGATTGCTGCACTTTCGCAGGATCAATCTGCAATATGTTATTCGGCACAATTCGGCGCGCTGCAACCGATTGCTGCACTGTCTTTGGTCCAATCTGCAAAAATTCAGCACAATTCGGCACTCTGCGACGGATTCTAGCACTTTCACAGGATCAATCTGTAACAATTTGGGGCAATTCGGCGTGCCGTGACCAATTGCTTAGTGGTAGTGGGATTGGTAGTGGTAGTGGGATTGGTAGTGGGATTGGTAGTAGTAGTGGTAGTGGTAGTGGGATTGGTAGTGGGATTGGTAGTGGTAGTGGGATTGGTAGTGGGATTGGTAGTGGGATTGGTAGTGGGATTGGTAGTGGGATTTGTAGAGGGATTGGTAGTGGTAGTGGTAGGGGTAGTGGGATTGTTAGGGGAATTTGTAGTGGTAGTGGTAGTGGGATTGGTAGTGGTAGTGGTAGTGGGATTGGTAGTGGGATTGGTAGTTGTAGTGGTAGTGGTAGTGGTAGTGGCATTGGTAGTGGCATTGGTAGTGGGATTGGTAGTGGTAGTGGGATTGGTAGTGGGATTGGTAGTGGGATTGGTAGTGTGATTGGTAGTGCGATTGGTATTGGTAGTGGTAGTGGTAGTGGGATTGGTGGTGGGATTGGTAGTGGGATTGGTAGTAGTAGTGGGATTGGTAGTGGGATTGGTAGTGGGATTGGTAGTGGGATTGGTAGTGGGATTGGTAGTGGTAGTGGTAGTGGGATTGGTAGTGGGATTGGTAGTGGGATTGGTAGTGGAAATTTTAGTGGTAGTGGGATTGGTAGGGGAATTGGTAGCGGTAGTGGTCATGGGATTGTGAGTGGTAGTGGTAGTGGGATTGGTAGTGGGATTGGTAGTGGTAGTGGTAGTGGTAGTGGGATTGGTAGTGGGATTGGTAGTGGATTGGTAGTGGTAGAGGGATTGGTAATGGGATTAGTAGTGGGATTGGTAGTGGGAATGGTGGTGGGATTGGTAGTGGGATTGGTAGTGGGATTGGTAGTGGTAGTGGTAGTGGGATTGGTAGTGGGATTTGTAGTGGGATTGGTAGTGGGATTGGTAGTGGGATTGGTAGTGGTAGTGGTAGTGGGATTGGTAGTGGGATTGGTAGTGGGATTGGAAGTGGGATTGGTAGTGGTAGTGGTAGTGGTAGTGGGATTGTTAGGGGAATTGGTAGTGGTAGTGGTAGTGGGATTGGTAGTGGTAGTGGTAGTGGGATTGTTAGTGGGATTGGTAGTGGGATTGGTAGTGGTATTGGTAGTGGGATTGGTAGTGGTAGTGGGATTGGTGGTGGGATTGATAGTGGGATTGGTAGTGGGATTGGTAGTGGTAGTGGTAGTGGGAATGGTAGTGGGATTGGTAGTGGGATTGGTAGTGGGATTGGTAGTGGGATTGGTAGAGGTAGTGGTAGTGGTAGTGGGATTGGTTGTGGGATTGGTAGTGGTAGTAGTAGTGGGATTGGCAGTAGTAGTGGTAGTGGTAGTGGGATTGGAAGTGGGATCGGTAGTGGGATTGGTAGTGGGATTGGTAGTGGTTGTGGGATTGGTAGTGGGATTGGTAGTGGGAATGGTAGTGGGATTGGTAGTGGTAGTGGTAGTGGTAGTGGGAAGGGTAGTGGGATTGGTAGTAGGATTGGTAGTGGCATTGGTAGTGGAAATTTTAGTGGTAGTGGGATTGGTAGGGGAATTGGTAGTGGTACTGGTAGTGGGATTGATAGTGGTAGTGGTAGTGGGATTGGTAGTGGGATTGGTAGTGGTAGTGGTAGTGGTAGTGGTAGTGGGATTGGTAGTGGGATTGGTAGTGGGATTGGTAGTGGTAGTGGGATTGGTAGTGGGATTGGTAGTGGGATTGGTAGTGGAAATTTTAGTGGTAGTGGGATTGGTAGGGGAATTGGTAGTGGTAGTGGTAGTGGGATTGTATGTGGTAGTGGTAGTGGGATTGGTAGTGGGATTGGCAGTGGTAGTGGTAGTGGTAGAGGGATTGGTAGTGGGATTGGTAGTGGGATTGGTAGTGGTAGTGGGATTGGTAGTGGGATTGGTAGTGGTAGTGGTAGTGGGATTGGTAGTGGTATTGGTAGTAGAAGTGATAGTGGTAGTGGGATTGGTAGTGGGATTGGTAGTGGGATTGGTAGAGGTAGTGGGATTGGTAGTGGGATTGGTAGTGGGATTGGTAGTGGGATTGGTAGTGGGATTGGTAGTGGGATTGGTAGTGGGATTGGTAGTGGTAGTGGTATTGGTAGTAGGATTGGTAGTGGGATTGGTAGTGGTAGTGGGATTGGTGGTGGGATTGATAGAGGGATTGGAAGTGGGATTGGTAGTGGTAGTGGTAGTGGGATTGGTAGTGGGATTGGTAGTGGGATTGGTAGTGGGATTGGTAGTGGAATTGGTAGTGGGATTGGTAAGGGAATTGGTAGTGGTAGTGGTAGTGGGATTGGTAGTGGTAGTGGTAGTGGGATTGGTAGTGGGATTGGTAGTGGTAGTGGGATTGGTAGTGGGATTGGTAGTGGGATTGGTAGTGGTAGTGGGATTGGTAGTGGGATTGGTAGTGGTAGTGGTAGTGGGATTGGTAGTGGAATTGGTAGTAGATGTGGTAGTGGTAGTGGGATTGGTAGTGGGATTGGTAGTGGGATTGGTAGTGGTAGTGGGATTGGTAGTGGGATTGGTAGTGGGATTGGTAGTAGGATTGGTAGTGGGATTGGTAGTGGGATTGGTAGTGGGATTGGTAGTGGTAGTGGTAGTGGTAGTGGGATTGGTAGTGGCATTGGTAGTGGGATTGGTAGTGGCATTGGTAGTGGAAATTGTAGTGGTAGTGGGATTGGTAGGGGAATTGGTAGTGGGATTGGTAGTGGGATTGGTAGTGGGATTGGTAGTGGGATTGATAGTGGGATTGGTAGTGGTAGTGGTAGGGGTAGTGGGATTGTAAGGGGAATTGGTAGTGGTAGTGGTAGTGGGATTGGTAGTGGTAATGGTAGTGGGATTGGTAGTGGGATTGGTAGTTGTAGTGGTAGTGGTAGTGGTAGTGGTAGTGGTAGTGGGATTGGTAGTGGTAATGGTAGTGGGATTGGTAGTGGGATTGGTAGTGGTAGGGGTAGTGGGATTGTTAGGGGAATTGGTAGTGGGATTGGTAGTGGGATTGGTAGTGGTAGTGGTAGTGGGATTGGTAGTGGGATTGGTAGTGCGATTAGTAGTGGTAGTGGTAGTGGTAGTGGGATTGGTAGTGGGATTGGTAGTGGGATTGGTAGTAGTAGTGGGATTGGTAGTGGGATTGGTAGTGGGATTGGTAGTGGGATTGGTAGTGGGATTGGTAGTGGTAGTGGTAGTGGGATTGGTAGTGGGATTGGTAGTGGGATTGGTAGAGGAAATTTTAGTGGTAGTGGGATTGGTAGGGGAATTGGTAGTGGTAGTGGTCGTGGGATTGTAAGTGGTAGTGGTAGTGGGATTTGTAGTGGGATTGGTAGTGGTAGTGGTAGTGGTAGTGGGATTGGTAGTGGGATTGGTAGTGGGATTGGTAGTGGTAGTGGGATTGGTAATGGGATTAGTTGTGGGATTGGTAGTGGGATTGGTGGTGGGATTGGTAGTGGGATTGGTAGTGGTAGTGGTAGTGGGATTTGTAGTGGGATTGGTAGTGGGATTGGTAGTGGGATTGGTAGTGGGATTGGTAGTGGTAGTGGTAGTGTGATTGGTAGTGGGATTGGTAGTGGGATTGGTAGTGGGATTGGTAGTGGTAGTGGTAGTGGTAGTGGGATTGTTAGGGGAATTGGTAGTGGTAGTGGTAGTGGGATTGGTAGTGGTAGTGGTAGTGGGATTGTTAGTGGGATTGGTAGTGGTAGTGGTAGTGGTAGTGGTAGTGGTAGTGGGATTGGTAGTGGGATTGGTAGTGGTAGTGGGATTGGTGGTGGGATTGATAGTGGGATTGGTAGTGGGATTGGTAGTGGTAGTGGTAGTGGGATTGGTAGTGGGATTGGTAGTGGGATTGGAAGTGGGATTGGTAGTGGGATTGGTAGTGGTAGTGGTAGTGGTAGTGGGATTGGTTGTGGGATTGGTAGAGGTAGTAGTAGTGGGATTGGTAGTAGTAGTGGTAGTGGTAGTGGGATTGGTAGTGGGATTGGTAGTGGGATTGGTAGTGGTAGTGGGATTGGTAGTGGGATTGGTAGTGGGAATGGTAGTGGGATTGGTATTGGTAGAGGTAGTGGTTGTGAGAAGGGTAGTGGAATTGGTAGTAGGATTGGCAGTGGCATTGGTAGTGGAAATTTTAGTGGTAGTGGGATTGGTAGGGGAATTGGTAGTGGAAGTGGTAGTGGGATTGGTAGTGGTAGTGGTAGTGGGATTGGTAGTGGGATTGGTAGTGGTAGTGGTAGTGGTAGTGGGATTGTAAGTGGTAGTGGTAGTGGGATTGGTGGTGGGATTGGTAGTGGGATTGGTAGTGGGATTGGTAGTGGGATTGGTAGTGGGATTGGTAGTGGTAGTGGTAGTGGTAGTGGGATTGGTAGTGGGATTGGTAGTGGGATTGGTAGTGGTAGTGGGATTGGTAGTGGGATTGGTAGTGGTAGTGGTAGTGGGATTGGTAGTGGTATTGGTAGTAGAAGTGATAGTGGTAGTGGGATTGGTAGTGGGATTGGTAGTGGGATTGGTAGTGGTAGTGGGATTGGTAGTTGGATTGGTAGTGGGATTGGTATTGGGATTGGTAGTGGGATTGGTAGTGGGATTGGTAGTGGTAGTGGTAGTGGTAGTGGGATTGGTAGTGGGATTGGTAAGGGGATTGGGAGTGGCATTGGTAGTGGAAATTGTAGTGGTAGTGGGATTGGTAGGGGAATTGGTAGTGGTAGTGGTAGTGGGATTGGTAGTGGTAGTGTCAGAGGGATTGGCAGTGGGATTGGTAGTGGTAGTGGGATTGGTAGTGGGATTGGTAGTGGGATTGGTTGTGGTAGTGGGATTGGTAGTGCGATTGGTAGTGGTAGTGGTAGTGGGATTGGTAGTGGGATTGGTAGTAGAAGTGGTAGTGGTAGTGGGATTGGTAGTGGGATTGGTAGTGGGATTGGTAGTGGTAGTGGGATTGGTAGTGGGATTGGTAGTGGGATTGGTAGTGGGATTGGTAGAGGGATTGGTAGTGGGATTGGTAGTGGGATTGGTAGTGGTAGTGGTAGTGGGATTGGTAGTGGGATTGGTAGTGGGATTGGTAGTGGTAGTGGTAGTGGTAGAGGGATTGGTAGTGGGATTGGTAGTGGGATTGGTAGTGGTAGTGGGATTGGTAGTGGGATCGGTAGTGGGATTGGTGGTGGGATTGGTAGTGGGATTGGTAGTGGGATTGGTAGTGGTAGTGGTAGTGGGATAGGTAGTGGGATTGGTAGTGGGATTGGTAGTGGGATTGGCAGTGGGATTGGTAGTGGGATTGGTAGTGGTAGTGGTAGTGGGATTGGTAGTGGTAGTGGTAGTGGTAGTGGGATTGGTAGTGGGATTGGTAGTGGGAATGGTAGTGCTAATTGTAGTGGGATTGCGGGATCAATCTGTAACAATCCAGCGCAATTCGGCGCGCTGCGACGGATTGGTGCACTTTTGCGGGATCAATCTGTAACAAATTGGCGCAATTCGGCGCACAGCAACGGATAGCAGCACTTTCGCGGAACCAATCTGTAACAATTCGGCGCGCTACAACGGATTGCTGCACTATCGCTGGATCAATCTGCAACAATTAGGGGCAATTCGGCGCACTAAGACCGATTGCTTCACTATGCCGTGATCAATTTGCAACAATACGGCGCAATTCGGCGCGCTGAGACGGATTGCTGCACTTTCGCAGGATCAATCTGCAATATGTTATTCGGCACAATTCGGCGCGCTGCGACCTATTGCTGCACTTTCTTTGGTCCAATCTGCAAAAATTTAGCACAATTCGGCACGCTGCGACTAATTCCTGCACTTTCGAAGGATCAATCTGTAACAATTTGGGGCAATTCGGCGCGCCGAGACCGATTGCTTAGTGGTAGTGGGATTGGTAGTGGTAGTGGTAGTGGGATTGGTATTGGGATTGGTAGTGGGAATGGTAGTGGTAGTGGGATTGGTAGTATGATTGGTAGTGGGATTGGTAGTGGGATTGGTAGTGGTAGTGGTAGTGGTAGTGGGATTGGTAGTGGGATTGGTAGTGGGATTGGTAGTGGCATTGGTAGTGGAAATTGTAGTGGTAGTGGGATTGGTAGGGGAATTGGTAGTGGTAGCTGTAGTGGGATTGGTAGTGATAGTGGTATTGGGATTGGTAGTGGGATTGGTAGTGGAAGTGGTAGTGGTAGTGGGATTGGTAGTGGGATTGGTGGTGGTAGTGGGATTGGTAGTGGGATTGGTAGTGGGATTGGTAGTGGGATTGGTAGTGGTAGTGAGATTGGTAGTGGGATTGTTAGTGGGATTGGTAGTGGGATTGGTAGTGGGATTGGTAGTGGTAGTGGGATTGGTAGTGGGATTGGTAGTGGGATTGGTAGTGGAAATTTTAGTGGTAGTGGGATTGGTAGAGGAATTGGTAGTGGTAGTGGAAGTGGGATTGTAAGTGGTAGTGGTAGTGGGATTGGTAGTGGGATTGGTAGTGGTAGTGGTAGTGGTAGTGGGATTGGTAGTGGGAGTGGTAGTGGGATTGGTAGTGGGATTGGTGGTCGGATTGGTAGTGGGATTGGTAGTGGTAGTGGTAGTGGTAGTGGGATGGGGAGTGGGATGGGGAGTGGGATTGGTAGTGGGATTGGTAGTGGTAATTGAAGTGGGATTGCGGGATCAATCTGTAACAATCCAGCGCAATTCGGCGCGCTGCGACGGATTAGTGCATTTTTGCGGGATCAATCTGTAACAATTTGGCACAATTCGGCGCGCTGCGACGGATTGCAGCACTTTCGCGGAACCAATCTGTAACAATTCTGCGCACTACAACGGAATGCTGCACTATCGCCGGATCAATCTGCAACAATTCGTGGCAAATCAACACGCTGATACCGATTGCTTCACTATGGCGGGATCAATCTGCAACAATTCGGCGCAATTCGGCGCGCTGAGACGGATTACTGCACTTTCGCAGGATCAATCTGCAATATGTTATTCAGCACAATTCGGCGCGCTGCGACCGATTGCTGCACTGTCTTTGGTCCAATCTGCCAAAATTCAGCACAATTCGGCACGCTGCGACGGATTCCTGCACTTTCACAGGATCAATCTGTAACAATTTGGGGCAATTCGGCGTGCCGTGACCAATTGCTTAGTGGTAGTGGGATTGGTAGTGGTAGTGGTAGTGGGATTGGTAGTGGGATTGGTAGTAGTAGTGGTAGTGGTAGTGAAATTGGTAGTGGGATTGGTAGTGGGATTGGTAGTGGTAGTGGGATTGGTAGTGGGATTGTTAGTGGGATTGGTAGTGGGATTGGTAGTGGTAGTGGTAGTGGTAGTGGGATTGGTAGTGGGATTGGTAGTGGTAGTGGTAGTGGTAGTGGTATTGGTAGTGGGATTGGTAGTGGGATTAGTAGTGGTAGTGGGATTGGTAGTGGAATTGGTAGTGGGATTGGTAGTGGGATTGGTAGTGGTAGTGGTAGTGGGATTGGTAGTGGGATTGGTAGTGGGATTGGGAGTGGTAGTGGTAGTGGTAGTGGGATTGGTAGTGGTATTGGTAGTGGGATTGGTAGTGGGATTGGTAGAGGTAGTGGTAGTGGTAGTGGGATTGGTAGTGGGATTGGTAGTGGTAGTGGTAGTGGGATTGGTAGTCGGATTGGTAGTGGAAATTTTAGTGGTAGTGGGATTGGTAGGGGAATTGGTAGTGGTAGTGGTAGTGGGATTGTAAGTGGTAGTGGTAGTGGGATTGGTAGTGGGATTGGTAGTGGTAGTGGTAGTGGTAGTGGGATTGGTAGTGGGATTGGTAGTGGGATTGGTAGTGGTAGTGGGATTGGTAGTGGGATTGGTAGTGGGATTGGTAGTGGGATTGGGAGTGGGATTGGTAGTGGGATTGGTAGAGGGATTGGTAGTGGTAGTGGTAGTGGGATTGGTAGTGGGATTGGTAGTGGGATTGGTAGTGGGATTGGTAGTGGTAGTGGTAGTGGGATTGGTAGTGGGATTGGTAGTAGTAGTGGTAGTGGTAGTGGGATTGGTAGTGGGATTGGTAGTGGGATTGGTAGTGGTAGTGGGATTGGTAGTGGGATTGTTAGTGGGATTGGTAGTGGGATTGGTAGTGGGATTGGTAGTGGGATTGGTAGTGGTAGTGGTAGTGGTAGTGGGATTGGTAGTGGGATTGGTAGTGGGATTGGTAGTGGCATTGGTAGTGGTAGTGGGATTGGTAGTGGGAATGGTAGTTGGATTGGTAGTGATAGTGGGATTGGTAGTGGGATTGGTAGTGGGATTGGTAGTGGGATTGGTGGTGGGATTGGTAGTGGGATTGGTAGTGGGATTGGTAGTGGTAGTGGGATTGGTAGTGGGATTGGTAGTGGGATTGGTAGTGGGATTGGTAGTGGGATTGGTAGTGGGATTGGTAGTGGGATTGGTAGTGGGATTGGTAGTGGTAGTGGTAGTTGGATTGGTAGTGGTAGTGGTAGTGGTAGTGGGATTGGTAGTGGGATTGGTAGTGGGATTGGTAGTAGTAATTGAAGTGGGATTGCGGGATCAATCTGGAACAATCCAGCGCAATTCGGCGCGCTGAGACGGATTCCTGCACTTTCACAGGATCAATCTGTAACAATTTAAGGCAATTCGGCGTGCCGTGACCAATTGTTTAGTCGTAGTGGGATTGGTAGTGGTAGTGGCATTGGGATTGGTAGTGGGATTGGTAGTTGTAGTGGTAGTGGTAGTGGGATTGGTAGTGGGATTGGTAGTGGGATTGGTAGTGGTAGTGGGATTGGTAGTGGGATTGGTAGTGGGATTGGTAGTGGCATTGGTAGTGGGATTGGTAGTGGGATTGGTAGTGGGATTGGTAGTGGTAGTGGTAGTGGTAGTGGGATTGTTAGGGGAATTGGTAGTGGTAGTGGTAGTGGGATTGGTAGTGGTAGTGGTAGTGGGATTGGTAGTGGGATTGGTAGTGGTAGTGGTAATGGTAGTGGTATTGGTAGTGGGATTGGTAGTGGGATTGGTAGTGGTAGTGGGATTGGTAGTGGGATTGGTAGTGGGATTGGTAGTGGGATTAGTAGTGGGATTGGTAGTGGTAGTGGTAGTGGGATAGGTAGTGGGATTGGTAGTGGGATTGGTAGTGGTAGTGGTAATGGTAGTGGGATTGGTAGTGGGATTGGTAGTGGGATTGGTAGTGGTAGTGGGATTGGTAGTGGGATTGGTAGTGGGATTGGTAGTGGGATTGGTAGTGGGATTGGTAGTGGTAGTGGTTGTGGGATTGGTAGTGGGATTGGTAGTGGGATTGGTAGTGGAAATTTTAGTGGTAGTGGGATTGGTAGGGGAATTGGTAGTGGTAGTGGTAGTGGGATTGTAAGTGGTATTGGTAGTGGGATTGGTAGTGGGATTGGTAGTGGTAGTGGTAGTGGTAGTGGGATTGGTAGTGGGATTGGTAGTGGGATTGGTAGTGGTAGTGGGATTGGTAGTGGGATTGGTAGTGGGATTGGTAGTGGGATTGGTGGTGGGATTAGTAGTGGGATTGGTAGTGGGATTGGTAGTGGTAGTGGTGGTGGAATTGGTAGTGGGATTGGTAGTGGGATTGGTAGTGGTAGTGGTAGTGGTAGTGGGATTGGTAGTGGGATTGGTAGTGGTAGTGGGATTGGTAGTGGGATTGGTAGTGGGATTGGTAGTGGGATTGGTAGTGGGATTGGTAGTGGCATTGGTAGTGGAAATTGTAGTGGTAGTGGGATTGGTAGGGGAATTGGTAGTGGTAGTGGTAGTGGTAGTGGGATTGGTAGTGGTAGTGGTTGTGGGATTGGCAGTGGGATTGGTAGTGGTAGTGGTAATGGTAGTGGGATTGGTAGTGGGATTGGTAGTGGTAGTGGGATTGGTAGTGGGATTGGTAGTGGGATTGGTAGTGGGATTGGTAGTGGGATTGGTAGTGGTAGTGGTAGTGGGATTGGTAGTGGGATTGGTAGTGGGATTGGTAGTGGAAATTTTAGTGGTAGTGGGATTGGTAGAGGAATTGGTGGTGGTAGTGGAAGTGGGATTGTAAGTGGTAGTGGTAGTGGGATTGGTAGTGGGATTGGTAGTGGTAGTGGTAGTGGTAGTGGGATTGGTAGTGGGATTGGTAGTGGGATTGGTAGTGGGATTGGTGGTGGGATTGGTAGTGGGATTGGTAGTGGTAGTGGTAGTGGGATGGGGAGTGGGATTGGTAGTGGGATTGGTAGTGGGATTGGTAGTGGGATTGGTAGAGGTAGTGGTAGTGGTAGTGGGATTGGTAGTGGGATTGGTAGTGGTAGTGGTAGTGGGATTGGTAGTGGGATTGCGGGATCAATCTGTAACAATCCAGCGCAATTCGGCGCGCTGCGACGGATTGGTGCATTTTTGCGGGATCAATCTGTAACAACTTGACACAATTCGGCGCGCTGCGACGGATTGCAGCACTTTCTCGGAACCAATCTGTAACAATTCGGCGCACTACAACGGAATGCTGCACTATCGCCGGATCAATCTGCAACAATTCGTGGCAAATCGGCGCGCTGAGAACGATTGCTTCACTATGGCGGGATCAATCTGCAACAATTCGGCGCAATTCGGCGCGCTGAGACGGATTGCTGCACTTTCGCAGGATCAATCTGCAATATGTTATTCGGCACAATTCGGCGCGCTGCGACCGATTGCTGCACTGTCTTTGGTCCAATCTGCAAAAATTCAGCACAATTCGGCACGCTGCGATGGATTCCTGCACTTTCACAGGATCAATCTGTAACAAATTGGGGCAATTCGGCGTGCCGTGACCAATTGCTTAGTGGTAGTGCGATTGGTAGTGGGATTGGTAGTGGTAGTGGGATTGGTAGTGGGATTGGTAGTGGTAGTGGGATTGGTAGTGGGATTGGTAGTGGGATTGGTAGTGGGATTGGTAGTGGGATTGGGAGTGGGATTGGTGGTGGGATTGGTAGTGGGATTGGTAGTGGGATTGGTAGTGGTAGTGGTAGGGGTAGTGGGATTGTTAGGGGAATTGGTAGTGGTAGTGGTAGTGGGATTGGTAGTGGTAGTGGTAGTGGTAGTGGTATTGGTAGTGGGATTGGTAGTGGGATTGGTAGTGGTAGTGGGATTGGTAGTGGGATTGGTAGTGGGATTGGTAGTGGGATTGGTAGTGGTAGTGGTAGTGGGATTGGTAGTGGGATTGGTAGTGGGATTGGTAGTGGTAGTGGTAGTGGTAGTGGTAGGGGTAGTGGGATTGTTAGGGGAATTGGTAGTGGTAGTGGTAGTGGGATTGGTAGTGGTAGTGGTAGTGGTAGTGGTATTGGTAGTGGGATTGGTAGTGGGATTGGTAGTGGTAGTGGGATTGGTAGTGGGATTGGTAGTGGGATTGGTAGTGGGATTGGTAGTGGTAGTGGTAGTGGGATTGGTAGTGGGATTGGTAGTGGGATTGGTAGTGGTAGTGGTAGTGGTAGTGGGATTGGTAGTGGGATTGGTAGTGGGATTGGTAGTGGTAGTCGGATTGGTAGTGGGATTGGTAGTGGGATTGGTAGAGGGATTGGTAGTGGGATTGGTAGTGGGATTGGTAGTGGTAGTGGTAGTGGGATTGGTAGTGGGATTGGTAGTGGGATTGGTAGTGGAAATTTTAGTGGTAGTGGGATTGGTAGGGGAATTGGTAGTGGTAGTGGTCGTGGGATTGTAAGTGGTAGTGGTAGTGGGATTGGTAGTGGGATAGGTATTGGTAGTGGTAGTGGTAGTGGGATTGGTAGTGGGATTTGTAGTGGGATTGGTAGTGGAAGTGGGATTGGTAGTGGGATTGGTAGTGGGATTGGTAGTGGGATTGGTGGTGGGATTGGTAGTGGGATTTGTGGTGGGATTGGTAGTGTTAGTGGTAGTGGGATTGGTAGTGGGATTGGTAGTGGGATTGGTAGTGGGATTGGTAGTGGGATTGGTAGTGGTAGTGGTAGTGGGATTGGTAGTGGTAGTGGTAGTGGTAGTGGGATTGGTTGTGGGATTGGTAGTGGGATTGGTAGTGGAAATTTTAGTGGTAGTGGGATTGGTAGAGGAATTGGTAGTGGTAGTGGAAGTGGGATTGGAAGTGGTAGTGGTAGTGGGATTGGTAGTGGGATTGGTAGTGGTAGTGGTAGTGGTAGTGGGATTGGTAGTGGGATTGGTAGTGGGATTGGTAGTGGGATTGGTAGTGGGATTGGTGGTGGGATTGGTAGTGGGATTGGTAGTGGTAGTGGTAGTGGTAGTGGGATGGGGAGTGGGATGGGGAGTGGGATTGGTAGTGGGATTGGTAGTGGTAATTGAAGTGGGATTGCGGGATCAATCTGTAACAATCCAGCGCAATTCGGCGCGCTGCGACGGATTGGTGCATTTTTGCGGGATCAATCTGTAACAATTTGGCGCACTACAACGGAATGCTGCACTGTCGCAGGATCAATCTGCAACAATTCGTGGCAAATCGGCGCACTGAGACCGATTGTTTCACTATGGCGGGATCAATCTGCAACATTTCGGCGCAATTCGGCGCGCTGAGACGGATTGCTGCACTTTCGCAGGATCAATCTGCAATATGTTTTTCGGCACAATTCGGCGCGCTGCGACCGATTGCTGCACTGTCTTTGGTCCAATCTGCAAAAATTCAGCACAATTCGGCACGCTGCGCCGGATTCCTGCACTTTCACAGGATCAATCTGTAACAATTTGGGGCAATTCGGCGTGCCGTGACCAATTGCTTAGTGGTAGTGGGATTGGTAGTGGTTGTGGGATTGGTAGTGGGATTGGTAGTAGTAGTGGTAGTGGTAGTGGGATTGGTAGTGGGATTGGTAGTGGGATTGGTAGTGGTAGTGGGATTGGTAGTGGGATTGGTAGTGGGATTGGTAGTGGGATTGGTAGTGGGATTGGTAGTGGTAGTGGTAGGGGTAGTGGGATTGTTAGGGGAATTGGTAGTGGTAGTGGTAGTGGGATTGGTAGTGCTAGTGGTAGTGGGATTGGTAGTGGGATTTGTAGTGGGATTGGTAGTGGGATTGGTAGTGGTAGTGGTAGTGGTAGTGGTAGTGGGATTGGTAGTGGGATTGGTAGTGCGATTGGTAGTGGTAGTGGTAGTGGTAGTGGGATTGGTAGTGGGATTGGTAGTGGGATTGGTAGTGGAAGTGGGATTGGTAGTGGGATTGGTAGTGGGATTGGTAGTGGGATTGGTAGTGGGATTGGTAGTGGTAGTGGTAGTGGGATTGGTAGTGGGATTGGTAGTGGGATTGGTAGTGGAAATTTTAGTGGTAGTGGGATTGGTAGGGGAATTGGTAGTGGTAGTGATCGTGGGATTGGGATTGGTAGTGGTAGTGGGATTGGTAGTGGGATTGGTAGTGGGATTGGAAGTGGGATTGGTAGTGGGATTGGTAGTGGGATTGGTAGTGGTAGTGGTAGTGGTAGTGGGATTGGTAGTGGGATTGGTAGTGGGATTGGTAGTGGCATTGGTAGTGGAAATTGTAGTGGTAGTGGGATTGGTAGGGGAATTGGTAGTGGTAGTGGTAGTGGGATTGGAAGTGGTAGTGGTAGTGGGATTGGTAGTGGGATTGGTAGTGGTAGTGGGATTGGTAGTGGGATTGGTAGTGGGATTGGTAGTGGTAGTGGGATTGGTAGTGGGATTGGTAGTGGTAGTGGTAGTGGGATTGGTAGTGGGATTGGTAGTAGAAGTGGTAGTGGTAGTGGGATTGGTAGTGGGATTGGTAGTGGGATTGGTAGTGGTAGTGGGATTGGTAGTGGGATTGGTAGTGGGATTGGTAGTGGGATTGGTAGTGGGATTGGTAGTGGGATTGGTAGTGGTAGTGGTAGTGGGATTGGTAGTGGGATTGGTAGTGGGAATGGTAGTGGAAATTTTAGTGGTAGTGGGATTGGTAGGGGAATTGGTAGTGGTAGTGGTAGTGGGATTGTAAGTGGTAGTGGTAGTGGGATCGGTAGTGGGATTTGTAGTGGTAGTGGTAGTGGTAGTGGGATTGGTAGTGGGATTGGTAATGGTAGTGGTAGTGGTAGTGGGATTGGTAGTGGGATTGGTAATGGTAGTGGTAGTGGTAGTGGGATTGGTAGTGGGAATGGTAGATGGATTGGTAGTGGTAGTGGGATTGGTAGTGGGATTGGCAGTGGGATTAGTAGTGGGATTGGTAGTGGTATTGGTAGTGGTATTGGTAGTGGGATTGGTAGTGGGATTGGTAGTGGGATTGGTAGTGGTAGTGGTAGTGGTAGTGGGATTGGTAGTGGGATTGGTAGTGGGATCGGTAGTGGGATTGGTAGAGGTAGGGGTAGTGGTAGTGGGATTGGTAGAGGGATTGGTAGTGGTAGTGGTAGTGGGATTGGTAGTGGGATTGCGGGATCAATCTGTAACAATCCAGCGCAATTCGGCGCGCTGCGACGGATTGGTGCATTTTTGCGGGATCAATCTGTAACAATTTGGCACAATTCGGCGCGCTGCGACGGATTGCAGCACTTTCGCGGAACCAATCTGTAACAATTCGGCGCACTACAACGGAATGCTGCACTTTCGCCGGATCAATCTGCAACAATTCGTGGCAAATCGGCGCGCTGAGACCGATTGCTTCACTATGGCGGGATCAATCTGCAACAATTCGGCGCAATTCGGCGCGCTGAGACGGATTGCTGCACTTTTGCAGGATCAATCTGCAATATGTTATTCGGCACAATTCGGCGCGCTGCGACCGATTGCTGCTATGTCTTTGGTCCAATCTGCAAAAATTCAGAACAAATCGGCACGCTGCGACGGATTCCTGCACTTTCACAGGATCAATCTGTAACAATTTGGGGCAATTCGGCGTGCCGTGACCAATTGCTTAGTGGTAGTGGGATTGGTAGTGGTAGTGGGATTGGTAGTGGGATTGGTAGTAGTAGTGGTAGTGGTAGTGGGATACGTTGTGGGATTGGTAGTGGGATTGGTAGTGGTAGTGGGATTGGTAGTGGGATTGGTAGTGGGATTGGTAGTGATAGTGGTAGGGGTAGTGGGATTGTTAGGGGAATTGGTAGTGGTAGTGGTAGTGGGATTGGTAGTGGTAGTGGTAGTGGGATTGGTAGTGGGATTGGTAGTGGGATTGGTAGTGGAAATTTTAGTGGTAGTGGGATTGGTAGGGGAATTGGTAGTGGTAGTGGTCGTGGGATTGTAAGTGGTAGTGGTAGTGGGATTGATATTGGGATTGGTAGTGGGATTGGTAGTGGTAGTGGGATTGGTAGTATGATTGGTAGTGGGATTGGTAGTGGGATTGGTAGTGGTAGTGGTAGTGGGATTGGTAGTGGGATTGGTATTGGTAGTGGTAGTGGTAGTGGGATTGGTAGTGGGATTGGTTGTGGGATTGGTAGTGGTAGTGGGATTGGTAGTGGGATCGGTAGTGGGATTGGTGGTGGGATTGGTAGTGGGATTGGTATTGGTAGTGGTAGTGGTAGTGGGATTGGTAGTAGGATTGGTAGTGGGATTGGTAGTGGTAGTGGGATTGGTAGTGGGATCGGTAGTGGGATTGGTGGTGGGATTGGTAGTGGGATTGGTAGTGGGATTGGTAGTGGTAGTGGTAGTGGGATTGGTAGTGGGATTGGTAGTGGGATTGGTAGTGGGATTGGTAGTGGGATTGGTAGTGGTAGTGGTAGTGGGATTGGTAGTGGTAGTTGTAGTGGTAGTGGGATTGGTAGTGGGATTGGTGGTGGGATTGGTAGTGGTAATTGAAGTGGGATTGCGGGATCAATCTGTAACAATCCAGCGCAATTCGGCGCGCTGCGACGGATTGGAGCACTTTCGCTGGATCAATCTGCAACAATTAGGGGCAATTCGGCGCACTAAGACCGATTGCTTCACTATGGCGTGATCAATTTGCAACAATACGGCGCAATTCGGCGCGCTGAGACGGATTGCTGCACTTTCGCAGGATCAATCTGCAATGTGTTATTCGGCACAATTCGGCGCGCTGCGACCTATTGCTGCACTTTCTTTGGTCCAATCTGCAAAAATTTAGCACAATTCGGCACGCTACGACTAATTGCTGCACTTTCGAAGGATCAATCTGTAACAAATTGGGGCAATTCGGCGCGCCGAGACCGATTGCTTAGTGGTAGTGGGATTGGTAGTGGTAGTGGTAGTGGGATTGGTATTGGGATTGGTAGTGGGAATGGTAGTGGTAGTGGGATTGATAGTATGATTGGTAGTGGGATTGGTAGTGGGATTGGTAGTGGTAGTGGTAGTGGTAATGGGATTGGTAGTGGGATTGGTAGTGGGATTGGTAGTGGCATTGGTAGTGAAATTGTAGTGGTAGTGGGATTGGTAGGGGAATTGGTAGTGGGATTGGTAGTGGGATTGGTAGTGGTAGTGGTAGTGGGATTGGTAGTGGGATTGGTAGTGGGATTGGTAGTGGAAATTTTAGTGGTAGTGGGATTGGTAGAGGAATTGGTAGTGGTAGTGGAAGTGGGATTGGAAGTGGTAGTGGTAGTGGGATTGGTAGTGGGATTGGTAGTGGTAGTGGTAGTGGTAGTGGGATTGGTAGTGGGATTGGTAGTGGGATTGGTAGTGGGATTGGTGGTGGGATTCGTAGTGGGATTGGTAGTGGTAGTGGTAGTGGTAGTGGGATGGGGAGTGGGATGGGAAGTGGGATTGGTAGTGGGATTGGTAGTGGTAATTGAAGTTTGATTGCGGGATCAATCTGTAACAATCCAGCGCAATTCGGCGCGCTGCGACGAATTGGTGCATTTTTGCGGGATCAATCAGTACCATTTCGGCGCACTACAACGGAATGCTGCACTATCGACGGATCAATCTGCAACAATTCGTGGCAAATCGGCGCACTGAGACCGATTGTTTCACTATGGCGGGATCAATGTGCAACAATTCGGCGCAATTCGGCGCGCTGAGACGGATTGCTGCACTTTCGCAGGATCAATCTGCAATATGTTATTCGGCACAATTCGGCGCGCTGCAACCGATTGCTGCACTGTCTTTGGTCCAATCTGCAAAAATTCAGCACAATTCGGCACTCTGCGACGGATTCTAGCACTTTCACAGGATCTATCTGTAACAATTTGGGGCAATTCGGCGTGCCGTTACCAATTGCTTAGTGGTAGTGGGATTGGTAGTGGTAGTGGGATTGGTAGTGGGATTGGTAGTAGTAGTGGTAGTGGTAGTGGGATTGGTAGTGGGATTGGTAGTGGGATTGGTAGTGGGATTTGTAGAGGGATTGGTAGTGGTAGTGGTAGGGGTAGTGGGATTGTTAGGGGAATTTGTAGTGGTAGTGGTAGTGGGATTGGTAGTGGTAGTGGTAGTGGGATTGGTAGTGGGATTGGTAGTTGTAGTGGTAGTGGTAGTGGTAGTGGCATTGGTAGTGGCATTGGTAGTGGGATTAGTAGTGGTAGTGGGATTGGTAGTGGGATTGGTAGTGGGATTGGTAGTGTGATTGGTAGTGCGATTGGTATTGGTAGTGGTAGTGGTAGTGGGATTGGTAGTGGGATTGGTAGTGGGATTGGTAGTGGGATTGGTAGTAGTAGTGGGATTGGTAGTGGGATTGGTAGTGGGATTGGTAGTGGGATTGGTAGTGGGATTGGTAGTGGTAGTGGTAGTGGGATTGGTAGTGGGATTGGTAGTGGGATTGGTAGTGGAAATTTTAGTGGTAGTGGGATTGGTAGGGGAATTGGTAGCGGTAGTGGTCATGGGATTGTGAGTGGTAGTGGTAGTGGGATTGGTAGTGGGATTGGTAGTGGATTGGTAGTGGTAGAGGGATTGGTAATGGGATTAGTAGTGGGATTGGTAGTGGGAATGGTGGTGGGATTGGTAGTGGGATTGGTAGTGGGATTGGTAGTGGTAGTGGTAGTGGGATTGGTAGTGGGATTTGTAGTGGGATTGGTAGTGGGATTGGTAGTGGGATTGGTAGTGGTAGTGGTAGTGGGATTGGTAGTGGGATTGGTAGTGGGATTGGTAGTGGGATTGGTAGTGGTAGTGGTAGTGGTAGTGGGATTGTTAGGGGAATTGGTAGTGGTAGTGGTAGTGGGATTGGTAGTGGTAGTGGTAGTGGGATTGTTAGTGGGATTGGTAGTGGGATTGGTAGTGGGATTGGTAGTGGGATTGGTAGTGGAAGTGGGATTGGTGGTGGGATTGATAGTGGGATTGGTAGTGGGATTGGTTGTGGTAGTGGTAGTGGGATTGGTAGTGGGATTGGTAGTGGGATTGGTAGTGGGATTGGTAGTGGGATTGGTAGAGGTAGTGATAGTGGTAGTGGGATTGGTTGTGGGATTGGTAGTGGTAGTAGTAGTGGGATTGGTAGTAGTAGTGGTAGTGGTAGTGGGATTGGAAGTGGGATCGGTAGTGGGATTGGTAGTGGGATTGGTAGTGGTTGTGGGATTGGTAGTGGGATTGGTAGTGGGAATGGTAGTGGGATTGGTAGTGGTAGTGGTAGTGGTAGTGGGAAGGGTAGTGGGATTGGTAGTAGGATTGGTAGTGGCATTGGTAGTGGAAATTTTAGCGGTAGTGGGATTGGTAGGGGAATTGGTAGTGGTACTGGTAGTGGGATTGATAGTGGTAGTGGTAGTGGGATTGGTAGTGGGATTGGTAGTGGTAGTGGTAGTGGTAGTGGGATTGGTAGTGGGATTGGTAGTGGGATTGGTAGTGGTAGTGGGATTGGTAGTGGGATTGGTAGTGGAAATTTTAGTGGTAGTGGGATTGGTAGGGGAATTGGAAGTGGTAGTGGTAGTGGGATTGTAAGTGGTAGTGGTAGTGGGATTGGTAGTGGGATTGGCAGTGGTAGTGGTAGTGGTAGAGGGATTGGTAGTGGGATTGGTAGTGGGATTGGTAGTGGTAGTGGGATTGGTAGTGGGATTGGTAGTGGTAGTGGTAGTGGGATTGGTAGTGGTATTGGTAGTAGAAGTGATAGTGGTAGTGGGATTGGTAGTGGGATTGGTAGAGGTAGTGGGATTGGTAGTGGGATTGGTAGTGGGATTGGTAGTGGGATTGGTAGTGGGATTGGTAGTGGGATTGGTAGTGGTAGTGGTAGTGGTAGTGGTATTGGTAGTAGGATTGGTAGTGGGATTGGTAGTGGTAGTGGGATTGGTGGTGGGATTGATAGAGGGATTGGAAGTGGGATTGGTAGTGGTAGTGGTAGTGGGATTGGTAGTGGGATTGGTAGTGGGATTGGTAGTGGGATTGGTAGTGGGATTGGTAGTGGGATTGGTAGGGGAATTGGTAGTGGTAGTGGTAGTGGGATTGGTAGTGGTAGTGGTAGAGGGATTGGTAGTGGGATTGGTAGTGGTAGTGGGATTGGTAGTGGGATTGGTAGTGGGATTGGTAGTGGTAGTGGGATTGGTAGTGGGATAGGTAGTGGTAGTGGTAGTGGGATTGGTAGTGGAATTGGTAGTAGATGTGGTAGTGGTAGTGGGATTGGTAGTGGGATTGGTAGTGGGATTGGTAGTGGTAGTGGGATTGGTAGTGGGATTGGTAGTGGGATTGGTAGTGGGATTGGTAGTGGGATTGGTAGTGGGATTGGTAGTGGGATTGGTAGTGGGAGTGGTAGTGGTAGTGGGATTGGTAGTGGCATTGGTAGTGGGATTGGTAGTGGCATTGGTAGTGGAAATTGTAGTGGTAGTGGGATTGGTAGGGGAATTGGTAGTGGGATTGGTAGTGGGATTGGTAGAGGTATTGGTAGTGGGATTGGTAGTGGGATTGGTAGTGGTAGTGGTAGGGGTAGTGGGATTGTTAGGGGAATTGGTAGTGGTAGTGGTAGTGGGATTGGTAGTGGTAATGGTAGTGGGATTGGTAGTGGGATTGGTGGTTGTTGTGGTAGTGGTAGTGGTAGTGGTAGTGGTAGTGGGATTGGTAGTGGTAATGGTAGTGGGATTGGTAGTGGGATTGGTAGTGGTAGTGGTAGTGGGATTGGTAGTGGGATTGGTAGTGCGATTAGTAGTGGTGGTGGTAGTGGTAGTGGGATTGGTAGTGGGATTGGTCGTGGGATTGGTAGTAGTAGTGGGATTGGTAGTGGGATTGGTAGTGGGATTGGTAGTGGGATTGGTAGTGGGATTGGTAGTGGTAGTGGTAGTGGGATTGGTAGTGGGATTGGTAGTGGGATTGGTAGAGGAAATTTTAGTGGCAGTGGGTTTGGTAGGGGAATTGGTAGTGGTAGTGGTCGTGGGATTGTAAGTGGTAGTGGTAGTGGGATTGGTAGTGGGATTGGTAGTGGTAGTGGTAGTGGTAGTGGGATTGGTAGTGGGATTGGTAGTGGGATTGGTAGTGGTAGTGGGATTGGTAATGGGATTAGTAGTGGGATTGGTAGGGGGATTGGTGGTGGGATTGGTAGTGGGATTGGTAGTGGTAGTGGTAGTGGGATTTGTAGTGGGATTGGTAGTGGGATTGGTAGTGGGATTGGTAGTGGGATTGGTAGTGGTAGTGGTAGTGGGATTGGTAGTGGGATTGGTAGTGGGATTGGTAGTGGGATTGGTAGTGGTAGTGGTAGTGGTAGTGGGATTGTTAGGGGAATTGGTAGTGGTAGTGGTAGTGGGATTGGTAGTGGTAGTGGTAGTGGGATTGTTAGTGGGATTGGTAGTGGTAGTGGTAGTGGTAGTGGTAGTGGTAGTGGGATTGGTAGTGGGATTGGTAGTGGTAGTGGGATTGGTGGTGGGATTGATAGTGGGATTGGTTGTGGGATTGGTAGTGGTAGTGGTAGTGGGATTGGTAGTGGGATTGGTAGTGGGATTGGAAGTGGGATTGGTAGTGGGATTGGTAGTGGTAGTGGTAGTGGTAGTGGGATTGGTTGTGGGATTGGTAGAGGTAGTAGTAGTGGGATTGGTAGTAGTAGTGGTAGTGGTAGTGGGATTGGTAGTGGGATTGGTAGTGGGATTGGTAGTGGTAGTGGGATTGGTAGTGGGATTGGTAGTGGGAATGGTAGTGGGATTGGTATTGGTAGTGGTAGTGGTTGTGAGAAGGGTAGTGGGATTGGTAGTAGGATTGGTAGTGGCATTGGTAGTGGAAATTTTAGTGGTAGTGGGATTGGTAGGGGAATTGGTAGTGGTAGTGGTAGTGGGATTGGTAGTGGTAGTGGTAGTGGGATTGGTAGTGGGATTGGTAGTGGTAGTGGTAGTGGTAGTGGGATTGGTAGTGGGATTGGTAGTGGGATTGGTAGTGGGATTGGTAGTGGGATTGGTTGTGGTAGTGGTAGTGGGATTGGTAGTGGGATTGGTAGTGGGATTGGTAGTGGAAGTTTTAGTGGTAGTGGGATTGGTAGGGGAATTGGTAGTGGTAGTGGTAGTGGGATTGTTAGTGGTAGTGGTAGTGGTAGTGGGATTGGTAGTGGGATTGGTAGTGGGATTGGTAGTGGGATTGGTAGTGGGATTGGTAGTGGGATTGGTAGTGGGATTGGTAGTGGTAGTGGTAGTGGGATTGGTAGTGGGATTGGTAGTGGGATTGGTAGTGGTAGTGGTAGTGGTAGAGGGATTGGTAGTGGGATTGGTAGTGGGATTGGTAGTGGTAGTGGGATTGGTAGTGGGATCGGTAGTGGGATTGGTGGTGGGATTGGTAGTGGGATTGGTAGTGGGATTGGTAGTGGTAGTGGTAGTGGGATAGGTAGTGGGATTGGTAGTGGGATTGGTAGTGGGATTGGCAGTGGGATTGGTAGTGGGATTGGTAGTGGTAGTGGTAGTGGGATTGGTAGTGGTAGTGGTAGTGGTAGTGGGATTGGTAGTGGGATTGGTAGTGGGAATGGTAGTGCTAATTGAAGTGGGATTGCGGGATCAATCTGTAACAATCCAGCGCAGTTCGGCGCGCTGCGACGGATTGGTGCACTTTTGCGGGATTAATCTGTAACAAATTGGCGCAATTCGGCGCACAGCAACGGATAGCAGCACTTTCGCGGAACCAATCTGTAACAATTCGGCGCGCTGAGACGGATTGCTGCACTTTCGCAGGATAAATCTGCAATATGTTATTCGGCACAATTCGGCGCGCTGCGACCTATTGCTGCACTTTCTTTGGTCCAATCTGCAAAAATTTAGCACAATTCGGCACGCTGCGACTAATTCCTGCACTTTCGAAGGATCAATCTGTAACAATTTGGGGCAATTGGGCGCGCCGAGACCGATTCCTTAGTGGTAGTGGGATTGGTAGTGGTAGTGGTAGTGGGATTGGTATTGGGATTGGTAGTGGGAATGGTAGTGGTAGTGGGATTGGTAGTATGATTGGTAGTGTGATTGGTAGTGGGATTGGTAGTGGTAGTGGTAGTGGTAGTGGGATTGGTAGTGGGATTGGTAGTGGGATTAGTAGTGGCATTGGTAGTGGAAATTGTAGTGGTAGTGGGATTGGTAGGGGAATTGGTAGCGGTAGTGGTCATGGGATTGTGAGTGGTAGTGGTAGTGGGATTGGTAGTGGGATTGGTAGTGGATTGGTAGTGGTAGAGGGATTGGTAATGGGATTAGTAGTGGGATTGGTAGTGGGAATGGTGGTGGGATTGGTAGTGGGATTGGTAGTGGGATTGGTAGTGGTAGTGGTAGTGGGATTGGTAGTGGGATTTGTAGTGGGATTGGTAGTGGGATTGGTAGTGGGATTGGTAGTGGTAGTGGTAGTGGGATTGGTAGTGGGATTGGTAGTGGGATTGGTAGTGGGATTGGTAGTGGTAGTGGTAGTGGTAGTGGGATTGTTAGGGGAATTGGTAGTGGTAGTGGTAGTGGGATTGGTAGTGGTAGTGGTAGTGGGATTGTTAGTGGGATTGGTAGTGGGATTGGTAGTGGGATTGGTAGTGGGATTGGTAGTGGAAGTGGGATTGGTGGTGGGATTGATAGTGGGATTGGTAGTGGGATTGGTTGTGGTAGTGGTAGTGGGATTGGTAGTGGGATTGGTAGTGGGATTGGTAGTGGGATTGGTAGTGGGATTGGTAGAGGTAGTGATAGTGGTAGTGGGATTGGTTGTGGGATTGGTAGTGGTAGTAGTAGTGGGATTGGTAGTAGTAGTGGTAGTGGTAGTGGGATTGGAAGTGGGATCGGTAGTGGGATTGGTAGTGGGATTGGTAGTGGTTGTGGGATTGGTAGTGGGATTGGTAGTGGGAATGGTAGTGGGATTGGTAGTGGTAGTGGTAGTGGTAGTGGGAAGGGTAGTGGGATTGGTAGTAGGATTGGTAGTGGCATTGGTAGTGGAAATTTTAGCGGTAGTGGGATTGGTAGGGGAATTGGTAGTGGTACTGGTAGTGGGATTGATAGTGGTAGTGGTAGTGGGATTGGTAGTGGGATTGGTAGTGGTAGTGGTAGTGGTAGTGGGATTGGTAGTGGGATTGGTAGTGGGATTGGTAGTGGTAGTGGGATTGGTAGTGGGATTGGTAGTGGGATTGGTAGTGGAAATTTTAGTGGTAGTGGGATTGGTAGGGGAATTGGAAGTGGTAGTGGTAGTGGGATTGTAAGTGGTAGTGGTAGTGGGATTGGTAGTGGGATTGGCAGTGGTAGTGGTAGTGGTAGAGGGATTGGTAGTGGGATTGGTAGTGGGATTGGTAGTGGTAGTGGGATTGGTAGTGGGATTGGTAGTGGTAGTGGTAGTGGGATTGGTAGTGGTATTGGTAGTAGAAGTGATAGTGGTAGTGGGATTGGTAGTGGGATTGGTAGAGGTAGTGGGATTGGTAGTGGGATTGGTAGTGGGATTGGTAGTGGGATTGGTAGTGGGATTGGTAGTGGGATTGGTAGTGGTAGTGGTAGTGGTAGTGGTATTGGTAGTAGGATTGGTAGTGGGATTGGTAGTGGTAGTGGGATTGGTGGTGGGATTGATAGAGGGATTGGAAGTGGGATTGGTAGTGGTAGTGGTAGTGGGATTGGTAGTGGGATTGGTAGTGGGATTGGTAGTGGGATTGGTAGTGGGATTGGTAGTGGGATTGGTAGGGGAATTGGTAGTGGTAGTGGTAGTGGGATTGGTAGTGGTAGTGGTAGAGGGATTGGTAGTGGGATTGGTAGTGGTAGTGGGATTGGTAGTGGGATTGGTAGTGGGATTGGTAGTGGTAGTGGGATTGGTAGTGGGATAGGTAGTGGTAGTGGTAGTGGGATTGGTAGTGGAATTGGTAGTAGATGTGGTAGTGGTAGTGGGATTGGTAGTGGGATTGGTAGTGGGATTGGTAGTGGTAGTGGGATTGGTAGTGGGATTGGTAGTGGGATTGGTAGTGGGATTGGTAGTGGGATTGGTAGTGGGATTGGTAGTGGGATTGGTAGTGGGAGTGGTAGTGGTAGTGGGATTGGTAGTGGCATTGGTAGTGGGATTGGTAGTGGCATTGGTAGTGGAAATTGTAGTGGTAGTGGGATTGGTAGGGGAATTGGTAGTGGGATTGGTAGTGGGATTGGTAGAGGTATTGGTAGTGGGATTGGTAGTGGGATTGGTAGTGGTAGTGGTAGGGGTAGTGGGATTGTTAGGGGAATTGGTAGTGGTAGTGGTAGTGGGATTGGTAGTGGTAATGGTAGTGGGATTGGTAGTGGGATTGGTGGTTGTTGTGGTAGTGGTAGTGGTAGTGGTAGTGGTAGTGGGATTGGTAGTGGTAATGGTAGTGGGATTGGTAGTGGGATTGGTAGTGGTAGTGGTAGTGGGATTGGTAGTGGGATTGGTAGTGCGATTAGTAGTGGTGGTGGTAGTGGTAGTGGGATTGGTAGTGGGATTGGTCGTGGGATTGGTAGTAGTAGTGGGATTGGTAGTGGGATTGGTAGTGGGATTGGTAGTGGGATTGGTAGTGGGATTGGTAGTGGTAGTGGTAGTGGGATTGGTAGTGGGATTGGTAGTGGGATTGGTAGAGGAAATTTTAGTGGCAGTGGGTTTGGTAGGGGAATTGGTAGTGGTAGTGGTCGTGGGATTGTAAGTGGTAGTGGTAGTGGGATTGGTAGTGGGATTGGTAGTGGTAGTGGTAGTGGTAGTGGGATTGGTAGTGGGATTGGTAGTGGGATTGGTAGTGGTAGTGGGATTGGTAATGGGATTAGTAGTGGGATTGGTAGGGGGATTGGTGGTGGGATTGGTAGTGGGATTGGTAGTGGTAGTGGTAGTGGGATTTGTAGTGGGATTGGTAGTGGGATTGGTAGTGGGATTGGTAGTGGGATTGGTAGTGGTAGTGGTAGTGGGATTGGTAGTGGGATTGGTAGTGGGATTGGTAGTGGGATTGGTAGTGGTAGTGGTAGTGGTAGTGGGATTGTTAGGGGAATTGGTAGTGGTAGTGGTAGTGGGATTGGTAGTGGTAGTGGTAGTGGGATTGTTAGTGGGATTGGTAGTGGTAGTGGTAGTGGTAGTGGTAGTGGTAGTGGGATTGGTAGTGGGATTGGTAGTGGTAGTGGGATTGGTGGTGGGATTGATAGTGGGATTGGTTGTGGGATTGGTAGTGGTAGTGGTAGTGGGATTGGTAGTGGGATTGGTAGTGGGATTGGAAGTGGGATTGGTAGTGGGATTGGTAGTGGTAGTGGTAGTGGTAGTGGGATTGGTTGTGGGATTGGTAGAGGTAGTAGTAGTGGGATTGGTAGTAGTAGTGGTAGTGGTAGTGGGATTGGTAGTGGGATTGGTAGTGGGATTGGTAGTGGTAGTGGGATTGGTAGTGGGATTGGTAGTGGGAATGGTAGTGGGATTGGTATTGGTAGTGGTAGTGGTTGTGAGAAGGGTAGTGGGATTGGTAGTAGGATTGGTAGTGGCATTGGTAGTGGAAATTTTAGTGGTAGTGGGATTGGTAGGGGAATTGGTAGTGGTAGTGGTAGTGGGATTGGTAGTGGTAGTGGTAGTGGGATTGGTAGTGGGATTGGTAGTGGTAGTGGTAGTGGTAGTGGGATTGGTAGTGGGATTGGTAGTGGGATTGGTAGTGGGATTGGTAGTGGGATTGGTTGTGGTAGTGGTAGTGGGATTGGTAGTGGGATTGGTAGTGGGATTGGTAGTGGAAGTTTTAGTGGTAGTGGGATTGGTAGGGGAATTGGTAGTGGTAGTGGTAGTGGGATTGTTAGTGGTAGTGGTAGTGGTAGTGGGATTGGTAGTGGGATTGGTAGTGGGATTGGTAGTGGGATTGGTAGTGGGATTGGTAGTGGGATTGGTAGTGGGATTGGTAGTGGTAGTGGTAGTGGGATTGGTAGTGGGATTGGTAGTGGGATTGGTAGTGGTAGTGGTAGTGGTAGAGGGATTGGTAGTGGGATTGGTAGTGGGATTGGTAGTGGTAGTGGGATTGGTAGTGGGATCGGTAGTGGGATTGGTGGTGGGATTGGTAGTGGGATTGGTAGTGGGATTGGTAGTGGTAGTGGTAGTGGGATAGGTAGTGGGATTGGTAGTGGGATTGGTAGTGGGATTGGCAGTGGGATTGGTAGTGGGATTGGTAGTGGTAGTGGTAGTGGGATTGGTAGTGGTAGTGGTAGTGGTAGTGGGATTGGTAGTGGGATTGGTAGTGGGAATGGTAGTGCTAATTGAAGTGGGATTGCGGGATCAATCTGTAACAATCCAGCGCAGTTCGGCGCGCTGCGACGGATTGGTGCACTTTTGCGGGATTAATCTGTAACAAATTGGCGCAATTCGGCGCACAGCAACGGATAGCAGCACTTTCGCGGAACCAATCTGTAACAATTCGGCGCGCTGAGACGGATTGCTGCACTTTCGCAGGATAAATCTGCAATATGTTATTCGGCACAATTCGGCGCGCTGCGACCTATTGCTGCACTTTCTTTGGTCCAATCTGCAAAAATTTAGCACAATTCGGCACGCTGCGACTAATTCCTGCACTTTCGAAGGATCAATCTGTAACAATTTGGGGCAATTGGGCGCGCCGAGACCGATTCCTTAGTGGTAGTGGGATTGGTAGTGGTAGTGGTAGTGGGATTGGTATTGGGATTGGTAGTGGGAATGGTAGTGGTAGTGGGATTGGTAGTATGATTGGTAGTGTGATTGGTAGTGGGATTGGTAGTGGTAGTGGTAGTGGTAGTGGGATTGGTAGTGGGATTGGTAGTGGGATTAGTAGTGGCATTGGTAGTGGAAATTGTAGTGGTAGTGGGATTGGTAGGGGAATTGGTAGTGGTAGCTGTAGTGGGATTGGTAGTGGTAGTGGTATTGGGATTGGTAGTGGGATTGGTAGTGGTAGTGGTAGTGGTAGTGGGAATGGTAGTGGGATTGGTAGTGGTAGTGGGATTGGTAGTGGGATTGGTAGTGGGATTGGTAGTGGGATTGGTAGTGGTAGTGGGATTGGTAGTGGGATTGTTAGTGGGATTGTTAGTGGGATTGGTAGTGGGATTGGTAGTGGGATTGGTAGTGGTAGTGGGATTGGTAGTGGGATTGGTAGTGGGATTGGTAGTGGAAATTTTAGTGGTAGTGGGATTGGTAGAGGAATTGGTAGTGGTAGTGGAAGTGGGATTGTAAGTGGTAGTGGTAGTGGGATTGGTAGTGGGATTGGTAGTGGTAGTGGTAGTGGTAGTGGGATTGGTAGTGGGAGTGGTAGTGGGATTGGTAGTGGGATTGGTGGTCGGATTGGTAGTGGGATTGGTAGTGGTAGTGGTAGTGGTAGTGGGATGGGGAGTGGGATGGGGAGTGGGATTGGTAGTGGGATTGGTAGTGGTAATTGAAGTGGGATTGCGGGATCAATCTGTAACAATCCAGCGCAATTCGGCGCGCTGCGACGGATTAGTGCATTTTTGCGGGATCAATCTGTAACAATTTGGCACAATTCGGCGCGCTGCGACGGATTGCAGCACTTTCGCGGAACCAATCTGTAACAATTCTGCGCACTACAACGGAATGCTGCACTATCGCCGGATCAATCTGCAACAATTCGTGGCAAATCAACACGCTGATACCGATTGCTTCACTATGGCGGGATCAATCTGCAACAATTCGGCGCAATTCGGCGCGCTGAGACGGATTACTGCACTTTCGCAGGATCAATCTGCAATATGTTATTCAGCACAATTCGGCGCGCTGCGACCGATTGCTGCACTGTCTTTGGTCCAATCTGCCAAAATTCAGCACAATTCGGCACGCTGCGACGGATTCCTGCACTTTCACAGGATCAATCTGTAACAATTTGGGGCAATTCGGCGTGCCGTGACCAATTGCTTAGTGGTAGTGGGATTGGTAGTGGTAGTGGTAGTGGGATTGGTAGTGGGATTGGTAGTAGTAGTGGTAGTGGTAGTGAAATTGGTAGTGGGATTGGTAGTCGGATTGGTAGTGGTAGTGGGATTGGTAGTGGGATTGTTAGTGGGATTGGTAGTGGGATTGGTAGTGGTAGTGGTAGTGGTAGTGGGATTGGTAGTGGGATTGGTAGTGGTAGTGGTAGTGGTAGTGGTAGTGGGATTGGTAGTGGGATTGGTAGTGGGATTGGTAGTGGTAGTGGTAGTGGTAGTGGGATTGGTAGTGGTATTGGTAGTGGGATTGGTAGTGGGATTGGTAGAGGTAGTGGTAGTGGTAGCGGGATTGGTAGTGGGATTGGTAGTGGTAGTGGTAGAGGGATTGGTAGTCGGATTGGTAGTGGAAATTTTAGTGGTAGTGGGATTGGTAGGGGAATTGGTAGTGGTAGTGGTAGTGGGATAGGTGGTGGGATTGGTAGTGGGATTGGTAGTGGTAGTGGTAGTGGGATTGGTAGTGGGATTGGTAGTGGGATTGGTAGTGGTAGTGGTAGTGGTAGTGGGATTGGTAGTGGGATTGGTAGTGGGATTGGTAGTGGTAGTGGGATTGGTAGTGGGATTGGTAGTGGGATTGGTAGTGGGATTGGTAGTGGGATTGGTAGTGGGATTGGTAGTGGTAGTGGTAGTGGGATTGGTAGTGGGAATGGTAGTGGGATTGGTAGTGGAAATTTTAGTGGTAGTGGGATTGGTAGGGGAAATGGTAGTGGTAGTGGTAGTGGGATTGGTAGTGGTAGTGGTAGTGGGATTGGTAGTGGGATTGGTAGTGGTAGTGGTAGTTGTAGTGGGATTGGTAGTGGGATTGGTATTGGGATTGGTAGTGGTAGTGGGATTGGTAGTGGGATTGGTAGTGGGATTGGTAGTGGGATTGGTGGTGGGATTGGTAGTGGGATAGGTGGTGGGATTGGTAGTGGGATTGGTAGTGGGATTGGTAATTGTAGTGGTAGTGGGATTGGTAGTGGGATTGGTAGTGGGATTGGTAGTGGGATTGGTAGTGGTAGTGGTAGTGGGATTGGTAGTGGGATTGGTAGTAGTAGTGGTAGTGGTAGTGGGATTGGTAGTGGGATTGGTAGTGGGATTGGTAGTGGTAGTGGGATTGGTAGCGGGATTGGTAGTGGGATTGGTAGTGGGATTGGTAGTGGGATTGGTTGTGGGATTGGTAGTGGGATTGGTAGTGGTAGTGGTAGTGGTAGTGGGATTGTTAGGGGAATTGGTAGTGGTAGTGGTAGTGGGATTGGTAGTGGTAGTGGTAGTGGTAGTGGTATTGGTAGTGGGATTGGTAGTGGGATTGGTAGTGGTAGTGGGATTGGTAGTGGGATTGGTAGTGGGATTGGTAGTGGGATTGGTAGTGGTAGTGGTAGTGGGATTGGTAGTGGGATTGGTAGTGGGATTGGTAGTGGTAGTGGTAGTGGTAGTGGGATTGGTAGTGGGATTGGTAGTGGGATTGGTAGTGGTAGTGGGATTGGTAGTGGGATTGGTAGTGGGATTGGTAGTGGGATTGGTAGTGGGATTGGTAGTGGGATTGGTAGTGGTAGTGGTAGTGGGATTGGTAGTGGGAATGGTAGTGGGATTGGTAGTGGAAATTTTAGTGGTAGTGGGATTGGTAGGGGAAATGGTAGTGGTAGTGGTAGTGGGATTGGTAGTGGTAGTGGTAGTGGGATTGGTAGTGGGATTGGTAGTGGTAGTGGTAGTGGTAGTGGGATTGGTAGTGGGATTGGTATTGGGATTGGTAGTGGTAGTGGGATTGGTAGTGGGATTGGTAGTGGGATTGGTAGTGGGATTGGTGGTGGGATTGGTAGTGGGATTGGTAGTGGGATTGTTAGTGGTAGTGGTAGTGGGATTGGTAGTGGGATTGGTAGAGGGATTGGTAGTGGGATTGGTAGTGGGATTGGTAGTGGGATTGGTAGTGGTAGTGGTAGTGGGATTGGTAGTGGTAGTGGTAGTGGTAGTGGGATTGGTAGTGGGATTGGTAGTGGGATTGGTAGTGGTAATTAAAGTGGGATTGCGGGATCAATCTGTAACAATCCAGTGCAATTCGGCGCGCTGCGACGGATTGGTGCACTTTTGCGGGATCAATCTGTAACAATTTGGCGCAATTCGGCGCGAAGCGACGGATTGCAGCACTTTCGCGGAACCAATCTGTAACAATTCGGCGTGCTACAACGGATTGCTGCACTATCGCCGGATCAATCTGCAACAATTAGGGGCAATTCGGCGCACTAAGACCGATTGCTTCACTATGGCGTGATCAATCCGCAACAATTCGGCGCAATACGGCGCGCTGAGACGGATTGCTGCACTTTCGCAGGATCAATCTGCAATATGTTATTCGGCACAATTCGGCGCGCTGCGACCTATTGCTGCACTTTCTTTGGTCCAATCTGCAAAAATTTAGCACAATTCGGCACGCTGCGACGGATTCCTGCACTTTCGCAGGATCAATCTGTAACAATTTGGGGCAATTCGGCGCGCCGAGACCGATTGCTTAGTGGTAGTGGGATTGGTAGTGGTAGTGGTAGTGGTAGTGGTATTGGTAGTGGGATTGGTAGTGGGATTGGTAGTGGTAGTGGGATTGGTAGTGTGATTGGTAGTGGGATTGGTAGTGGGATTGGTAGTGGTAGTGGTAGTGGGATTGGTAGTGGGATTGGTAGTGGGATTGGTAGTGGTAGTGGTAGTGGTAGTGGGATTGGTAGTGGTATTGGTAGTGGGATTGGTAGTGGGATTGGTAGAGGTAGTGGTAGTGGTAGCGGGATTGGTAGTGGGATTGGTAGTGGTAGTGGTAGAGGGATTGGTAGTCGGATTGGTAGTGGAAATTTTAGTGGTAGTGGGATTGGTAGGGGAATTGGTAGTGGTAGTGGTAGTGGGATAGGTGGTGGGATTGGTAGTGGGATTGGTAGTGGTAGTGGTAGTGGGATTGGTAGTGGGATTGGTAGTGGGATTGGTAGTGGTAGTGGTAGTGGTAGTGGGATTGGTAGTGGGATTGGTAGTGGGATTGGTAGTGGTAGTGGGATTGGTAGTGGGATTGGTAGTGGGATTGGTAGTGGGATTGGTAGTGGGATTGGTAGTGGGATTGGTAGTGGTAGTGGTAGTGGGATTGGTAGTGGGAATGGTAGTGGGATTGGTAGTGGAAATTTTAGTGGTAGTGGGATTGGTAGGGGAAATGGTAGTGGTAGTGGTAGTGGGATTGGTAGTGGTAGTGGTAGTGGGATTGGTAGTGGGATTGGTAGTGGTAGTGGTAGTTGTAGTGGGATTGGTAGTGGGATTGGTATTGGGATTGGTAGTGGTAGTGGGATTGGTAGTGGGATTGGTAGTGGGATTGGTAGTGGGATTGGTGGTGGGATTGGTAGTGGGATAGGTGGTGGGATTGGTAGTGGGATTGGTAGTGGGATTGGTAATTGTAGTGGTAGTGGGATTGGTAGTGGGATTGGTAGTGGGATTGGTAGTGGGATTGGTAGTGGTAGTGGTAGTGGGATTGGTAGTGGGATTGGTAGTAGTAGTGGTAGTGGTAGTGGGATTGGTAGTGGGATTGGTAGTGGGATTGGTAGTGGTAGTGGGATTGGTAGCGGGATTGGTAGTGGGATTGGTAGTGGGATTGGTAGTGGGATTGGTTGTGGGATTGGTAGTGGGATTGGTAGTGGTAGTGGTAGTGGTAGTGGGATTGTTAGGGGAATTGGTAGTGGTAGTGGTAGTGGGATTGGTAGTGGTAGTGGTAGTGGTAGTGGTATTGGTAGTGGGATTGGTAGTGGGATTGGTAGTGGTAGTGGGATTGGTAGTGGGATTGGTAGTGGGATTGGTAGTGGGATTGGTAGTGGTAGT
The DNA here is from genome assembly GCA_963681505.1 of Eunapius fragilis. Classification (NCBI taxonomy): domain Eukaryota; kingdom Metazoa; phylum Porifera; class Demospongiae; order Spongillida; family Spongillidae; genus Eunapius; species Eunapius fragilis. The sequence goes on along the minus strand of OY811983.1, from coordinate 217,148 downwards.
GGTAGTGGGATTGGTAGTGGGATTGGTAGTGGGATTGGTAGTGGTAGTGGTAGTGGTAGTGGGATTGGTAGTGGGATTGGTAGTGGGATTGGTAGTGGTAGTGGGATTGGTAGTGGGATTGGTAGTGGGATTGGTAGTGGGATTGGTAGTGGGATTGGTAGTGGGATTGGTAGTGGTAGTGGTAGTGGGATTGGTAGTGGGAATGGTAGTGGGATTGGTAGTGGAAATTTTAGTGGTAGTGGGATTGGTAGGGGAAATGGTAGTGGTAGTGGTAGTGGGATTGGTAGTGGTAGTGGTAGTGGGATTGGTAGTGGGATTGGTAGTGGTAGTGGTAGTGGTAGTGGGATTGGTAGTGGGATTGGTATTGGGATTGGTAGTGGTAGTGGGATTGGTAGTGGGATTGGTAGTGGGATTGGTAGTGGGATTGGTGGTGGGATTGGTAGTGGGATTGGTAGTGGGATTGTTAGTGGTAGTGGTAGTGGGATTGGTAGTGGGATTGGTAGAGGGATTGGTAGTGGGATTGGTAGTGGGATTGGTAGTGGGATTGGTAGTGGTAGTGGTAGTGGGATTGGTAGTGGTAGTGGTAGTGGTAGTGGGATTGGTAGTGGGATTGGTAGTGGGATTGGTAGTGGTAATTAAAGTGGGATTGCGGGATCAATCTGTAACAATCCAGTGCAATTCGGCGCGCTGCGACGGATTGGTGCACTTTTGCGGGATCAATCTGTAACAATTTGGCGCAATTCGGCGCGAAGCGACGGATTGCAGCACTTTCGCGGAACCAATCTGTAACAATTCGGCGTGCTACAACGGATTGCTGCACTATCGCCGGATCAATCTGCAACAATTAGGGGCAATTCGGCGCACTAAGACCGATTGCTTCACTATGGCGTGATCAATCCGCAACAATTCGGCGCAATACGGCGCGCTGAGACGGATTGCTGCACTTTCGCAGGATCAATCTGCAATATGTTATTCGGCACAATTCGGCGCGCTGCGACCTATTGCTGCACTTTCTTTGGTCCAATCTGCAAAAATTTAGCACAATTCGGCACGCTGCGACGGATTCCTGCACTTTCGCAGGATCAATCTGTAACAATTTGGGGCAATTCGGCGCGCCGAGACCGATTGCTTAGTGGTAGTGGGATTGGTAGTGGTAGTGGTAGTGGGATTGGTAGTGGGATTGGTAGTAGTAGTGGTAGTGGTAGTGGGATTGGTATTGGGATTGGTAGTGGGATTGGTAGTGGTAGTGGTAGTGGGATTGGTAGTGGGATTGGTAGTAGTAGTGGTAGTGGTAGTGGTAGTGGTAGTGGGATTGGTAGTGGGATTGGTAGTGGCATTGGTAGTAGAAATTGTAGTGGTAGTGGGATTGGTAGGGGAATTGGCAGTGGTAGTGGTAGTGGGATTGGTAGTGGCATTGGTAGTGGCATTGGTAGTGGAAATTGTAGTGGTAGTGGGATTGGTAGGGGAATTGGTAGTGGTAGTGGTAGTGGGATTGGTAGTGGTAGTGGTAGTGGGATTGGTAGTGGGATTGGCAGTGGTAGTGGTAGTGGTAGTGGGATTGGTAGTGGGATTGGTAGTGGTAGTGGGATTGGTAGTGGGATTGGTAGTGGGATTGGTAGTGGGATTGGTAGTGGGATTGGTAGTGGGATTGGTAGTGGTAGTGGTAGTGGGATTGGTAGTGGGATTGGTAGTGGGATTGGCAGTGGAAATTTTAGTGGTAGTGGGATTGGTAGAGGAATTGGTAGTGGTAGTGGTAGTGGGATTGTTAGTGGTAGTGGGATTGGTAGTGGGATTGGTAGTGGTTGTGGGATTGGTAGTGGGATTGGTAGTGGGATTTGTAGTGGGATTGGTAGTGGGATTGTGATTGGTAGTGGTAGTGGTAGTGGTCGTGGTTTTGGTAGTGGGATTAGTAGTGGGATTGGTAGTGGTAATTGAAGTGGGATTGCGGGATCAATCTGTAACAATCCAGCGCAATTCGGCGCGCTGCGACGGATTGGTGCACATTTGCGGGATCAATCTGTAACAATTTGGCGCAATTTGGCGCGCTGCGACGGATTGCAGCACTTTCGCGGAACCAATCTGTAACAATTCGGCGCGCTTCAACGGATTGCTGCACTATCGCCGGATCAATCTGCAACAATAAGGGGCAATTCGGCGCGCTGAGACCGAATGCTTCACTATGGCGGGATCAATCTGCAACAATTCGGCGCAATTCGGCGCGCTGAGACAGATTGCTGCACTTTCGCAGGATCAATCTGCAATATGTCAGTCGGCACAATTCGGCGCGCTGCGACCGATTGCTGCACTGTCTTTGGTCCAATCTGCAAAAATTCAGCACAATTCGGCACGCTGCCACGGATTCCTGCACTTTCATAGGATCAATCTGTACCAATTTGGGGCAATTCGGCGTGCCGTGACCAATTGCTTAGTGGCAATGCGATTGGTAGTGGTATTGGTAGTGGGATTGGTAGTGGGATTGGTAGTAGTAGTGGTAGTGGAAGTGGGATTGGTAGTGGGATTGGTAGTGGGATTGGTAGTGGTAGTGGGATTGGTAGTGGGATTGGTAGTGGTAGTGGTAGTGGTAGTGGGATTGTTAGGGGAATTGGTAGTGGTAGTGGTAGTGGTAGTGGGATTGGTAGTGGTAGTGGTAGTGTGATTGGTAGTGGGATTGGAAGTGGTAGTGGTAGTGGTAGTGGTATTGGTAGTGGGATTGGTAGTGGGATTGGTAGTGGTAGTGGGATTGGTAGTGGGATTGGTAGTGGGATTGGTAGTGGGATTGGTAGTGGGATTGGTAGTGGGATTGGTAGTGGTAGTGGTAGTGGGATTGGTAGTGGGATTGGTAGTGGGATTGGTAGTGGTAGTGGTAGTGGTAGTGGGATTGGTAGTGGGATTGGTAGTGGGATTAGTAGTGGGATTGGTAGAGGTAGTGGTAGTGGTAGTGGGATTGGTAGTGGGAATGGTAGTGGTAGTGGTAGTGGGATTGGTTGTGGGATTGGTAGTGGGATTGGTAGTGGAAATTTTAGTGGTAGTGGGATTGGTAGGGGAATTGGTAGTGGTAGTGGTAGTGGGATTGTAAGTGGTAGTGGTAGTGGGATTGGTAGTGGGATTGGTAGTGGTAGTGGTAGTGGTAGTGGGATTGGTAGTGGGATTGGTAGTGGGATTGGTAGTGGTAGTGGGATTGGTAGTGGGATTGGTAGTGGTAGTGGTAGTGGTAGTGGGATTGTTAGGGGAATTGGTAGTGGAAGTGGTAGTGGTAGTGGGATTGGTAGTGGTAGTGGTAGTGTGATTGGTAGTGGGATTGGAAGTGGTAGTGGTAGTGGTAGTGGTATTGGTAGTGGGATTGGTAGTGGGATTGGTAGTGGTAGTGGGATTGGTAGTGGGATTGGTAGTGGGATTGGTAGTGGGATTGGTAGTGGGATTGGTAGTGGGATTGGTAGTGGTAGTGGTAGTGGGATTGGTAGTGGGATTGGTAGTGGGATTGGTAGTGGTAGTGGTAGTGGTAGTGGGATTAGTAGTGGGATTGGTAGTGGGATTAGTAGTGGGATTGGTAGAGGTAGTGGTAGTGGTAGTGGGATTGGTAGTGGGAATGGTAGTGGTAGTGGTAGTGGGATTGGTTGTGGGATTGGTAGTGGGATTGGTAGTGGAAATTTTAGTGGTAGTGGGATTGGTAGGGGAATTGGTAGTGGTAGTGGTAGTGGGATTGTAAGTGGTAGTGGTAGTGGGATTGGTAGTGGGATTGGTAGTGGTAGTGGTAGTGGTAGTGGGATTGGTAGTGGGATTGGTAGTGGGATTGGTAGTGGTATTGGGATTGGTAGTGGGATTGGTATTGGGATTGGTAGTCGGATAGGTGGTGGGATTGATAGTGGGATTGGTAGTGGGATTGGTAGTGGTAGTGGTAGTGGGATTGGTAGTGGGATTGGTAGTGGGATTGGTAGTGGGATTGGTAGTGGTAGTGGTAGTGGGATTGGTAGTGGGATTGGTAGTAGTAGTGGTAGTGGTAGTGGGATTGGTAGTGGGATTGGTAGTGGGATTGGTAGTGGTAGTGGGATTGGTAGTGGGATTGGTAGTGGGATTGGTAGTGGGATTGGTTGTGGTATTGGTAGTGGGATTGGTAGTGGTAGTGGTAGTGGTAGTGGGATTGTTAGGCGAATTGGTAGTGGTAGTGGTAGTGGGTTTGGTAGTGGTATTGGTAGTGGGATTGGTAGTGGGATTGGTAGTGGTAATGGGATTGGTAGTGGGATTGGTAGTGGGATTGGTAGTGGTAGTGGGATTGGTAGTGGGATTGGTATTGGGATTGGTAGTGGGATAGGTGGTGGGATTGGTATTGGGATTTGTAGTGGGATTGGTAGGGGGATTGGTAGTGGGATTGGTTGTGGTATTGGTAGTGGGATTGGTAGAGGTAGTGGTAGTGGTAGTGGGATTGTTAGGGGAATTGGTAGTGGTAGTGGTAGTGGGATTGGTAGTGGTAGTGGTAGTGGGATTGGTAGTGGGATTGGTAGTGGTAGTGGTAGTGGTAGTGGTATTGGTAGTGGGATTGGTAGTGGGATTGGTAGTGGTAGTGGGATTGGTAGTCGGATTGGTAGTGGGATTGGTAGTGGTAGTGGGATTGGTAGTGGGATTGGTATTGGGATTGGTAGTGGGATAGGTGGTGGGATTGGTAGTGGGATTGGTAGTGGGATTGGTAATTGTAGTGGTAGTGGGATTGGTAGTGGGATTGGTAGTGGGATTGGTAGTGGGATTGGTAGTGGTAGTGGTAGTGGGATTGGTAGTGGGATTGGTAGTAGTAGTGGTAGTGGTAGTGGGATTGGTAGTGGGATTGGTAGTGGGATTGGTAGTGGTAGTGGGATTGGTAGTGGGATTGGTAGTGGGATTGGTAGTGGGATTGGTTGTGGGATTGGTAGTGGGATTGGTAGTGGTAGTGGTAGTGGTAGTGGGATTGTTAGGGGAATTGGTAGTGGTAGTGGTAGTGGGATTGGTAGTGGTAGTGGTAGTTGGATTGGTAGTGGGATTGGTAGTGGTAGTGGTAGTGGTAGTGGTATTGGTAGTGGGATTGGTAGTGGGATTGGTAGTGGTAGTGGGATTGGAAGTGGGTTTGGTAGTGGGATTGGTAGTGGGATTGGTAATGGTAGTGGTAGTGGGATTGGTAGTGGGATTGGTAGTGGGATTGGTAGTGGGATTGGTAGTGGTAGTGGGATTGGTAGTGGGATTGGTAGTAGTAGTGGTAGTGGTAGTGGGATTGGTAGTGGGATTGGTAGTGGGATTGGTAGTGGTAGTGGGATTGGTAGTGGGATTGGTAGTGGGATTGGTAGTGGGATTGGTTGTGGGATTGGTAGTGGGATTGGTAGTGGTAGTGGTAGTGGTAGTGGGATTGTTAGGGGAATAGGTAGTGGTAGTGGTAGTGGGATTGGTAGTGGTAGTGGTAGTTGGATTGGTAGTGGGATTGGTAGTCGTAGTGGTAGTGGTAGTGGTATTGGTAGTGGGATTGGTAGTGGGATTGGTAGTGGTAGTGGGATTGGAAGTGGGATTGGTAGTGGGATTGGTAGTGGGATTGGTAGTGGGATTGGTAGTGGGATTGGTAGTGGTAGTGGGATTGGTAGTGGAATTGGTAGTGGGATTGGTAGTGGGATTGGGAGTGGGATTGGTAGTGGGATTGGAAGAGGGATTGGTAGTGGTAGTGGTAGTGGGATTGGTAGTGGGATTGGTAGTGGGATTGGTAGTGGGATTGGTAGTGGTAGTGGTAGTGGGATTGGTAGTGGGATTGGTAGTAGTAGTGGTAGTGGTAGTGGGATTGGTAGTGGGACTGGTAGTGGGATTGGTAGTGGTAGTGGGATTGGTAGTGGGATTGGTAGTGGGATTGGTAGTGGGATTGGTAGTGGGATTTGTAGTGGGATTGGTAGTGGGATTGTGATTGGTAGTGGTAGTGGTAGTGGTCGTGGTTTTGGTAGTGGGATTGGTAGTGGGATTGGTAGTGGTAATTGAAGTGGGATTGCGGGATCAATCTGTAACAATCCAGCGCAATTCGGCGCGCTGCGACGGATTGGTGCATTTTTGCGGGATCAATCTGTAACAATTTGGCACAATTCGGCGCGCTGCGAGGGATTGCAGCACTTTCGCGGAACCAATCTGTAACAATTCGGCGCACTACAACGGAATGCTGCACTATCGCCGGATCAAACTGCAACAATTCGTGGCAAATCGGCACGCTGATACCGATTGCTTCACTATGGCGGGATCAATCTGCAACATATCGGCGCAATTCGGCGCGCTGAGACGGATTGCAGCACTTTCGCAGGATCAATCTGCAATGTGTTATTCGGCACAATTCGGCGCGCTGCGACCGATTGCTGCACTGTCTTTGGTCCAATCTGCAAAAATTCAGCACAATTCGGCACGCTGCGACGGATTCCTGCACTTTCACTAGGATCAATCTGTAACAATTTGGGGCAATTCGGCGTGCCGTGACCAATTGCTTAGTGGTAGTGGGATTGGTAGTGGTAGTGGTAGTGGGATTGGTAGTGTGATTGGTAGTAGTAGTGGTAGTGGTAGTGAGATTGGTAGTGGGATTGGTAGTGGGATTGGTAGTGGTAGTGGGATTGGTAGTGGGTTTGGTAGTGGGATTGGTAGTGGGATTGGTAGTGGTAGTGGTAGTGGTAGTGGGATTGGTAGTGGGATTGGTAGTGGAAGTGGTAGTGGTAGTGGTATTGGTAGTGGGATTGGTAGTGGGATTGGTAGTGGTAGTGGGATTGGTAGTGGGATTGGTAGTGGGATTGGTAGTGGGATTGGTAGTGGTAGTGGTAGTGGGATTGGTAGTGGGATTGGTAGTGGGATTGGTAGTGGTAGTGGTAGTGGTAGTGGGATTGGTAGTGGGATTGGTAGTGGGATTGGTAGTGGGATTGGTAGAGGTAGTGGTAGTGGTAGTGGGATTGGTAGTGGGATTGGTAGTGGTAGTGGTAGTGGGATTGGTAGTGGGATTGGTAGTGGGATTGGTAGTGGAAATTTTAGTGGTAGTGGGATTGGTAGGGGAATTTGTAGTGGTAGTGGTAGTGGGATTGTAAGTGGTAGTGGTAGTGGGATTGGTAGTGAGATTGTTAGTGGTAGTGGTAGTGATAGTGGGATTGGTAGTGGGATTGGTAGTGGGATTAGTAGTGGTAGTGGGATTGGTAGTGGGATTGGTAGTGGGATTGGTAGTGGGATTGGGAGTGGGATTGGTAGTGGGATTGGAAGAGGGATTGGTAGTGGTAGTGGTAGTGGGATTGGTAGTGGGATTGGTAGTGGGATTGGTAGTGGGATTGGTAGTGGTAGTGGTAGTGGGATTGGTAGTGGGATTGGTAGTGGGATTGGTAGTGGGATTGGGAGTGGGATTGGTAGTGGGATTGGAAGAGGGATTGGTAGTGGTAGTGGTAGTGGGATTGGTAGTGGGATTGGTAGTGGGATTGGTAGTGGGATTGGTAGTGGTAGTGGTAGTGGGATTGGTAGTGGGATTGGTAGTAGTAGTGGTAGTGGTAGTGGGATTGGTAGTGGGATTGGTAGTGGGATTGGTAGTGGTAGTGGGATTGGTAGTGGGATTGGTAGTGGGATTGGTAGTGGGATTGGTAGTGGGATTAGTTGTGGGATTGGTAGTGGGATTGGTAGTGGTAGTGGTAGTGGTAGTGGGATTGTTAGGGGAATTGGTAGTGGTAGTGGTAGTGGGATTAGTAGTGGTAGTGGTAGTGGGATTGGTGGTGGGATTGGTAGTGGGATTGGTAGTGGGATTGGTAGTGGTAGTGGTTGTGGGATTGGTAGTGGGATTGGTAGTGGGATTTGTAGTGGGATTGGTAGTGGGATTGTGATTGGTAGTGGTAGTGGTACTGGTCGTGGTTTTGGTAGTGGGATTAGTAGTGGGATTGGTAGTGGTAATTGAAGTGGGATTGCGGGATCAATCTGTAACAATCCAGCGCAATTCGGCGCGCTGCGACGGATTGGTGCACATTTGCGGGATCAATCTGTAACAATTTGGCGCAATTTGGCGCGCTGCGACGGATTGCAGCACTTTCGCGGAACCAATCTGTAACAATTCAGCGCGCTTCAACGGATTGCTGCACTATCGCCGGATCAATCTGCAACAATTAGGGGCAATTCGGCGCGCTGAGACCGAATGCTTCACTATGGCGGGATCAATCTGCAACAATTCGGCGCAATTCGGCGCGCTGAGACGGATTGCTGCACTTTCGCAGGATCAATCTGCAATATGTCATTCGGCACAATTCGGTGCGCTGCGACCGATTGCTGCACTGTCTTTGGTCCAATCTGCAAAAATTCAGCACAATTCGGCACGCTGCGACGGATTCCTGCACTTTCATAGGATCAATCTGTAACAATTTGGGGCAATTCGGCGTGCCGTGACCAATTGCTTAGTGGCAATGCGATTGGTAGTGGTAGTGGTGGTGGGATTGGTAGTGGTATTGGTAGTAGTAGTGGTAGTGGAAGTGGGATTGGTAGTGGGATTGGTAGTGGGATTGGTAGTGGTAGTGGGATTGGTAGTGGGATTGGTAGTGGTAGTGGTAGTGGCAGTGGGATTGTTAGGGGAATTGGTAGTGGTAGTGGTAGTGGTAGTGGGATTGGTAGTGGTAGTGGTAGTGGGATTGGTAGTGGGATTGGAAGTGGTAGTGGTAGTGGTAGTGGTATTGGTAGTGGGATTGGTAGTGGGATTGGTAGTGGTAGTGGGATTGGTAGTGGGATTGGTAGTGGGATTGGTAGTGGGATTGGTAGTGGGATTGGTAGTGGGATTGGTAGTGGGATTGGTAGTGGTAGTGGTAGTGGGATTGGTAGTGGGATTGGTAGTGGGATTGGTAGTGGTAGTGGTAGTGGTAGTGGGATTGGTAGTGGGATTGGTAGTGGGATTGGTAGTGGGATTGGTAGAGGTAGTGGAAGTGGTAGTGGGATTGGTAGTGGGAATGGTAGTGGTAGTGGTAGTGGGATTGGTTGTGGGATTGGTAGTGGGATTGGTAGTGGAAATTTTAGTGGTAGTGGGATTGGTAAGGGAATTGGTAGTGGTAGTGGTAGTGGGATTGTAAGTGGTAGTGGTAGTGGGATTGGTAGTGGGATTGGTAGTGGTAGTGGTAGTGGTAGTGGGATTGGTAGTGGGATTGGTAGTGGGATTGGTAGTGGTAGTGGGATTGGTATTGGGATTGGTATTGGGATTGGTAGTGGGATAGGTGGTGGGATTGGTAGTGGGATTGGCAGTGGGATTGGTAGTGGTAGTGGTAGTGGGATTGGTAGTGGGATTGGTAGTGGGATTGGTAGTGGGATTGGTAGTGGTAGTGGTAGTGGGATTGGTAGTGGGATTGGTAGTAGTAGTGGTAGTGGTAGTGGGATTGGTAGTGGGATTGGTAGTGGGATTGGTAGTGGTAGTGGGATTGGTAGTGGGATTGGTAGTGGGATTGGTAGTGGGATTGGTTGTGGTATTGGTAGTGGGATTGGTAGTGGTAGTGGTAGTGGTAGTGGGATTGTTAGGGGAATTGGTAGTGGTAGTGGTAGTGGGATTGGTAGTGGTAGTGGTAGTGGGATTGGTAGTGGGATTGGTAGTGGTAGTGGTAGTGGTAGTGGTATTGGTAGTGGGATTGGTAGTGGGATTGGTAGTGGTAGTGGGATTGGTAGTGGGATTGGTAGTGGGAATGGTACTGGTAGTGGGATTGGTAGTGGGATTGGTATTGGGATTGGTAGTGGGATAGGTGGTGGGATTGGTAGTGGGATTGGTAGTGGGATTGGTAATGGTAGTGGTAGTGGGATTGGTAGTGGGATTGGTAGTGGGATTGGTAGTGGGATTGGTAGTGGTAGTGGTAGTGGGATTGGTAGTGGGATTGGTAGTAGTAGAGGTAGTGGTAGTCGGATTGGTAGTGGGATTGGTAGTGGGATTGGTAGTGGTAGTGGGATTGGTAGTGGGATTGGTAGTGGGATTGGTAGTGGGATTGGTTGTGGGATTGGTAGTGGGATTGGTAGTGGTAGTGGTAGTGGTAGTGGGATTGTTAGGGGAATTGGTAGTGGTAGTGGTAGTCGGATTGGTAGTGGTAGTGGTAGTTGTATTGGTAGTGGGATTGGTAGTGGTGTGGTAGTGGTAGTGGTATTGGTAGTGGGATTGGTAGTGGGATTGGTAGTGGTAGTGGGATTGGAAGTGGGATTGGTAGTGGGATTGGTAGTGGGATTGGTAGTGGTAGTGGTAGTGGGATTGGTAGTGGGATTGGTAGTGGGATTGGTAGTGGTAGTGGTAGTGGTAGTGGGATTGGTAGTGGGATTGGTAGTGGGATTGGTAGTGGTAGTGGGATTGGTAGTGGGATTGGTAGTGGGATTGGTAGTGGGATTGGTAGTGGGATTGGTAGTGGTAGTGGTAGTGGGATTGGTAGTGGGATTGGTAGTGGGATTGGTAGTGGAAATTTTAGTGGTAGTGGGATTGGTAGGGGTATTAGTAGTGGTAGTGGTAGTGGGATTGTAAGTGGTAGTGGTAGTGGGATTGGTAGTGGGATTGGTAGTGGTAGTGGTAGTGGTAGTGGGATTGGTAGTGGGATTGGTAGTGGGATTGGTAGTGGTAGTGGGATTGGTAGTGGGATTGGTAGTGGGATTGGTAGTGGGATTGGTGGTGGGATTGGTAGTGGGATTGGTAGTGGGATTGGTAGTGGTAGTGGTAGTGGGATTGGTAGTGGGATTGGTAGTGGGATTGGTAGTGGGATTGGTAGTGGTAGTGGTAGTGGGATTGGTAGTGGTAGTGGTAGTGGTAGTGGTAGTGGGATTGGTAGTGGGATTGGTAGAGGGATTGGTAGTGGTAATTGAAGTAGGTTTGCGGGATCAATCTGTAACAATCCAGTGCAATTCGGCGCGCTGCGACGGATTGGTGCACTTTTGCGGGATCAATCTGTAACAATTTGGCGCAATTCGGCGCGCAGCGACGGATTGCAGCACTTTCGCGGAACCAATCTGTAACAATTCGGCGCGCTACAACGGATTGCTGCACTATCGCCGGATCAATCTGCAACAATTAGGGGCAATTCGGCGCACTAAGACCGATTGCTTCACTATGGCGTGATCAATTTGCAGATTGATCCTGCGAAAGTGCAGCAATCCGTCTCAGCGCGCCGAATTGCGCCGAATTGTTTCAGATTGATCCCGCCATAGTGAAGCAATCGGTCTCAGCGCGCCGATTTGCCACGAATTGTTGCAGATTGATCCGGCGATAGTGCAGCATTCCGTTGTAGTGCGCCGAATTGTTGCAGATTGGTTCCGCGAAAGTGCTGCAATCCGTCGCAGCGCGCCAAATTGTGCCAAATTGTTACAGATTGATCCCGCAAAAATGCACCAATCCGTCGCAGCGCGCCGAATTGCGCTGGATTGTTACTGATTGATCCCGCAATCCCACTTCAATTACCACTACCAATCCCAATACTAATCCCACTGCCCATCCCACTCCCCATCCCATTACCACTACCACTACCACTACCAATCCCACTACCAATCCCACTAGTGGTAGTGGGATTGGTAGTGGGATTGGTAGTGGGATTGGTAGTGGTAGTGGGATTGGTAGTGGGATTGGTAGTGGGATTGGTAGTGGGATTGGTAGTGGTAGTGGTAGTGGTAGTGGGATTGTTAGGGGAATTAGTAGTGGGATTGGTAGTGGGATTGGTAGTGGTAGTGGTAGTGGTAGTGGTATTGGTAGTGTGATTGGTAGTGGGATTGGTAGTGGTAGTGGGATTGGAAGTGGGATTGGTAGTGGGATTGGTAGTGGGATTGGTAGTGGTATTGGAAGTGGGATTGGTAGTGGGATTGGTAGTGGGATTGGTAGTGGGATTGGTAGTGGGATTGGTAGTGGGATTGGTAGTGGGAATGGGATGGGGAGTGGGATGGGGAGTGGGATTGGTAGTGGGATTGGTAGTGGTAATTGAAGTGGGATTGCGGGATCAATCTGTAACAATCCAGCGCAATTCGGCGCGCTGCGACGGATTGGTGCATTTTTGCGGGATCAATCTGTAACAATTTGGCAAAATTCGGCGCGCTGCGACGGATTGCAGCACTTTCGCGGAACCAATCTGTAACAATTCGGCGCACTACAACGGAATGCTGCACTATTGCCGGATCAATCTGCAACAATTCGTGGCAAATCGGCGCGCTGAGACCGATTGCTGCACTTTCGCAGGATCAATCTGCAATATGTTATTCGGCACAATTCGGCGCGCTGCGACCGATTGCTGCACTGTCTTTGGTCCAATCTGCAAAAATTCAGCACAATTCGACACGCTGCGACGGATTCCTGCACTTTCACAGGATCAATCTGTAACAATTTGGGGCAATTCGGCGTGCCGTGACCAATTGCTTAGTGGTAGTGGGATTGGTAGCGGTAGTGGTAGTGGGATTGGTAGTGGGATTGGTAGTAGTAGTGGTAGTGGTAGTGGGATTGGTAGTGGGATTGGTAGTGGGATTGGTAGTGGGATTGGTAGTGGGATTGGTAGTGGGATTGGTAGTGGTAGTGGTAGTAGTAGTGGGATTGTTAGGGGAATTGGAAGTGGTAGTGGTAGTGGGATTGGTAGTAGTAGTGGTAGTGGGATTGGTAGTGGGATTGGTAGTGGTAGTGGTAGTGGTAGTGGTATTGGTAGTGGGATTGGTAGTGGGATTGGTAGTGGTAGTGGGATTGGTAGTGGGATTGGTAGTGGGATTGGTAGTGGGATTGGTAGTGGGATTGGTAGTGGTAGTGGTAGTGGGATTGGTAGTGGGATTGGTAGTGGGATTGGTAGTGGAAATTTTAGTGGTAGTGGGATTGGTAGGGGTATTGGTAGTGGGATTGGTAGTGGGATTGGTAGTGGTAGTGGTAGTGGTAGTGGGATTGGTAGTGGGATTGGTAGAGGGATTGGTAGTGGTAATTGAAGTGGGATTGCGGGATCAATCTGTAACAATCCAGTGCAATTCGGCGCGCTGCGACGGATTGGTGCACTTTTGCGGGATCAATCTGTAACAATTTGGCGCAATTCGGCGCGCAGCGACGGATTGCAGCACTTTCGCGGAACCAATCTGTAACAATTCGGCGCGCTACAACGGATTGCTGCACTATCGCCGGATCAATCTGCAACAATTAGGGGCAATTCGGCGCACTAAGACCGATTGCTTCACTATGGCGTGATCAATTTGCAGATTGATCCTGCGAAAGTGCAGCAATCCGTCTCAGCGCGCCGAATTGCGCCGAATTGTTGCAGATTGATCCCGCCATAGTGAAGCAATCGGTCTCAACGCGCCGATTTGCCACGAATTGTTGCAGATTGATCCGGCGATAGTGCAGCATTCCGTTGTAGTGCGCCGAATTGTTGCAGATTGGTTCCGCGAAAGTGCTGCAATCCGTCGCAGCGCGCCAAATTGTGCCAAATTGTTACAGATTGATCCCGCAAAAATGCACCAATCCGTCGCAGCGCGCCGAATTGCGCTGGATTGTTACTGATTGATCCCGCAATCCCACTTCAATTACCATTACCAATCCCAATACCAATCCCACTCCCCATCCCACTCCCCATCCCATTACCACTACCACTACCACTACCAATCCCACTACCAATCCCACTAGTGGTAGTGGGATTGGTAGTGGGATTGGTAGTGGGATTGGTAGTGGTAGTGGGATTGGTAGTGGGATTGGTAGTGGGATTGGTAGTGGGATTGGTAGTGGTAGTGGTAGTGGTAGTGGGATTGTTAGGGGAATTGGTAGTGGGATTGGTAGTGGGATTGGTAGTGGTAGTGGTAGTGGTAGTGGTATTGGTAGTGGGATTGGTAGTGGGATTGGTAGTGGTAGTGGGATTGGAAGTGGGATTGGTAGTGGGATTGGTAGTGGGATTGGTAGTGGTATTGGAAGTGGGATTGGTAGTGGGATTGGTAGTGGGATTGGTAGTGGGATTGGTAGTGGGATTGGTAGTGGGATTGGTAGTGGGAATGGGATGGGGAGTGGGATGGGGAGTGGGATTGGTAGTGGGATTGGTAGTGGTAATTGAAGTGGGATTGCGGGATCAATCTGTAACAATCCAGCGCAATTCGGCGCGCTGCGACGGATTGGTGCATTTTTGCGGGATCAATCTGTAACAATTTGGCACAATTCGGCGCGCTGCGACGGATTGCAGCACTTTCGCGGAACCAATCTGTAACAATTCGGCGCACTACAACGGAATGCTGCACTATTGCCGGATCAATCTGCAACAATTCGTGGCAAATCGGCGCGCTGAGACCGATTGCTTCACTATGGCGGGATCAATCTGCAACAATTCGGCGCAACTCGGCGCGCTGAGACGGATTGCTGCACATTCGCAGGATCAATCTGCAATATGTTATTCAGCACAATTCGGCGCGCTGCGACCGATTGCTGCACTGTCTTTGGTCCAATCTGCAAAAATTCAGCACATTTCGACACGCTGCGACGGATTCCTGCACTTTCACAGGATCAATCTGTAACAATTTGGGGCAATTCGGCGTGCCGTGACCAATTGCTTAGTGTTAGTGGGATTGGTAGCGGTAGTGGTAGTGGGATTGGTAGTGGGATTGGTAGTAGTAGTGGTAGTGGTAGTGGGATTGGTAGTGGGATTGGTAGTGGGATTGGTAGTGGGATTGGTAGTGGGATTGGTAGTGGGATTGGTAGTGGTAGTGGTAGTAGTAGTGGGATTGTTAGGGGAATTGGAAGTGGTAGTGGTAGTGGGATTGGTAGTAGTAGTGGTAGTGGGATTGGTAGTGGGATTGGTAGTGGTAGTGGTAGTGGTAGTGGTATTGGTAGTGGGATTGGTAGTGGGATTGGTAGTGGTAGTGGAATTGGTAGTGGGATTGGTAGTGGGATTGGTAGTGGGATTGGTAGTGGTAGTGGTAGTGGGATTGGTAGTGGGATTGGTAGTGGGATTGGCAGTGGTAGTGGTAGTGGTAGTGGGATTGGTAGTGGGATTGGTAGTGGGATTGGTAGTGGGATTGGTAGAGGTAGTGGTAGTGGTAGTGGGATTGGTAGTGGGATTGGTAGTGGTAGTGGTAGTGGGATTGGTACTGGGATTGGTAGTGGGATTGGTAGTGGAAATTTTAGTGGTAGTGGGATTGGTAGGGGAATTGGTAGTGGTAGTGGTAGTGGGATTGTAAGTGGTAGTGGTAATGGGATTGGTAGTGGGATTGGTAGTGGTAGTGGTAGTGGTAGTGGGATTGGTAGTGGGATTGGTATTGGGATTGGCAGTGGTAGTGGGATTGGTAGTGGGATTGGTATTGGGATTGGTAGTGGGATAGGTGGTGGGATTGGTAGTGGGATTGGTAGTGGGATTGTTAGTGGTAGTGGTAGTGGGATTGGTAGTGGGATTGGTAGTGGGATTGGTAGTGGGATTGGTAGTGTTAGTGGTAGTGGGATTGGTAGTGGGATTGGTAGTTGTAGTGGTAGTGGTAGTGGGATTGGTAGTGGGATTGGTAGTGGGATTGGTAGTGGGAGTGGGATTGGTAGTGGGATTGGTAGTGGGATTGGTAGTGGGATTGGTAGTGGGATTGGTTGTGGGACTGGTAGTGGCATTAGTAGTGGTAGTGGTAGTGGTAGTGGGATTGTTAGGGGAATTGGTAGTGGTAGTGGTAGTGGGATTGGTAGTGGTAGTGGTAGTGGGATTGGTAGTGGGATTGCTAGAGGTAGTGGTAGTGGTAGTGGTATTGGTAGTGGGATTGGTAGTGGGATTGGTAGTGGTAGTGGGATTGGTAGTGGGATTGGTAGTGGGATTGGTAGTGGGATTGGTAGTGGGATTGGTAGTGGTAGTGGTAGTGGGATTGGTAGTGGGATTGGTAGTGGGATTGGTAGTGGTAGTGGTAGTGGTAGTGGGATTGGTAGTGGGATTGGTAGTGGGATTGGTAGTGGTAGTGGGATTGGTAGTGGGATTGGTAGTGGGATTGGTAGTGGGATTGGTAGTGGGATTGGTAGTGGTAGTGGTAGTGGGATTGGTAGTGGTAGTGGTTGTGGTAGTGGGATTGGTAGTGGGATTGGTAGTGGGATTGGTAGTGGTAATTGAAGTGGGATTGCGGGATCAATCTGTAACAACCCAGTGCAATTCGGCGCGCTGCGACGGATTGGTGCACTTTTGCGGGATCAATCTGTAACAATTTGGCGCAATTCGGCGCGCAGCGACGGATTGCAGCACTTTTGCGGAACCAATCTGTAACAATTCGGCGCGCTACAACGGATTGCTGCACTATCGCCGGATCAATCTACAACAATTAGGGGCAATTCGGCGCACTAAGACCGATTGCTTCACTATGGCGTGATCAATTTGCAGATTGATCCTGCGAAAGTGCAGCAATCTGTCTCAGCGCGCCGAATTGCGCCGAAATGTTGCAGATTGATCCCGCCATAGTGAAGCAATCGGTCTCAGCGCGCCGATTTGCCACGAATTGTTGCAGATTGATCCGGCGATAGTGCAGCATTCCGTTGTAGTGCGCCGAATTGTTACAGATTGGTTCCGCGAAAGTGCTGCAATCCGTCGCAGCGCGCCGAATTGTGCCAAATTGTTACAGATTGATCCCGCAAAAATGCACCAATCCGTCGCAGCGCGCCGAATTGCGCTGGATTGTTACAGATTGATCCCGCAATCCCACTTCAAATACCACTACCAATCCCACTACCAATCCCACTCCCCATCCCACTCCCCATCCCACTACCACTACCACTACCACTACTAATCCCACTACCAATCCCACTAGTGGTAGTGGGATTGGTAGTGGGATTGATAGTGGGATTGGTAGTGGGATTGGTAGTGGGATTGGTTGTGGGATTGGTAGTGGCATTGGTAGTGGTAGTGGTAGTGGTAGTGGGATTGTTAGGGGAATTGGTAGTGGTAGTGGTAGTGGGATTGGTAGTGGTAGTGGTAGTGGGATTGGTAGTGGGATTGGTAGTGGTAGTGGTAGTGGTAGTGGTGTTGGTAGTGAGATTGGTAGTGGGATTGCTAGTGGTAGTGGGATTGGTAGTGGGATAGGTAGTGGGATTGGTAGTGGGATTGGTAGTGGTAGTGGTAGTGGTAGTGGGATTGTTAGGGGAATTGGTAGTGGTAGTGGTAGTGGGATTGGTAGTGGTAGTGGTAGTGGGATTGGTAGTGGGATTGGTAGTGGTAGTGGTAGTGGTAGTGGTATTGGTAGTGGGATTGGTAGTGGGATTGGTAGTGGTAGTGGGATTGGTAGTGGGATTGGTAGTGGGATTGGTAGTGGGATTGGTAGTGGGATTGGTAGTGGTAGTGGTAGTGGTAGTGGTATTGGTAGTGGGATTGGTAGTGGTAGTGGTAGTGGGATTGGTAGTGGGATTGGTAGTGGTAGTGGAAGTGGTAGTGGTATTGGTAGTGGGATTGGTAGTGGGATTGGTAGTGGTAGTGGGATTGGTAGTGGGATTGGTAGTGGGATTGGTAGTGGGATTGGTAGTGGGATTGGTAGTGGTAGTGGTAGTGGTAGTGGTATTGGTAGTGGGATTGGTAGTGGGATTGGTAATGGTAGTGGGATTGGTAGTGGGATTGGTAGTGGGATTGGTAGTGGGAGTGGTAGTGGTAGTGGGATTGGTAGTGGGATTGGTAGTGGGATTGGTAGTGGGATTGGTAGAGGTAGTGGTAGTGGTAGTGGGATTGGTAGTGGGATTGGTAGTGGTAGTGGTAGTGGGATTGGTAGTGGGATTGCGGGATCAATCTGTAACAATCTAGCGCAATTCGGCGCGCTGCGACGGATTGGTGCAGTTTTGCGGGATCAATCTGTAACAATTTGGCACATTTCGGCCCGCTGCGACGGATTGCAGCACTTTCGCGGAACCAATCTGTAACAATTCGGCGCACTACAACGGAATGCTGCACTATCGCCGGATCAATCTGCAACAATTCGTGGCAAATCGGCGCGCTGAGACCGATTGCTTCACTATGGCGGGATCAATCTGCAACAATTCGGCGCAATTCGGCGCGCTGAGACGGATTGCTGCACTTTCGCAGGATCAATCTGCAATATGTTATTCGGCACAATTCAGCGCGCTGCGACCGATTGCTGCACTGTCTTTAGTCCAATCTACAAAAATTCAGCACAATTCGGCACGCTGCAACGGATTCCTGCACTTTCACAGGATCAATCTGTAACAATTTGGGGCAATTCGGCGTGCCGTGACCAATTGCTTAGTGGTACTGGGATTGGTAGTGGTAGTGGTAGTGGGATTGGTAGTGGGATTGGTAGTAGTAGTGGTAGTGGTAGTGGGATTGGTAGTGGGATTGGTAGTGGGAATGGTAGTGGTAGTGGGATTGGTAGTGGGATTGGTAGTGGGATTGGTAGTGGGATTGGTAGTGGGATTGGTAGTGGTAGTGGTAGTGGTAGTGGTAGTGGGATTGTTAGGGGAATTGGTAGTGGTAGTGGTAGTGGGATTGGTAGTGGTAGTGGTAGTGGGATTGGTAGTGGGATTGGTAGTGGTAGTGGTAGTCGTAGTGGTATTGGTAGTGGGATTGGTAGTGGGATTGGTAGTGGTAGTGGGATTGGTAGTGGGATTGGTAGTGGGATTCGTAGTGGGATTGGTAGTGGTAGTGGTAGTGGTAGTGGTAGTGGGATTGGTAGTGGGATTGGTATTGGGATTGGTAGTGGGATAGGTGGTGGGATTGGTAGTGGGATTGGTAGTGGGATTGGTAGTGGTAGTGGTAGTGGGATTGGTAGTGGGATTGGTAGTGGGATTGGTAGTGGGATTGGTAGTGGTAGTGGTAGTGAGATTGGTAGTGGGATTGGTAGTAGTAGTAGTGGTAGTGGTAGTGGGATTGGTAGTGGGATTGGTAGTGGGATTGGTAGTGGTAGTGGGATTGGTAGTGGGATTGGTAGTGGGATTGGTAGTGGGATTGGTTGTGGGTTTGGTAGTGGGATTGGTAGTGGTAGTTGTAGTGCTAGTGGGATTGTTAGGGGAATTGGTAGTGGGATTGGTAGTGGGATTGGTAGTGGTAGTGGAAGTGGGATTGGTAGTGGGATTGGTAGTGGGATTGGTAGTGGTAGTGGTAGTGGTAGTGGGATTGGTAGTGGGATTGGTAGTGGGATTGGTAGTGGTAGTGGGATTGGTAGTGGGATTGGTAGTGGGATTGGTAGTGGGATTGGTAGTGGGATTGGTAGTGGAAGTGGTAGTGGGATTGGTAGTGGGATTGGTAGTGGGATTGGTAGTGGAAATTTTGGTGGTAGTGGGATTGGTAGGGGAATTGGTAGTGGTAGTGGGATTGCAAGTGGTAGTGGTAGTGGGATTGGTAGTGGTAGTGGTAGTGGTAGTGGGATTGGTAGTGGGATTGGTAGTGGGATTGGTAGAGGTAGTGGGATTGGTAGTGGGATTGGTAGTGGGAATGTACTGGGATTGGTGGTGGGATTGGTAGTGGGATTGGTAGTGGGATTGGTAGTGGTAGTGGTAGTGGGATTGGTAGTGGGATTGGTAGTGGG
Organism: Eunapius fragilis; assembly: GCA_963681505.1. NCBI lineage: Eukaryota > Metazoa > Porifera > Demospongiae > Spongillida > Spongillidae > Eunapius > Eunapius fragilis. Next base: position 197,735 of record OY811983.1, on the reverse strand, counting down.
ATTGGTAGTGGGATTGGTAGTGGGATTGGTAGTGGTAGTGGTAGTGGGATTGGTAGTGGTAGTGGTAGTGGTAGTGGGATTGGTAGTGGGATTGGTAGTGGGATTGGTAGTGGTAGTGGTAGTGGGATTGGTAGTGGGATTGGTAGTGGGATTGGTAGTGGGATTGGTAGTGGGATTGGTAGTGGTTGTGGTAGTGGGATTGGTAGTGGTAGTGGTAGTGGTAGTGGGATTGGTAGTGGGATTGGTAGTGGGATTGGTAGTGGTAATTGAAGTGGGATTGCGGGATCAATCTGTAACAAATTGGCGCAACTCGGCGCGCAGCGACGGATTGCAGCATTTTCGCGGAACCAATCTGTAACAATTCGGCGCGCTACAACGGATTGCTGCACTATCGCCGGATCAATCTGTAACAATTAGGGGCAATTCGGCGCACTAAGACCGATTGCTTCACTATGGCGTGATCAATCTGCAACAATTCGGCGCAATACGGCGCGCTGAGATGGATTGCTGCACTTTCGCAGGATCAATCTGCAATATGTTATTCGGCACAACTCGGCGCGCTGCGACCGATTGCTGCACTGTCTTTGGTCCAATCTGCAAAAATTCTGCACAATTCGGCACGCTGCGACGGATTCCTGCACTTTCACAGGATCAATCTGTAACAATTTGGGGCAATTCGGCGTGACGTGACCAATTGCTTAGTGGTAGAGGGATTGGTAGTGGTAGTGGTAGTGGTAGTGGTATTGGTAGTGGGATTGGTAGTGGGATTGGTAGTGGTAGTGGGATTGGTAGTGGGATTGGTAGTGGGATTGATAGTGGGATTGGTAGTGGGATTGGTAGTGGTAGTGGTAGTGGTAGTGGTATTGGTAGTGGGATTGGTAGTGGGATTGGAAGTGGTAGTGGGATTGGTAGTGGGATTGGTAGTGGGATTGGTAGTGGGATTGGTAGTGGTAGTGGTAGTGGGATTGGTAGTGAGATTGGTAGTGGGATTGGTAGTGGTAGTGGTAGTGGTAGTGGGATTGGTAGTGGGATTGGTAGTGGGATTGGTAGTGGGATTGGTAGAGGTAGTGGTAGTGGTAGTGGGATTGGTAGTGGGATTGGTAGTGGTAGTGGTAGTGGGATTGGTAGTGGGATTGCGGGATCAATCTGTAACAATCCAGCGCAATTCGGCGCGCTGCGATGGATTGGTGCATTTTTGCGGGATCAATCTGTAACAATTTGGCACAATTCGGCGCGCTGCGACGGATTGCAGCACTTTCGCGGAACCAATCTGTAACAATTCGGCGTACTACAACGGAATGCTGCACTATCGCCGGATCAATCTGCAACAATTCGTGGCAAATCGGCGCGCTGAGACCGATTGCTTCACTATGGCGGGATCAATCTGCAACTATTCGGCGCAATTCGGCGCGCTGAGACGGATTGCTGCACTTTCGCAGGATCAATCTGCAATATGTTATTCGGCACAATTCGGCGCGCTGCGACCGATTGCTGCACTGTCTTTGGTCCAATCTGCAAAAATTCAGCACAATTCGGCACGCTGCGACGGATTCCTGCACTTTCACAGGATCAATCTGTAACAATTTGGGGCAATTCGGCGTGCCGTGACCAATTGCTTAGTGGTAGTGGGATTGGTAGTGGTAGTGGTAGTGGGATTGGTAGTGGGATTGGTAGTAGTAGTGGTAGTGGTAGTGGGATTGGTAGTGGGATTGGTAGTGGGATTGGTAGTGGTAGTGGGATTGGTAGTGGGATTGGTAGTGGGATTGGTAGTGGGATTGGTAGTGGGATTGGTAGTGGTAGTGGTAGTGGTAGTGGGATTGTTAGGGGAATTGGTAGTGGTAGTGGTAGTGGGATTGGTAGTGGTAGTGGTAGTGGGATTGGTAGTGGGATTGGTAGTGGTAGTGGTAGTGGTAGTGGTATTGGTAATGGGATTGGTAGTGGGATTGGTAGTGGTAGTGGGATTGGTAGTGGGATTGGTAGTGGGATTGGTAGTGGAATTGGTAGTGGTAGTGGTAGTGGGATTGGTAGTGGGATTGGTAGTGGGATTGGTAGTGGTAGTGGTAGTGGTAGTGGGATTGGTAGTGGGATTGGTAGTGGGATTGGTAGTAGGATTGGTAGAGGTAGTGGTAGTGGTAGTGGGATTGGTAGTGGGATTGGTAGTGGTAGTGGTAGTGGGATTGGTAGTGGGATTGGTAGTGGGATTGGTAGTGGAAATGTTAGTGGTAGTGGGATTGGTAGGGGAATTGGTAGTGGTAGTGGTAGTGGGATTGTAAGTGGTAGTGGTAGTGGGATTGGTAGTGGGATTGGTAGTGGTAGTGGTAGTGGTAGTGGGATTGGTAGTGGGATTGGTATTGGGATTGGTAGTGGTAGTGGGATTGGTAGTGGGATTGGTATTGGGATTGGTAGTGGGATAGGTGGTGGGATTGGTAGTGGGATTGGTAGTGGGATTGGTAGTGGTAGTGGTAGTGGGATTGGTAGTGGGATTGGTAGTGGGATTGGTAGTGGGATTGGTAGTGGTAGTGGTAGTGGGATTGGTAGTGGGATTGGTAGTAGTAGTAGTGGTAGTGGTAGTGGGATTGGTAGTGGGATTGGTAGTGGGATTGGTAGTGGTAGTGGGATTGGTAGTGGGATTGGTAGTGGGATTGGTAGTGGGATTGGTAGTGGGATTGGTTGTGGGATTGGTAGTGGGATTGGTAGTGGTAGTGGTAGTGGTAGTGGGATTGTTAGGGGAATTGGTAGTGGTAGTGGTAGTGGGATTGGTAGTGGTAGTGGTAGTGGGATTGGTAGTGGGATTGGTAGTGTTAGTGGTAATGGTAGTGGTATTGGTAGTGGTATTGGTAGTGGGATTGGTAGTGGTAGTGGGATTGGTAGTGGGATTGGTAGTGGGATTGGTAGTGGGATTGGTAGTGGTAGTGGAAGTGGGATTGGTAGTGGGATTGGTAGTGGGATTGGTAGTGGTAGTGGTAGTGGTAGTGGGATTGGTAGTGGGATTGGTAGTGGGATTGGTAGTGGTAGTGGGATTGGTAGTGGGATTGGTAGTGGGATTGGTAGTGGGATTGGTAGTGGGATTGGTAGTGGAAGTGGTAGTGGGATTGGTAGTGGGATTGGTAGTGGGATTGGTAGTGGAAATTTTAGTGGTAGTGGGATTGGTAGGGGAATTGGTAGTGGTAGTGGTAGTGGGATTGTAAGTGGTAGTGGTAGTGGGATTGGTAGTGGGATTGGTAGTGGTAGTGGTAGTGGTAGTGGGATTGGTAGTGGGATTGGTAGTGGGATTGGTAGTGGTAGTGGGATTGGTAGTGGGATTGGTAGTGGGAATGTAGTGGGATTGGTGGTGGGATTGGTAGTGGGATTGGTAGTGGGATTGGTAGTGGTAGTGGTAGTGGGATTGGTAGTGGGATTGGTAGTGGGATTGGTAGTGGGATTGGTAGTGGGATTGGTAGTGGTAGTGGTAGTGGGATTGGTAGTGGTAGTGGTAGTGGTAGTGGTAGTGGGATTGGTAGTGGGATTGGTAGTGGGATTGGTAGTGGTAATTGAAGTGGGATTGCGGGATCAATCTGTAACAATCCAGTGCAATTCGGCGCGCTGCGACGGATTGGTGCACTTTTGCGGGATTAATCTGTAACAATTTGGCGCAATTCGGCGCGCAGCGACGGATTGCAGCACTTTCGCGGAACCAATCTGTAACAATTCGGCGCACTACAACGGATTGCTGCACTATCGCCGGATCAATCTGCAACAATTAAGGGCAATTCGGCGCACTAAGACCGATTGCTTCACTATGGCGTGATCAATCTGCAACAATTCGGCGCAATACGGCGCGCTGAGATGGATTGTTGCACTTTAGCAGGATCAATCTGCAATATGTTATTCGGCACAATTCGGCACGCTGCGACCTATTGCTGCACATTCTTTGGTCCAATCTGCAAAAATTTAGCACAATTCGGCACGCTGCGACGGATTCCTGCACTTTCGCAGGATCAATCTGTAACAATTTGGGGCAATTCGGCGCGCCGAGACCGATTGCTTAGTGGTAGTGGGATTGGTAGTGGTAGTGGTAGTGGGATTGGTAGTGGGATTGGTATAGTAGTAGTGGTAGTGGTAGTGGGATTGGTATTGGGATTGGTAGTGGGATTGGTAGTGGTAGTGGGATTGGTAGTAGGATTGGTAGTGGGATTGGTAGTGAGATTGGTAGTGGGATTGGTAGTGGGATTGGTAGTGGTAGTGGTAGTGGTAGTGGGATTGGTTGTGGGATTGGTAGTGGGATTGGTAGTGGCATTGGTAGTGGAAATTGTAGTGGTAGTGGGATTGGTAGGGGAATTGGTAGTGGTAGTGGTAGTGGGATTGGTAGTGGTAGTGTTAGTGGAATTGGTAGTGGGATTGGTAGTGGTAGTGGTAGTGGTAGTGGGATTGGTTGTGGGATTGGTAGTGGTAGTGGGATTGGTAGTGGGATTGGTAGTGGGATTGGTAGTGGGATTGGTAGTGGGATTGGTAGTGGTAGTGGTAGTGGGATTAGTAGTGGGATTGGTAGTGGGATTGGTACTGGAAATTTTAGTGGTAGTGGGATTGGTAGAGGAATTGGTAGTGGTAGTGGTAGTGGGATTGTAAGTGGTAGTGGTAGTGGGATTGGTAGTGGGATTGGTAGTGGTAGTGGTAGTGGTAGTGGGATTGGTAGTGGGATTGGTAGTGGGATTGGTAGTGGGATTGGTGGTGGGATTGGTAGTGGGATTGGTAGTGGGATTCGTAGTGGTAGTGGTTGTGGGATTGGTAGTGGGATTGGTAGTGGGATTTGTAGTGGGATTGGTAGTGGGATTGTGATTGGTAGTGGTAGTGGTAGTGGTAGTGGTTTTGGTAGTGGGATTGGTAGTGGGATTGGTAGTGGTAATTGAAGTGGGATTGCGGGATCAATCTGTAACAATCCAGCGCAATTCGGCGCGCTGCGACGGATTGGTGCACATTTGCGGGATCAATCTGTAACAATTTGGTGCAATTTGGCGCACTGCGACGGATTGCAGCACTTTCGCGGAACCAATCTGTAACAATTCGGCGCGCTACAACGGATTGCTGCACTATCGCCGGATCAATCTGCAACAATTAGGGGCCATTCGGCGCGCTGAGACCGATTGCTTCACTATGGCGGGATGAATCTGCAACAATTCGGCGCAATTCGGCGCGCTGAGACGGATTGCTGCACTTTCGCAGGATCAATCACTGTACAACCACTGAATACTTTGAAATTTGCCATAGACTTGCCTTACACCTTTCATCCTTTAGAAATGTGTGGCACAGGAGCGAGGACAGACTGCCCACGCAAGACCGATCTTTGTTCTCGTCTATTGAACTTCCATCGAGGTACGTTCCTAATTACTTTTTTGTATAACGTCCACACATATGGCCGTTGATACAAGTTTTTTCTATTACCTAAGCTTCCCACACGACTGGCGTGCCACATACGAGCTTAATTCACATCTGCTGGGTCACGTTCAATATTATATCCCTAAGCCGTGCGATTCAAACGCACTACCGTACCTACCTTGTCACCTAAATTAAGTCGTTGTCCATTAATTAACCAGGCTTCACTCACGCATGTGGCGTGTCTTTAACCAGCTAGCTTCATACCTGCAGTGCCATGTACAATTTGAACACACGTATGCAGCGCTAGTAAAAAGCACTACAGTACCTGCATATGGCCTTGTCACTTAGCTAAGGTTACGTGTGCTGCCACGATGGGCTTGTTAGAACGTCTTGATGCACTAAGGGAAGGACCAACCACCCGCCAACCCACCCAACAGACTTACAAATTTTCCTTGCATAAATTCTATTGAAGTGCACATACTGGAACTACATCATGTTAAGTGTACACTGTATTACATGTCCTTAGTATGTGAAGAAACATCGCACTGCGAATTAAAACAACTTGCAATTAGCAAACGACTTAAACAGATTTGTTGACTTAATTACATTCATACTGATGAACCCACAACTGCTTCGTAAGGTATTTATACCAGCGAGGCCCGGGAACAAAGTACCGCCAAGGTTCATAGCATTATGGCTTTGGGTCCGCTATGTTCCTCCCATAGCAGGGGTTTTCTTAAGCATTTTTATTTTTGTGTATCGCAACAATATATTTATTTTATCTCCAGTGTGTTTTACAGTTACCTTACAAACGCTAGGTGAAGGTATGTGCACCCGCATCACTACTTTTGTACGTCTGCCTGCCGTGCCATGTACAAGCTTTGTACACATCTGCCGTGCCACGTGCAATCCTTAACTGTGTTTGCAGTGCCGATTCTAATGCACAACCCCCCCCACCCCACATACACACATACTGCCTTTGTCTATTGTCCAAGCTTTACACACGACAGGCGTGGCACGTAAGCTTAATGACATCTTTAATCATGCCGATTCTAACGCACTACCCCTCCAATAGCTTAACAAATTACTGGCTTGCTATGTAAAAGCAATATCAGCCGTACCCAATCTTCGTACACGTCTGCCACGTGATTGAAATGCACTACCCCCACCACCACACACACACACACACGCACGCACACGCTCATATATGTCACGTAGCCTTTGACCCAGACCCAGACCCAGACAGATGTGAATTAAGCTCGTATGTGGCACGCCAGTCGTGTGGGAAGCTTAGGTAATAGAAAAAACTTGTATCAACGGCCATATGTGCGGACGTTATACAAAAAAGTAATTAGGAACGTACCTCGATGGAAGTTCAATAGACGAGAACAAAGTTCGGTCTTGCGTGGGCAGTCTGTCCTCGCTCCTGTGCCACACATTTCTAAAGGATGAAAGGTGTAAGGCAAGTCTATGGCAAATTTCAAAGTATCCAGTGGTTGTACATAAAGGGACTCGCGCGTTGTATTCCGGAATAGGTTGTACACTCTCCCGCGTACCCCTGTTCACCTTCAGAAATGTGCGGCACGTATATCCCACCCTTCGTACCTGTTTAAACAGCTCAGCTCTGCTACCAAGGCCAATCGCTACAAAGTGCATTAAAAGGAATTATTAATAAGTAACTATTTCCAATTCAAATTTTAAGGATTAGATTGGTAGGTAGCGAGCGTACAGGCTGCTTATTGTAGTGACGTGAGGGTGAGGGGCAAAGCTTATATCTGTGTGGAGTGCGTGTGCAGTGTGTACGCGCTGTGCCTCGTAACTAGAGGTCTGCTTGATGCAGCAATTGGTCCTATATGGTGCTTACGATACGCCAGAGCACAACGCAATCTTCCAACAACACGTCCTAATGCAGTGGCGCTTTGAACCTATTGTACACTACGTCAAGCCTTGATGTTAGTAAAATAGACCCCCGTAAATGACATTCGTGCTGAACAATTACTGCTCTGTTCAGAGCAACCATACAAATATAATCATCGTATACCTGGCGCTAACACAAGGATTCGTTGCACAGTGCAACACTGGGCCCAAAACGCGAGTCACTCGAAGATGATAAACAAATAATTTTACACAACGAAAAGTTTTATCTCGGTACAGGGGTGTGTACAATTTGCAACGGGGTGTTTACTGGCTTAATTCGAGACGTGTAAAACAACTCGGTATACGCCCGACGGGAAACATTTTGATGTAGTACTGTATAATACAGTTAGTATCGAGCCAGTTTATGTCCTGTAACGGGACCGTATACTACCTGTAGACGAACAGATGGTATCCTTTTACGGACATAGCTACCGTTAATCCAATTAACTGTTAATACATTCATTTCAAATGTTCTTAACGCAACAATACACATTATGGCAATACAGAGGTCGTGTCCAGCCATGTGAAAACACAAGTTCAATGTGTTCTCGTTCCACAGTGTTGACAGCTTGTGTAGGCTGAAATGTGCAGTTGTTTCCACACTCATGGACCATTGACACAGCCTTCTGAATTCTTGTGCTGTCTACAGAAAACAGTGTCCTTGACAGGGTGAACAGCGGGCATTCATGGTCAGTCATAAGTTTTCGTCCGCTAGCTTCTTGCATTGGCAAGAAACCATGTAGTAGGCAAAGGGTGGTACAGGATGTAAACAGCCAATAGCAGACTGTATTAACATCCTGTACCTGACAGTAGAAACTGCATCGTTCCTATATGTAATTCCCATCGATGGCGTACCAGGCTGTGATACGATAATGTGCCGTCATGTAGAAATATACGGGCCTGTACCGACGCGATAACTTTTGGTTGTGTAGTCGTGCCCGGACCATACATGTATGTCAATTAAATCAATTGATTTTCAATTGGCAGCCAAACGAACGGAAGGCATAAGTGGTGTCGTGACTCTAAGCTTTTCTCGTATGAATGATAGCTTGTTGATGTGTGCCCGTGACCTAGAACGCTGAGGCGTAGTATGTATGGATTTGAACGAGGGTACCCATGTCTGTTGTAAAGGCTACGTACCCGTGGTTATGTAAGCGAATGCAAGTATACCCGTGACCACGTAAGCTTGCCCCATGGCTATGTATGCGTACCCGTGGCTATGTAAGCGAATGCAAGTATACCCGTGACAACGTAAGCTTGCCCCATGGCTATGTATGCGTACCCGTGGCTATGTGAACGAATGTAAGTATACTAGGAAACATGGAGCACGGCAGATGTGAACTAAGTTTGTAAATAGCAGGCGGTAGAAAGTGGCACAACCTGAAATGTTTGGGATCCCCACATGTGCACCTTCGTTTTTTATTTTATATTTGTGTAACTTTTTTTTTAAAACTGCCATGGCAACTGTGTGTGATTTTTAAGGAAGGCCCTATTGGCCTTGACAAAATAATTTAGGCCTATATTTATTTTTTAGTAGGAGTAAAGAAAGTTAGTCTGCCTCAGGCATGTTGGTGTATCAACGAAGCTATGTGGCAAGGCCATGTGTGTGTGTGTGTGTAGTGCATTTGACTCGCGCTGCATACGTGTGTGAGGATTGCACATGGCACGGCAGATATGGAGTAAGCTTTTACATGGCATGCCAGTCGTGTGTGAGGCTTGGTTAATAGAACAAAGCTTGTATCAAAACCAAACCTACGTGAGCGTGGGTGGGGGGGGGGGGGGTTACGGAAGTGTGTTTGACTCGCGCGGCAGATGCTAACGAAGATTGAAAATGACACTGTAGATGTGAACTAAGCTTGCAGATCTATCGCCAGTCGTGTGGGAGGCTTGGTGTATAGACATATAAGACGGGGTGACAAGGCCATATCGGCCATATGTGTAGAACCGACGCGGCAAACGCGTTTGAAGATAGCACATAGCACGGCAGACGTGTACTAACTTGGTACATGGTACGGCAGATGTGTTAGACGCTTGAACTGGGCACGGCAGACACGTTGTACAAAATAGTGATAATAGGGACGCACCTTCAACGGAAGTGAAGACGAGCGTTCCATAGACGAGTACAAAGTTCGGTCTAGCCCTGTCGATGCATGGGGAGTCTGTAGACGCTTGCCCTCGCTCTTTACAACTGTTTCACTTCTTGAGAGATGGGCACGAGCAAGTGGTCCCTCGCGTGTACGGAGCGATAAACGGGATTCGAGGGACCATTAGCGCCGATGCAAGGCACAGATGCGTATGAATAATGTTGGTCCCTCTGTAACGGATCCGCCATGTTCACGCCTGCGCAGTCTCATTCGCAGACACTTCTAGAACATTACGATTATGCAATTGTTTGTATATAAGGACTTATTTTTGTATGCATGACAGTCTGTACTTTGTGCTAATCGCTATTATCTTGCTGCTGTGATTTGGCCACTTACATTGGCGTAGTCGGCAGGATGTCTGGGAAACCTTTGCTCCTGCCAGAAATATACAGCGGAGAGTCTCAATGTTGGAGCGACTGGATAGAGCACTTCGAAAGTGTAGCAGCATTGAACAAATGGGCCACTGAAGACGAGAAGCTGAAATGGCTTAAGGTAAGACTCGCTGGTAAGGCAAGGACAGCTTTCCAAAAGCTCCCAAGAAACGTGCGGGAGGAATACGGTGAGTGTTTGAAGGCTCTAAAGCAACGTTTTGAACCTGACAGCAAGAAGGAGCTCTATGTGGCAGAGCTTCACACACGCACGAGGCGTAAGGACGAAGACTGGGCCACCTTTGGTGATGCCCTTAAGGTGCTGGCAGACAAGGCGTACAGCGACTTAGAGGAAAAGGCTCGAGAGAGGTTAGCATTGACTCAATATCTTGCGCATATCGAGAACCCGCAGATAGCTTTCGGAGTGCGGCAAAAGCGGCCGGAAACGGTGGATGCTGCGGTGACCGCCACGATAGAACTGGAGTCCTACCTCGGGTCTACTAGTGGTGCGCAAAAGGGAAATATTGCAACAACTGCTGCCGCTGGCCCTGAAACATTGGCTGAGGCATTGAAGGTTCTAAACGACAGGCTACAGAAGTTGGAGGTTTTGGTGGTGAACAAGGCTGAATCTTCAAGTGCAGGTAAACTGATATCCCAGGGAACTACGCAAGGGCGAGGAGCTGAGAAAAAGAGACCTACGTGCTGGCACTGCGGGAGAAAAGGCCACATTGCACGAAATTGCTGGGAACGCCAGTCGCAACAGTCGCAGGGAAACTTCAACCCCTCGGAGGCACGGGCCAACCACGAGGGGAAGGACATGTGAAGGCCCAGAAAACGATGGTAACGGTACCAACTTTATCCGTATCTAGCGCTATCAGTTTTAGTGTGTCTGGCATGATAGGAGCTTGTCCTCTTGAACTTTTGGTAGACACTGGGGCTACTGTGTCATTGTTAAATGTAAACATGTGGAATAAAATCGACAGTACCAAGTTGTCCTTGGAACAATGGACTGGTAAAAAGCTTGTAGGTGTTAATGGTGCCCCACTGTTGGTTAAAGGATTGACAAGGGCTCAGGTGTGTATTGAAGGATTTGAGTTTGTTGGAAATTTTGTGGTGTCTGGTGAGCTTGTGGTCGATGCCATTTTAGGGTTAGATTTCCTACAACAGCATAACTGTGTAATTGATGTTGGGAAAAAGTTGCTTAAGTTCCCATCAGTTGATCTTTCAGTTGGTCTTCAGGATGCTGGTGGGTGTAAACAAGTGACACAGTTTGTTGGGGTGGTAACTATGCATGAAATAACTGTCCCGGCAGTAAGTGAAATGGAGATCATGGTGAAACCATTGTGCGATGTAGGAAGTGGTATATGGATGATTGAAAATAACCCAGCTGTGTCGTGTGGTGTCATGGTGGCAAGGGCTGTGATGTGCTCTAACAAGGAAACCTTTCCAATTCGTGTTCTTAATCCTCGTGACTCTAGCATTGTTTTGCAGAAAGGGGTGGAGCTAGCGAAGATGGAGTTAATTGAACAAGATCTTGTACAACTGAATGCTGCATCTGTTGGAAAATCATCTGGGAAGGAGTCGTCTGTGGACCAAGCAGAGCTTTGGAACCTGGTATTGGGGGCAGGGGACCAACTCGACCAGAATGAAAAAGAGATGTTGTTTTCATTGCTGATGGAGTATAAAGATGTTTTTTCTTTCAGGAGTAGTGACCTGGGCCATACATCTTTGTTGCATCATAGAATCAATACGGGCTCCAAAGGTCCCATCCAGTGTCCTCCCCGTCGGATCCCTCAAGCACGCAGAGAGGATGTACGTCGACTCCTTAGAGAAATGCTGGACAATGGAATAGTGGAGCCATCAGAAGGGCCATGGTCATCTCCCATTGTACTTGCGAAGAAAAAGGATGGAACATTGCGTTTTTGTGTGGATTACAGGAAGGTAAACACCATAACCAAAAGAGATGCTTATCCTTTACCCAGAATCGATGATACGCTGGGCACTTTGGGGGGATCCAAATTCTTCACTACAATGGATCTAGCCAGCGGATATTGGCAGGTGGAAATGGCCCCGGAGGATAGACCCAAGACAGCTTTTTCCACACCAGAGGGTTTATACCAGTTCAGGGTAATGCCTTTTGGGTTATGTAATGCGCCCGCCACATTCCAACGTTTGATGGATAGAGTGCTGGGCACCCTTAAGTGGTCAAGTTGTTTGGTATATTTTGACGACATAATTGTAGTGGGGAGCTCATTTGGTGATCATTTGCAACATATTGCTAGTGTCTTGATGAAGCTCCGGGAGGCGGGGCTGAAGCTTAAGCCTACAAAATGTAAATTTTTTCAAAAGCAGGTTGCCTTTTTGGGCCACATTGTGTCACCTTGTGGAATTGCCACTGATCCAGCTAAAACGGAGGTGATTGCAAAATGGCCCACTCCGCAATCAAGAAAGGAAGTGCAGCAATTTTTGGGGTTAGCAAATTACTATCGAAGGTTTATAAAAAACTTTGGGACTATTGCCAAGCCTCTTCATCGTTTAACGGAAAAGAACATAACTTTCCAATGGACTGATACCTGTCAACAGGCTTTTGATAACCTTCGTAAGTGTCTAATGACTTCCCCTATTCTTGCCCACCCAGATTGGTCAAAGAGCTTTATACTGGACACTGATGCAAGTGACTGTGGTATTGGTGCAGTATTATCACAGGTTAACAGTGATGGTTCCGAGTGTGTAATTGCGTATGCTAGCCGGTCCCTTAGCAGACAAGAACAAAGATATTGTGTTACAAGGAGAGAACTTTTGGCGGTGGTGGAATTTGTGAAACACTTCCGAGAGTACCTACTGGGTAGACGGTTCACATTAAGAACAGATCATGGCTCTCTAGTCTGGCTGAAAAACTTTAAAGAGCCTGAAGGACAATTAGCTCGTTGGCTAGAACGTCTTGAAGAATACGACTTTACAGTGGTTCATAGGCAAGGGTCACTACATAACAATGCAGATGCCCTGTCACGAATCCCCTGTAGACAGTGTGGACGCAGTAGTCATTCTAAGGGTGTACCTGAAGGATCGGCATTGGTGGGTGTAGTTAACAGTTTGCCTTTTCAGACATACACAGCTGAGCAAATGCGCCAGTTTCAATCTGTGGATCCCATCATTGGACCAGTTTACAATGCTGTTAGCCTAGGGGAGCTGCCATCTTCCGAAGAATTGAATACCTGGGGAAGGGAAAGTAAGTGGCTATTACAGCAATGGGATTCTCTAGTTTTGGATAAAGGATTGTTGTGGAGAAAAGATTTGGAAGATGCAAACAAATCCCAGTTTATTTTGCCCTATGTCCTGCACGATGAAGTACTTAAAGACCTTCATGAGGGAGCTGCTGGGGGACATCTCGGTAAAGGGAAAATGTTAGGGAGACTAAAGGAACGTTTGTATTGGCCTGGGTGTGGTGAGGATGTAGAGGAATGGTGCAAAAGGTGTGATATATGTGCAAGGAGGAAGTCTACCGCCCCAAAACGAAGGGCTGGCCTGCAGACACTTCGGGCCGGGTATCCTATGCAGACAGTCTGTGTGGACATCATGGGTCCCCTACCAGAAACCAACAGAGGTAGTAAGTATGTTTTAGTGGCAGCAGATTGTTTCACGAAATGGGTGGAGGTGTATGGCATTCCTAATCAAGAGGCCCTTACAGTTGCAGTGAAACTTGTTGACGAGATGTTTTGTCGTTTTTCTCCCCCGGAGCAGATTCATTCCGACCAAGGCCGTCAGTTTGAATCGGAGCTCATCAAGGAGATATGTAAACTGTTGCAGATTAAGAAATCTCACACTACACCTTACAGGCCACAAGGGAACGGGATGGTAGAGCGTTTTAACCGGACTTTGCTGGACATGCTGGCTACCACAGTGGGAGACAACCCAGCTGATTGGGAGAACTATATTCACAAATTGTGTTTTGCATATAACACAAGTGTGCACTCTTCCACAGGTTATAGCCCATTCTTCCTGATGTTTGGGCGCCAAGCAGCTATTCCTGTGGACCTCATGTACCCTCTAAGGCGGGAGGAGGAGGATAAGGAACTTCCAGATTTTGTGCAGGAGCTAAAGAAAAGGTTGCAGGATGCATATGCAAGCGTGAGAGTGCACTGTCAGTCTAAGCATCTCCGGCAGAAGGCTATTTATGACAGGAAGGCTCATGGGGAACAGTTGAAGGAAGGTGACTTGGTGTGGTTATCCTTACCAGCAGTGCCACGAGGTCAGTGCAGAAAGCTATTCCACCCATGGACAGGGCCATACACAGTGGTCAAGAAAATGGGCAGCTGCACATACAAGATCAAGAACCAGAGAGGAGGGAGATATCAAATTGTTCACTTTGATAGACTAAAGCCCTGCATGAAACAGAGCACTGAGGCTGATGTACATCCCACCCCAGTAGAACGATCAAAACGTGCTGTAGTGCCTCAACAGACATGGGTTGATGCTAATTCTCGCGAAAATGAGGAGGACCTTCTGTTATCAGATGATGATGTTGAAGAAGGTGAGCATGAAGACCTTCCAGTGGACATCCCTGCTGGTCCTGCAGTAGAAGAAGCTCATGGAGAGCAGCACCCACCGCCTGCTGCACAAGAAGCACCTGAAGCAGAACGTCGCTATCCGATCCGTCAGAGGCGTGCCCCCGATCGCTATGGCCCCTACATCCAACATTAAAAAAGAAGGGGAGCAATGTAACGGATCCGCCATGTTCACGCCTGCGCAGTCTCATTCGCAGACTCTTCTAGAACATTACGATTATGCAATTGTTTGTATATAAGGACTTATTTTTGTATGCATGACAGTCTGTACTTTGTGCTAATCGCTATTATCTTGCTGCTGTGATTTGGCCACTTACACCTCGATGATGAGGGACCAACCGCAATACGCAATGTATTGCATCTGGGCCATACGCATCAAGTGCGGGGGTCAGAATCCGTCGCAGCGCGCCGATTTGTGCTGAATTTTGCAGATTGAACGAAAGAAAGTGCAGCAATCGGTCGCAGCGCGCCAAATTGTGCCGAATAACATATTGCAGATTGATCTTGCGAAAGTGCAGCAATCCGTCTCAGCGCGCCGTATTGCGCCGAATTGTTGCAGATTGATCACGCCATAGTGAAGCAATCGGTCTTAGTGCGCCGAATTGCCCCTAATTGTTGCAGATTGATCCGGCGATAGTGCAGCAATCCGTTGTAGCACGACGAATTGTTACAGATTGGTTCCGCGAAAGTGCTGCAATCCGTCGCAGCACGCCGAATTGCGCCAATTTGTTACAGATTGATCCCGCAAAAGTGCACCAATCCGTCGCAGCGCGCCGAATTGCGCTGAATTGTTACAGATTGATCCCGCAATCCCACTTCAATTACCACTACCAATCCCACTATCAATCCCACTACCAATCCCACTACCACTACCACTACCACTACCAATCCCACTACCAATCCCAATACCAATCCCACTACCACTACCAATCCCACTACTAATCCCACTACCAATCCCACTACCACTACCACTACCTACCAATCCCACTACCAATCCCACTACCAATCCCACTACCAATCCCACTACCAATCCCACTACCAATCCCACTACCAATCCCACTACCACTACCAATCCCACTACCAATCCCACTACCAATCCCACTACCACTACCACTACTACTACCAATCCCACTACCAATCCCACTACCACTACCACTACCAATCCCACTACCACTAAGCAATCGGTCTCGGCACGCCGAATTGCCCCAAATTGTTACAGATTGATCCTGCGAAAGTGAAGGAATCCATCGCAGCGCGCCGAATTGCGCTGAATTGTTACAGATTGATCCCGCAATCCCACTTCAATTACCACTACCAATCCCACTACCAATCCCACTACCAATCCCACTACCACTACCACTACCACTACCAATCCCACTACTAATCCCACTACCTCTACCACTACCACTACCAATCCCACTACCACTACCACTACCAATCCCACTACCAATCCCACTACCAATCCCACTACCAATCCCACAACCACTACCACTACCAATCCCACTACCAATCCCACTACCAATCCCACTACCAATCCCACTACCAATCCCACTAACAATCCCACTACCAATCCCACTACCACTACCAATCCCACTACCAATCCCACTACCACTACCACTACCACTACCAATCCCACTACCAATCCCACTACCACTACCACTACCAATCCCACTACCACTACCACTACCAATTCCACTACCAATCCCACTACCACTACAATTTCCACTACCAATCCCACTACCAATCCCACTACCAATCCCACTACCATTCCCACTACCACTACCACTACCACGACCAATCCCACTACCAATCCCACTACCAATCCCACTACCAATCCCACTTCCAATCCCACTACCAATCCCACTACCAATCCCACTACCAATCCCACTACCACTACCACTACTACTACCAATCCCACTACCAATCCCACTACCACTACCACTACCAATCCCACTACCACTAAGCAATTGGTCTCGGCCCGCCGAATTGCCCCAAATTGTTACAGATTGATCCCGCAAAAGTGCACCATGTGTGTATGTGTGTATGTATGTGTGTATCTGTGTGTGTACATGTGTGTGTATGTCAAGTATGTCAGTATCAATGACTCCTGCAGGTGTCAAGTATTTCAATTATGACTCCTGCAGGAGTCAAGTATGTCAGTATGCATGACTCCTGCAGGAGTCAAGTATCTCAATGTATGACTCCTACAGGAGTCAAGTATGTCATTATGCATGACTCCTGACGGAGTCAAGTATGTCAATATGTATAACTCCTGCAGGAGTCAACTGTACTTTTGCATGACTCCTGCAGGAGTCAAGTATGTCAGTATGCATGTCTCCTGCAGGAGTCAAGTACCTCCAATCCTGACTCCTGCAGGAGTCAAGTATGTCAGTAAGAATGCCTCCTGCAGGAGTCATATGTCAATTTGTATGACTCCTGCAGGAGTGAGCAATCTCCATCTATGACTCCTGCAGGAGTCAAGTATGTCAGAAAGTATGAGTCCTGCAGGAGTCAAGTTAGTCAATATGTATGACTCCTGCAGGAGTCAAGTATTTCAATGTATGACTCCTGCAGGAGTCAAATATGTCACTATGAATGACTCCTGCAGGAGTCAAGTATCTCAATGTATGATACCTGAAGGAGTCAAGTATGTCAGTATCAATGACTACTACAGGAGTCATATGTCAATATGTATGACTCCGGCAGGAGTGAGCAATCTCCATGAATGACTCCTGCAGGAGTCAAATATGTCACTATGAATGACTCCTGCAGGAGTCACGTATTTCAATATATGACTCGTGCAGGAGTGAAGTATTTCAAGTATGCCAGTATGTATGACTCCTGCATGAGTCAACTATATATTTGCATGACTCCTGCAGGAGTCAAGTATGTCAGTATGCAAGACTCTTGCAGGAGTCAAGTATCTCAATGTATAACTCCTGCAGGAGTCAAGTATCTACATGCATGACTCCTGCAGGAGTCAAGTATGTCAGTATGTATGACTCCTGCAGGAGTCAAGTATGTCAGTATGTATGACTCCTGCAGGAGTCATACATATATTTGCATGACTCCTGCAGGAGTCAAGTATGTCAGTATGCAAGACTCCTGCAAGAGTCAAGTATCTCAATGTATGACTCCTGCAGGAGTCAATTATTTCAATTATGACTCCTGCAGGAGTCAAGTAAATCAATATGTCTGACTCTTGCAGGAGTCAAGTATTTCAATGTATAACTCCTGCAGGAGTTAAGTATTTCAATATGTATGACTCCTGCAAGAGTCAAGTATCTCCATGTATGACACCTGAAGGAGTCAAGTATCGGGAGTTTCGTTAGAAACTTCCATATAGGATTTGACCCCGACTATGAATGTCATTAAAAAAACGCGACCCGTCTGTAACAACACTCCCGACGATCGGGTCGTGTAGCTTCTTTTAGCAATCGATCTAGAAGTCAAAAATGAGTAGTTTCGTTTTTGTTTCATGTCGCTGAACCGCGTGGTTGTTGAGAACAAGAGTGTACTGCCCGTCCTCGTACCCAGTCTCGGAACAAGGGGCGGGTCGTCTTCTCCTTCTTGCCCACGCATAACTCAGGACAGGAACATTTCTAAGCGATGAAAAATACACCAATAGCTTCAGAATCGGCTGGAGGACTCGCTTTTATATAATATAATACATTGATAAACAATCGACTATCAGCCTCCTATGTCTTGTTAGTCTCGTACCCAGACCGTCTATGACGTAAGCGATTATCGCTGTAAACACTACGTCCATACGTATGGACGTAGTGATTATACTGTTTACAGCGATAATCGCTTACGTCATAGACGGTCTGGGTACGAGACTAATGTCTTGTATAATAAAATGGGTATGAAAAAAAATAAAGAAAGCAAGTAAATAAAAACATTCTCTACGAGAAAGTTGGTGGGATATAGGATTTGATTGTGACATGGGTGGTGTAAAAAGCAAGGTAACAAGGTCTTATCAGAAGGGGAAATGTCATAGTCCTATATTCAGCACACAAAAAACACATGTCCTAGAAATGTGCTAAATATAGGACTATGACATTTACCCTTCTGATAAGACCTTGTTTCCTTGCTTTTTGCACCACCAATGTCATAATCAAATCCTATATCCCACCATCTTTCTCGTAGAGAATGTTTTTATTTACTTGTGTGTCAGTATCAATGACTACTACAGGAGTCATATGTCAATATGTATAACTCCGGCAGGAGTGAGCAATCTCCATGTATGACTCCTGCAGGAGTCAAACATGTCACTATGAATGACTCCTGCAGGAGTCACGTATTTCAATATATGACTCGTGCAGGAGTGAAGTATTTCAAGTATGCCAGTATATATGACTCCTGCATGAGTCAACTATATATTTGCATGACTCCTGCAGGAGTCAAGTATGTCAGTATGCAAGACTCCTGCAGGAGTCAAGTATCTCAATGTACGACTCCTGCAGGAGTCAAGTATCTCCATGCATGACTCCTGCAGGAGTCAAGTATGTCATTATGTATGACTCCTGCAAGTGTCAAGTATGTCACTCAAGAATTTCAATGTATGCAGGAGTCAAGTATTTCAATTATGTCTCCTGCAGGATTCAAGTATGTCAATATGTCTGACTCCTGCAGGAGTCAAGTACTTCAATGTATGACTCCTGCAGGAGTCAAGTATTTCAATATTTATGACTCCTGCAGGAGTCAAGTATGTCAGTATGTATGACTCCTGCAGGAGTCAACTATATATTTGCATGACTCGTGCAGGAGTCAAATATGTCAGTTTGTATGCCTGCTGCTGGAGTCCAATATGTTACAATGAATGACTCCTGCAGGAGTCAAGTACCTCAATGAATGACTCCTGCAGGAGTCAAGTATCTCCAAGCATGACTCCTGCAGGAGTCAAGTATGTCAGTATGTTAGTATGTATGACTCCTGCAGGAGTCGTACATATATTTGCATGACTCCTGCAGGAGTCAAGTATGTCAGTATGCAAGACTCCTGCAGGAGTCAAGTATCTCAATGTATGACTCCTGCAGGAGTCAAGTATCTCCAAGCATGACTCCTGCAGGAGTCAAGTATGTCAGTATGTATGACTCCTGCAGGAGTCAAGTATGTCACTCAAGTATTTCAATGTATATGACTCCTGCAGGAGTCAATTATTTCAATTATGACTCCTGCAGGAATCAAGTATATCAATATGTCTGACTCCTGCAGGAGTCAAGTATTTCAATGTATGACTCCTGCAGGAGTCAAGTTTTTCTATATGTATGACTCCTGCAGGAGTCAAGTATCTCCATGTATGACACCTGAAGGAGTCAAGTATGTCAGTATCAATGACTACTGCAGGAGTCATATGTCAATATGTATGACTCCGGCAGGAGTGAGCAATCTCCATGAATGACTCCTGCAGGAGTCAAATATGTCACTATGAATGACTCCTGCAGGAGTCACGTATTTCAATATATGACTCGTGCAGGAGTGAAGTATTTCAATGAATGACTCCTGCAGGAGTCAAGAATATCAAAATGTAAGACTCTTGCAGGAGTCAAGGATCTCCATACATGACACCTGCAGGAGTCAAGTATGTCAGTATCATTGACTCCTGCAGGAGTCAAGTATCTCAATGTATGACTCCCGCAGGACTCAAGTATTTCAATGTATGACTCCTGCAGGAGTCAAATATGTCAATATGTATGACTCCTGCAGGAGTCAAGTATCTCCAATCATGACTCCTGCAGGAGTCAAGTATGTCTGTAAGAATGCCTCCTGCAGGAGTCATATGTCAATTTGTATGACTCCTGCAGGTGTGAGCAATCTCCATGTATGACTCCTGCAGGAGTCAAGTATGTCAGAAAGTATGAGTCCTGCAGGAGTCAAGTATGTCAATATGTATGACTCCTGCAGGAGTCAACTATATATTTGCATGACTCCTGCAGGAGTCAAGTATGTCAGTATGCAAGACTCCTGCAGGAGTAAAGTATCTCAATGTACGACTCCTGCAGGAGTCAAGTATCTCCATGCATGACTCCTGCAGGAGTCAAGTATGTCATTATGTATGACTCCTGCAAGTGTCAAGTATGTCACTCAAGAATTTCAATGTATGACTCCTGCAGGAGTCAAGTATTTCAATTATGTCTCCTGCAGGAGTCAAGTATGTCATTATGTCTGACTCCTGCAGGAGTCAAGTACTTCAATGTATGACTCCTGCAGGAGTCAAGTATTTCAATATTTATGACTCCTGCAGGAGTCAAGTATGTCAGTATGTATGACTCCTGCAGGAGTCAACTATATATTTGCATGACTCCTGCAGGAGTCAAATATGTCAGTTTGTATGCCTGCTGCAGGAGTCAAATATGTTACAATGAATGACTCCTGCAGGAGTCAAGTACCTCAATGAATGACTCCTGCAGGAGTCAAGTATCTCCAAGCATGACTCCTGCAGGAGTCAAGTATGTCAGTATGTTAGTATGTATGACTCCTGCAGGAGTCGTACATATATTTGCATGACTCCTGCAGGAGTCAAGTATGTCAGTATGCAAGACTCCTGCAGGAGTCAAGTATCGAGAGTTACGTTAGTAACTCTCATATAGGATTTGACCCCGATTATGAATGTCATTAAAAAAACGCGACCCGCTTCTAACAAGACTCCCGACGAGCGGATGGCTTACCTTGTTATCGTCGCCGTACAAGAAGGCAACAACAAGCAGTTTCGTGTTTGTTTGATGTCACAAAACCGCGTGGTTGTAGAGAACAAAACAATTTTTGAAACTCGTACCCAGTCCCACGTATTTCTCGTTCTTCTTCTTCTTCTTCTTCTTCTTGTTCTTGACCACGCATAACTCAGGATAGGAACACTTTTAAGAAATGAAAATCACACTAATGGCTTCAGAATTCGCTGGCATTTTCGCTTCTGTGGTCAAAACGTTACGAGGCTACATGACATATATCGGTGGTTGTGTTAGCAAATCACGTATAGCTTACTGCACTGACACGACTCAGATAGGTCCTACGTCGCTCTTTATACGAAGTACTAGCAGTATACATCAAATGTGTACGGTCTGGGCACTACACGTAGTGGTAATTAACTTTGGCGGTTATGTATTTTTAATAACGTGCACGTGCGTACTATAATCATTCTTGTTATTCGATCGTTGTAGGTTTGACGCTCTTTGTAACTTAGTTTTTTTTTTTTTCAAAATGCCTTCATGCACGTCAGGAAAAGAAGAAAGCCAAACGACGAGCATAGTACCTCAAAACTAGAGACGACGTATTAGATTCAGCCCGAGCGGAACTACAAAGCAGAGCCTGAAAAGAAGCGGGCCTCTCAAACGTGAAAACTATCGAGCAGAGCCTGAAAAGAAACGGATCTCTCGACGCGCAAGGTATCGAGATGCGATTAGTAGGGGGGGGGGGGGGGGGGGGGAGGGGGGAGGAGAGGGTGCTGTCTGCTTCTGGCCCGATACAAAATGCGTTTGTGGGTTCGATCGCGCTAGGGCGACAATTAATAACCTCTCTTCTATTTCGGCCGTCCCTTAAAAGCCCCCTCAGATCCTGAAAAGGAACGGACCTCTCGACGTGCAAGGTATCGAGCAGATCCTGAAAAAAGACAGCGATATTGCCATAGTCCTAAACGTGCATCTCGCTCGGCGAAAAGAGTTAAGGTCACTCAAAGGTATGTCGTACCTTTACAACCTCCCTCTCATATCAAGATGGATTACTTAACATGCTATACGGCTCATAATCGGGTATGAATAAAAATCAATGAAACAAGTAAATAAAAACATTCTCTATGAGAAAGTTGGTGGCATATAGGATTTGAAGGCAATGGTGGTGTAAAAAGGAAGGAAACAAGGGTCTAGTAATAAGGGAAAATGGAATAGTCCTATATTTAGCACATTTCTATATGTAGGATATAGTATGTTGTTCGTGTGCTAAATATAGGACTATTCCATTTTCCCTTATTACTAGACCCTTGTTTCCTTCCTTTTTACACCACCATTGCCTTCAAATCCTATATGCCACCAACTTTCTCATAGAGAATGTTTTTATTTACTTGTCTCAATGTATGACTCCTACAGGAGTCAAGTATCTCCAAGCATGACTCCTGCAGGAGTCAAGTATGTCAGTATGTATGACTCCTGCAGGAGTCAAGTATGTCACTCAAGTATTTCAATGTGTAGCAATCCAAGTGTTTAATCAAATAAGATCGTACAGCACGTCATTAAATACCCTCAGGTGTAAACACTGCGCATGTCCATAATAAGAGCATGCAGCTATAGCGCATGCGCTACACTATCCCCCCTCCTAGTGAATCTGTCTCTAGTCAAAAATGTTTGTTCCAAATCTGTCCGGCCGACTCCTTAATCTTTTCGACTGTCGGAGAAGTGGCAATGGCTCCACTGGCGGCTGTTCCTGCTGATCATCCCGAGGCTCCACTTCATGTTGCTCCTCCTGGCGCTCTGGGTCGAGATTATCCTCTTGAGGAGCAATCTCCAAGTTGTCATCTTCAGTTTCCTCAGCATCGGATACATCTGATTCCTCAGCCTCAGAAAAAACAGCTGCATCACGTGGTGCGGTTGTCCCTTGTTCGTATGTACCTCCCCGTGCACACGGCTTCAACCTGTCAAAATGAACAACAACTTTCTTGCGAGTGGAGTCCCTGTGTTGGATCAAGTATAACACATTACTGAACACTTTCACAACTTTATATGGACCCTGCCAATAAGAGTGTAATTTAGCCGACTTCCCCCTGGGCATAGCAGGACAATACAACCAAACCCATTCACCAATCCCATACGGCCTTCCCGTCCGTCTGCGGTCATACACCATCTTCTGACGGCGCTGCCGCCAACCTAACTTGTTCTCGCACCCTCTCATACGCAGTATCCAGTCGAGCTCTCAAATCTTTGCTGTATTGGTGTATCGGCTGAGGTGGAACATCTGGAGGCAACCCAAACATGACATCCACCGGCAGCCTGGCCTCACGTCCGAAGAGGAGGAAATATGGCGTACACCCAGTGGACTCCTGCACACTTGTACGATTGGCTAGCATCACTGCTGGAATACAGAGGTCCCAATTCTGTTCATCCTCCCTCGATGCAATGCTAAGGAGATCAAGCAAAGTTCGATTAAAGCGTTCGACCAGCCCATCAGATTGCGGGTGATAAGGCGTAGTCCTTGTCTTCTGAACTCCCAACAGCAAACACACTTCCTTAAACAGGGCGGACTCAAAGTTCCTCCCCTGATCGGTGTGCAGAACATCAGGGGCTCCAAACCTGCTGACAAAATGACTAACAAACACGTTAGCAATAGTTTTTGCTTCCATGTTAGGTATTGGATAAGACTCCACCCATTTTGTAAAATAATCCCCTAACACTAGAATGTACTTGTTCCCTCTATCCGTGAGCGGCAGAGGACCTAGGATGTCCATGGCCACACGCTGGAATGGGCCACCAGCCAACACCTGCTGCATTGGGGCACGATTGCGCCGTGGAGGTGACTTCCGTGCCGCACACAATTCACAAGCTCGACACCAGTCTTCGATGTCATGGCGCTGACCCGGCCAGTAAAAACGGGAACGGACTTTCTCCAAAGTCTTGAACATTCCAAGATGGCCACCACTGGGAGAGTTATGAAGTTGCTGCAGGACAGAGCCTATCCAACTCCGAGGTACTACCAACTGAAGATGTTTATTGCAACCCTTTCCCGGAACATCTTCCCACTGTCTAAACAGAACCCCATCCCGAACTACCAGGTGTTTATACTGTGCCCACAATGTCTGCAGAGTGTAACTGCCCTCACTTGGCAAAGCAGCTGGTGGAGACGAGTTTTCTATCCAGGAAATTACCCTTCGAAGATCAGCATCAGACCCCTGCATCTCCTTAGAGTTCTCCAGTGGCAAAACGGAGAGGCCTGCCTCAGAATGCACATTCGATCCAGACCACAAATTACCACCGTTACCATTAACGGCCCCAAACGCATTGTGGAACAAACACGGCATGGCAATGCCATTGTGCATACCACACTGCTTACACTGGATCCTTGAAAGGGCGTCTGCATTGCCATGACGAAGACCTGGACGATGAATAAAATCAAAATCAAATTCAGCAAGAATCTCTAGCCACCTCGCCACCTGGCCCTGGGGGTCTTTAAAACTACGTAACCAACGAAGCGCGCTGTGGTCGGTGCGAACAATAAACCTTCGTCCCCATAGATAAGCCCGAAACTGACGAACTGACCATACCAATGCCAACAACTCACGTCTCGTTGCACAATATTGGCATTCCGCCTTTGTAAGCACCCTACTAGCATATGCGATCACCCTTCCATCGTCCAAGTGTGATAGTACTGCTCCAACACCCTCCTGACTGGCGTCAGCATCAACCACAAATGTTCTGTCGAACTGTGGGAAGGATAAAATAGGGGGCGAAGCTAACTTACCCTTTAAAGCCACAAATGCCTTATCACACAGTTCAGTCCAGTGCCAGGGTTTGGATTTTTCTGTTAGTGCATGAAGAGGAGCAGCGGTGTCTGCAAAATTGCGAATGAATTTCCTATAATAGGAAGCAAACCCCAAGAACTGTCGCAGGCTTTCATGGTCAGTGGGCGTAGGCCAGTTTTCGACGCACTTGATCTTGTCAGCATCCGCAGCTATACCCTTCTCTGAAACCACGTAGCCCAGATACCGCACACTCTTGCAAAGCAGATGGCATTTGCTAGGCTTGATCTTCAGCCCCGCCTCCTTAAGCCTCTGTAGCACCTCTGTAAGCCGCTGCAAGTGCTCTTCCACCGTTCGACTAAAAATGATGATATCATCAAGGTATACCAAGCATGTTACCCAACTGAGTCCTGCCAGGACCATACTCATTAACCGCTGAAACGTGCTTGGAGCGTTCGTTAGTCCGAACGGCATTACTCGGAACTGATGTAGACCAAACGGAGTGATGAACGCAGTTTTCTCCTTGTCCGCAGGATCCATTTCTACCTGCCAGTAGCCACTTGCCAAATCTAAGGTTGAAAACCACTTGGAGCCGGATAAAGTGTCCAGAGCATCATCAATCCTGGGAAGAGGGTGCACGTCTTTTTTTGTTACGCTATTCAGGCGACGAAAATCTACACAAAACCTGTATGAACCGTCCTTTTTCCTAACCAGAACAATAGGCGAGGCCCATGCTCCTCCGGACGGCTCTATTATCCCCTGTTGGAGCATTCCCTGGATCATTTTCTGTACCACGTCACGTTGATGAAACGGAAGCCTCCGCGCCGGCTGATGAACAGGGGGGGTGTCACCTGAGTTGATGGTATGACGTAAGACGTTGGTACGCCCTAAATCACCGTCACCTACAGAAATTACATCTGAGAAATGATGTAAAATTGTTTTCAACTTAGCACACTCCTCCCTTGACAACCCCGATGTGTCACCCATTAATTCCCCAACTGCTTTACCAATTGCCTCTGTTGATCGGGCTGGAAGCCGTGTGCCCAATGCAGGCTCAACCATATTCGCTCCCTCTCTTCCATCCCATGGGGATACCTGACCAACCTTCTCCTTGCAATGCAGTGTTACAGGAACTGCAGAGGGGTTCACCAGCTGAACTACTGCTTTGCCATCATGGACAGGAGATACAGAACAGGCAAACAGAAGTCCGCGTTGAGTAGACATTTCCGCCTTTGGCTGGAACAGACCCACATAGTCCCCGTCCGTTTTCGCACCTTCCAACTGAACCTGCAATCGCATCTAGTGATAGGGTGGCACGACAGCTGTCTCCTGTACAAACACATGACATGTAGAAATACATGACCCGTACAAGGTGTCTAGAGGTATTGTTTCGCCTAACATGATCATTGTTCTTCTCCCCAGGTCAACAACACACCCGTATTGTTCTAGAAAGTCTGTTCCCAATAAACACTCCTGCGTCATCTCACGCACAACAAGGACAGTATGAGTTCTCACATGCTTTCCCACCATAAGATCAAGGTCAATCTGTCCACATAGACTTAACGAGTCTCCATTAACTGCCATCACAGGACATTGGGTGGCAAGAGTTTCCTGTCTTGAGAAATGTCATTCCACACCTTTTCATGCACAAGGGTAACGGATGATCCTGTATCCACTAGCATACGTGTGGGACGACCCCCAACCATACCCTGCAGTATCAACGTGCATGCCACAGCCGATGTGTACTTCACTGACCTGTCCTTCCCAATCTCCTTCGGAGATACACTCCGTTCCTTCCGCTGAGGACAATTGCGCCGTATATGCCCTTTTTGCTTGCAGTTCCAACAGACAGGGACCCTTTTCGGAGCGCTCCTTTTCTCACCGACTTCCCGACTTGACAACTTACTAATCTCCTGTGACAGCTGTTGGACTTGTAACGCCAACTCTTCCACCGTATTAGCTCGCAATGCACCTTGTACCAGGTCTCGTTCACCTGACACGGCAAGACTCGCACCTGATCCCTGTTTCTCTCCGCGTAGGCTTTGTTGAGCCAGCTCCACTGATTCCCACTGGCTAGCCAAAGCAAG
This sequence comes from Eunapius fragilis, assembly GCA_963681505.1. NCBI lineage: Eukaryota > Metazoa > Porifera > Demospongiae > Spongillida > Spongillidae > Eunapius > Eunapius fragilis. The sequence continues at coordinate 170,861 of OY811983.1, read as the reverse complement.
TGCAGCCTCCAACGACTCTGGTTGCTTCCTCAAAAGCCTCATCTGCACAGAAGGAGAGATAACACCGTGAATAAATTGCTCACGCGCCATTTCAAGTCGTCTTTCCGCCGACCACGAAGGGTAAGCCTTGTCCGCCAGCATCCGCAACCGCCCTGAAAATTCTAACAGGGTCTCGGGTCTCTCCTGGTGGGCTGAGTGCAGTTTGCGCTGCCATTCCAGTTCGACTCCTTTTGGCGCATACTGCTCCTGCAGACATTTCTTCACCTCTTCATACTCCACCCCGTCACCGCTAACAAAACCCGACTGACTCACTACCCGAAATGCGTCGTCTTCCAACAGCGCTACCAACTCCTCTCCTCGCTTGTTATCCGGGACCTTCGCTTCCCTGAAGTACAGTTCTAACCTTTTGACCCAGAGATTGAAGTCAGCGCCCTTAGCAAACCGAGCGGGCGGTCTAGCGCTAAACCGAACAGCCTTCCGCTCTTCCTGCTCGGCAATGTAGCATTCGGTCCGATCCCACTTCTGACACCAGTGTAGCAATCCAAGTGTTTAATCAAATAAGATCGTACAGCACTTCATTAAATACCCTCAGGTGTAAACACTGCGCATGTCCATAATAAGAGCATGCAGCTATAGCGCATGCGCTACAAATGTATATGACTCCTGCAGGAGTCAATTATTTCAATTATGACTCCTGCAAGAATCAAGTATATCAATATGTCTGACTCCTCCAGGAGTCAAGTATTTCAATGTATGACTCCTGCAGGAGTCAAGTATTTCTATATGTATGACTCCTGCAGGAGTCAAGTATCTCCATGTATGACACCTGAAGGAGTCAAGTATGTCAGTATCAATGACTACTGCAGGAGTCATATGTCAATATGTATGACTCCGGCAGGAGTGAGCAATCTCCATGAATGACTCCTGCAGGAGTCAAATATGTCACTATGAATGACTCCTGCAGGAGTCACGTATTTCAATATATGACTCGTGCAGGAGTGAAGTATTTCAATGAATGACTCCTGCAGGAGTCAAGAATATCAATATGTAAGACTCTTGCAGGAGTCAAGGATCTGCATACATGACACCTGCAGGAGTCAAGTATGTCAGTATCATTGACTCCTGCAGGAGTCAAGTATCTCAATGTATGACTCCCGCAGGACTCAAGTATTTCAATGTATGACTCCTGCAGGAGTCAAATATGTCAATATGTATGACTCCTGCAGGAGTCAAGTATCTCCAATCATGACTCCTGCAGGAGTCAAGTATGTCAGTAAGAATGCCTCCTGCAGGAGTCATATGTCAATTTGTATGACTCCTGCAGGAGTGAGCAATCTCCATGTATGACTCCTGCAGGAGTCAAGTATGTCAGAAAGTATGAGTCCTGCAGGAGTCAAGTATGTCAATATGTATGTCTCCTGCAGGAGTCAACTATATATTTGCATGACTCCTGCAGGAGTCAAGTATGTCAGTATGCATGACTCCTGCAGGAGTCAAGTATCTCAATGTATGACTCCTGCAGGAGTCAAGTATGTCACTATGCATGACTCCTGACGGAGTCAAGTATGTCAATATGTATAACTCCTGCAGGAGTCAACTGTACTTTTGCATGACTCCTGCATGAGTCAAGTATGTCAGTATGCATGACTCCTGCAGGAGTCAAGTATGTCACTCAAGTATTTCAATGTATGACTCCTGCAGGAGTCAATTATTTCAATTATGACTCCCGCAGGAGTCAAGTATTTCAATGTATAACTCCTGCAGGAGTCAAGTATTTCAATATGTATGACTCCTGCAGGAGTCAAGTATCTCCATGTATGACACCTGAAGGAGTCAAGTATGTCAGTATCAATGACTACTACAGGAGTCATATGTCAATATGTATGACTCCGGCAGGAGTGAGCAATCTCCATGAATGACTCCTGCAGGAGTCAAATATGTCACTATGAATGACTCCTGCAGGAGTCACGTATTTCAATATATGACTCGTGCAGGAGTGAAGTATTTCAAGTATGCCAGTATGTATGACTCCTGCATGAGTCAACTATATATTTGCATGACTCCTGCAGGAGTCAAGTATGTCAGTATGCAAGACTCGTGCAGGAGTCAAGTATCTCAATGTATAACTCCTGCAGGAGTCAAGTATCTACATGCATGACTCCTGCAGGAGTCAAGTATGTCAGTATGTATGACTCCTGCAGGAGTCAAGTATGTCAGTATGTATGACTCCTGCAGGAGTCATACATATATTTGCATGACTCCTGCAGAAGTCAAGTATGTCAGTATGCAAGACTCCTGCAGGAGTCAAGTATCTCAATGTATGACTCCTGCAGGAGTCAAGTATGTCACTCAAGTATTTCAATGTATGACTCCTGCAGGAGTCAATTATTTCAATTATGACTCCTGCAGGAGTCAAGTAAATCAATATGTCTGACTCTTGCAGGAGTCAAGTATTTCAATGTATAACTCCTGCAGGAGTTAAGTATTTCAATATGTATGACTCCTGCAAGAGTCAAGTATCTCCATGTATGACACCTGAAGGAGTCAAGTATCGGGAGTTTCGTTAGAAACTTCCATATAGGATTTGACCCCGACTATGAATGTCATTAAAAAAACGCGACCCGTCTGTAACAACACTCCCGACGATCGGGTCGTGTAGCTTCTTTTAGCAATCGATCTAGAAGTCAAAAATGAGTAGTTTCGTTTTTGTTTCATGTCGCTGAACCGCGTGGTTGTTGAGAACAAGAGTGTACTGCCCGTCCTCGTACCCAGTCTCAGAACAAGGGGCGGGTCGTCTTCTCCTTCTTGCCCACGCATAACTCAGGACAGGAACATTTCTAAGCGATGAAAATTACACCAATAGCTTCAGAATCGGCTGGAGGACTCGCTTTTATATAATATAATACATTGATAAGCAATCGACTATCAGCCTCCTATGTCTTGTTAGTCTCGTACCCAGACCGTCTATGACATAAGCGATTATCGCTGTAAACACTACGTCCATACGTATGGACGTAGTGATTATACTGTTTACAGCGATAATCGCTTACGTCATAGACGGTCTGGGTACGAGACTAATCTCTTGTGTAATAAAATGGGTATGAAAAAAAATAAAGAAAGCAAGTAAATAAAAACATTCTCTACGAGAAAGTTGGTGGGATATAGGATTTGATTGTGACATTGGTGGTGTAAAAAGCAAGGTAACAAGGTATTATCAGAAGGGGAAATGTCATAGTCCTATATTTAGCACACAAACAACACATGTCCTAGAAATGTGCTAAATATAGGACTATGACATTTTCCCTTCTGATAAGACCTTGTTTCCTTGCTTTTTGCACCACCAATGTCATAATCAAATCCTATATCCCACCATCTTTCTCGTAGAGAATGTTTTTATTTACTTGTGTGTCAGTATCAATGACTACTACAGGAGTCATATGTCAATATGTGTAACTCCGGCAGGAGTGAGCAATCTCCATGTATGACTCCTGCAGGAGTCAAATATGTCACTATGAATGACTCCTGCAGGAGTCACGTATTTCAATATATGACTCGTGCAGGAGTGAAGAATTTCAAGTATGCCAGTATATATGACTCCTGCATGAGTCAACTATATATTTGCATGACTCCTGCAGGAGTCAAGTATGTCAGTATGCAAGACTCCTGCAGGAGTCAAGTATCTCAATGTACGACTCCTGCAGGAGTCAAGTATCTCCATGCATGACTCCTGCAGGAGTCAAGTATGTCATTATGTATGACTCCTGCAAGTGTCAAGTATGTCACTCAAGAATTTCAATGTATGACTCCTGCAGGAGTCAAGTATTTCAATTATGTCTCCTGCAGGAGTCAAGTATGTCAATATGTCTGACTCCTGCAGGAGTCAAGTACTTCAATGTATGACTCCTGCAGGAGTCAAGTATTTCAATATTTATGACTCCTGCAGGAGTCAAGTATGTCAGTATGTATGACTCCTGCAGGAGTCAACTATATATTTGCATGACTCCTGCAGGAGTCAAATATGTCAGTTTGTATGCCTGCTGCAGGAGTCAAATATGTTACAATGAATGACTCCTGCAGGAGTCAAGTACCTCAATGAATGACTCCTGCAGGAGTCAAGTATCTCCAAGCATGACTCCTGCAGGAGTCAAGTATGTCAGTATGTTAGTATGTATGACTCCTGCAGGAGTCGTACATATATTTGCATGACTCCTGCAGGAGTCAAGTATGTCAGTATGCAAGACTCCTGCAGGAGTCAAGTATCTCAATGTATGACTCCTGCAGGAGTCAAGTATCTCCAAGCATGACTCCTGCAGGAGTCAAGTATGTCAGTATGTATGACTCCTGCAGGAGTCAAGTATGTCACTCAAGTATTTCAATGTATATGACTCCTGCAGGAGTCAATTATTTCAATTATGACTCCTGCAGGAATCAAGTATATCAATATGTCTGACTCCTGCAGGAGTCAAGTATTTCAATGTATGACTCCTGCAGGAGTCAAGTATTTCTATATGTATGACTCCTGCAGGAGTCAAGTATCTCCATGTATGACACCTGAAGGAGTCAAGTATGTCAGTATCAATGACTACTGCAGGAGTCATATGTCAATATGTATGACTCCGGCAGGAGTGAGCAATCTCCATGAATGACTCCTGCAGGAGTCAAATATGTCACTATGAATGACTCCTGCAGGAGTCACGTATTTCAATATATGACTCGTGCAGGAGTGAAGTATTTCAATGAATGACTCCTGCAGGAGTCAAGAATATCAATATGTAAGACTCATGCAGGAGTCAAGGATCTCCATACATGACACCTGCAGGAGTCAAGTACGTCAGTATCATTGACTCCTGCAGGAGTCAAGTATCTCAATGTATGACTCCCGCAGGACTCAAGTATTTCAATGTATGACTCCTGCAGGAGTCAAATATGTCAAAATGTATGACTACTGCAAGAGTCATATATCTCCATGCATGACTCCTGCAGAAGTCAAATATGTCAGTATCAATGACTCCTGCAGGAGTCATAAGTCAATTTGTATGATGCCTGCAGGAGTGAGTAATCTCCATGTATGACTCCTGCAGGAGTTATGTATGTCAGAATGTATGAGTCCTGCAGGAGTCAAGTATGTCAATATGTATGACTCCTGCAGGAATCAACTATAGATTTGCATGACTCCTGCAGGAGTCAAGTATGTCAGATTGGATGACAGCTGCAGGAGTCAAATATTTCACAATGAATGACTCCTGCAGGAGTCAAGTATTTCAATGAATGACTCCTGTATAGGAGTAAAGTATGTCAATATGTATGACTCCTCCAGGAGACATGTATCTCCATGCATGAATCCTGCCGGCAGGAGTCAAGTATGTCAGTTTGTATGACTCCTGCAGGAGTCAAATATTTATTTGCATGACTCCTGCAGGAGTCATGTTTGTCAGTATGCAAGACTCCTGTAGGAGTCAAGTATCTCAATGTATGACTCCTGCAGGAGTCAAGTATCTCCATGGATGACTCCTGCAGCAGTCAAGTATCTCAGTATGTATGACTCCTGCAGGAGTCAAGTATGTCACTTAAGAATTATTTCAATGTATGACTCCTGCAGGAGTCAAGTATTTCAATTATGACTCCTGCAGGAGTCAAGTATTTCAATGTATGACTCCTGCAGGAGTCAAGTATTTCAATATTTATGACTCCTGCAGAAGTCAAGTTAGTCAGTATGTATTACTCCGGCAGGAGTCAACTATATGTTTGCATGACTCCTGCAGGAGTCAAGTATCTCAATGTATGACTCCTGCAGGAGTCAAATATTGCAATATGTATGACTCCTGCAAGAGTCAAGTATCTCCATGCATGACTCTTGCAGGAGTTAAGGATATCACTATGAATGACTCCTGCAGGAGTCATGCATAGTTACAGATTGGTTCCGCAAATGTGCTGCAATCCGTCGCAGCGTGCCGAATGGTGCCGAATTGTTGTAGATTGATCCCACTAAAGTGCACCAATCCGTCGCAGTGCGCCAAATTGCGCTGAATTGTTACAGATTGAACCCGTGAAAGTGCAGCAATCGGTCGCAGCGCGCCGAATTGCGCCGAATTGTTGCAGATTGATCCGGCGATAGTGCAGCAATCCTTTGCAGCGCGCCGAATTGTTATATATTGATGGCGGGGTCAATCTGCAACAATTCGGCGTAATTAGGCGCGCATGGACGGATTGGTGCCCGTCGGCTGGCCCATGCAATCTGTAACAATTCGGCGCCATTCGGCGTGGTGCGACCGATTGTTGCACATACACGGGATCAACCTGATTGCTGCACTTTCACGGGATCAATCTGTAACAATTCGGCGCATTTCGGCGCGCTGCGACGGGTTGTTGCATTTTCGCGGGATCAATCTGCAACAATTCGGCACTATTCGGCGCGCTGCGACCGATTGCTGCACTTTCACGGGTTCAATCTGTAACAATTCAGCGCAATTCGGCGCGCTGCGACGGATTGGTGCACTTTCGCGGTACCAATCTGTAACAATTCGGCGCGCTACAACGGATTGCTGCACTATCGCCGAATCAATCTGCAACAATTCGTGGCAAATCGTAGTTGGTAGTGGGATTGGTAGTGGGATTGGTAGTGGTAGTGGTAGAGGGATTGGTAGTGGGATTGGTAGTAGAAGTGGTAGTGGTAGTGGGATTGGTAGTGGGATTGGTAGTGGGATTGGTAGTGGTAGTGGGATTGGTAGTGGGATTGGTAGTGGGATTGGTAGTGGGATTGGTAGTGGGATTGGTAGTGGGATTGGTAGTGGTAGTGGTAGTGGTAGTGGGATTGGTAGTGGGATTGGTAGTGGGATTGGTAGTGGCATTGGTAGTGGAAATTGTAGTGGTAGTGGGATTGGTAGGGGAATTGGTAGTGGTAGTGGTAGTGGGATTGGTAGTGGTAGTGGTAGTGGGATTGGTAGTGGTAGTGGTAGTGGGATTGGTAGTGGGATTGGTAGTGGTAGTGGGATTGGTAGTGGGATTGGTAGTGGGATTGGTAGTGGTACTGGGATTGGTAGTGGGATTGGTAGTGGTAGTGGTAGTGGGATTGGTAGTGGGATTGGTAGTAGAAGTGGTAGTGGTAGTGGGATTGGTAGTGGGATTGGTAGTGGGATTGGTAGTGGTAGTGGGATTGGTAGTGGGATTGGTAGTGGGATTGGTAGTGGGAATGGTAGTGGGATTGGTAGTGGGATTGGTAGTGGTAGTGGTAGTGGTAGTGGGATTGGTAGTGGGATTGGTAGTGGGATTGGTAGTGGCATTGGTAGTGGAAATTGTAGTGGTAGTGGGATTGGTAGGGGAATTGGTAGTGGTATTGGTAATGGGATTGGTAGTGGTAGTGGTAGTGGGATTGGTAGTGGGATTGGTAGTGGTAGTGGGATTGGTAGTGGGATTGGTAGTGTGATTGGTAGTGGGATTGGTAGTGGGATTGGTAGTGGTAGTGGTAGTGGGATTGGTAGTGGGATTGGTAGTGGGATTGGTAGTGGAAATCAGCGTGCCGAATTGTGCTGAATTTTTGCAGATTGGACCAAAGACAGTGCAGCAATCGGTCGCAGCGCGCCGAATTGTGCCGAATAACATATTGCAGATTGATCCTGCTACAGCGTTGAAATCTCCATGTATGACTCCCGCTGGTGTGAAATATGTCACTATGAATGACTCCTGCAGTAGTCACGTATCTCCAAGCATGACTCCTGCAGGAGTCAAGTATGTCAGTATGTGTGATACCTGCAGGAGTCAAGTATGTCACTCAAGTATTTCAATGACTGACTCCTGCAGGAGTCAATTATTTCAATTATGACTCCTGCAGGAGTCAAGTATGTCAATATGTCTGACTCCTGCAGGAGTCAATTATATCAATGTATGACTCCTGCAGGAGTCAAGTTTGTCAATATGTCTGACTCCTGCAGGAGTAAAGTATTTCAATGTATGACTCCTGCAGGAGTCAAGTATTTCGATATGTATGACTCCTGCAGGAGTCAAGTATCTCCATGCATGACACCTGAAGGATTCAAGTATTTCAGTATCATTGACTCCTACAGGAGTCATATTTCAATATGTATGACTCCTGCAGGAGTGAAGTATTTCAATGAATGACTCCTGCAGGAGTCAAGAATGTCAATATGTATGACTCTTGCAGGAGTCAAGTATCTCCATGCATGACACCTGCAGGAGTAAAGAATGAGAGTATCAATGAGTCTTGCAGGAGTCAAGTATTTCGATGTATGACTCCCGCAGGAGTCAAGTATTTCAATGTATGACTCCTGCAGGAGTCAAATATGTCAATATGTATGACTCCTGCAGGAGTCAAGTATCTCCAATCATGACTCCTGCAGGAGTCAAGTATGTCAGTAAGAATGCCTCCTGCAGGAGTCATATGTCAATTTGTATGACTCCTGCAGGAGTGAGCAATCTCCATGTATGACTCCTGCAGGAGTCAAGTATGTCAGAAAGTATGAGTCCTGCAGGAGTCAAGTATTTCAATATGTATGACTCCTGCAGGAGTCAACTATATATTTGCATGACTCCTGCAGGAGTCAAGTATGTCAGTATGCATGACTCCTGCAGGAGTCAAGTATCTCAATGTATGACTCCTGCAGGAGTCAAGTATGTCACTATGCATGACTCCTGACGGAGTCAAGTATGTCAATATGTATAACTCCTGCAGGAGTCAACTGTACTTTTGCATGACTCCTGCATGAGTCAAGTATGTCAGTATGCATGACTCCTGCAGGAGTCAAGTATGTCACTCAAGTATTTCAATGAATGACTCCTGCAGGAGTCAATTATTTCAATTATGACTCCTGCAGGAGTCAAGTATGTCAATATGTCTGACTCCTGCAGGAGTCAAGTATTTCAATGTATGACTCCTGCAGGAGTCAAGTATTTCGATATGTATGACTCCTGCAGGAGTCAAGTATCTCCATGCATGACACCTGAAGGATTCAAGTATTTCAGTATCATCATATTTCAATATGTATGACTCCTGCAGGAGTGAAGTATTTCAATGAATGACTCCTGCAGGAGTCAAGAATGTCAATATGTATGACTCTTGCAGGAGTCAAGTATCTCCATGCATGACACCTGCAGGAGTAAAGAATGAGAGTATCAATGACTCCTGCAGGAGTCAAGTATTTCGATGTATGAGTCCCGCAGGAGTCAAGTATTTCAATGTATGACTCCTGCAGGAGTCAAATATGTCAATATGTATGACTCCTGCAGGAGTCAAGTATCTCCAATCATGACTCCTCAGGAGTCAAGTGTGTCAGTAAGAATGCCTCCTGCAGGAGTCATATGTCAATTTGTATGACTCCTGCGGGAGTGAGCAATCTCCATGTATGACTCCTGCAGGAGTCAAGTATGTCAGAAAGTATGAGTCCTGCAGGAGTCAGGTATGTCAATATGTATGACTCCTGCAGGAGTCAACTATATATTTGCATGACTCCTGCAGGAGTCAAGTATGTCAGTATGCATGACTCCTGCAGGAGTCAAGTATTTCAATGTATGACTCCCGTAGGAGTCAAGTATTTCAATGTATGACTCCTGCAAAAGTCAAATATGTCAATATGTATGACTCCTGCAAGAGTCAAGTATCTCCATGCATGACTCCTGCAGGAGTCAAATGTGTCAGAATGTATGAGTCCTGCAGGAGTCAAGTATGTCATTATGTATCACTCCTGCAGGAGTCAACTATATATTTGCATGACTCCTGCAGGAGCCAAGTATTGGATGACTGCTGCAAATATGTCACTATGAATGACTCATGCAGGTGTCAAGTATTTGAATGTATTACTCCTACCAAAGTCAAGTTTGTCAGTATGCATGACTCCTGCAGGAGTCAAATATTTCAATGAAGGACTCCTGCAGGAGTAAAGTATGTCAATATGTATGACTCCTCCAGGAGTCATGTATCTCCATGCATTACTCCTGCAGGAGTCAATAATGTCAGTCTGTATGACTCCTGCAGGAGTCAAATATATATTTCCATGACTCCTGCAGGAGTCAAGTATGTCAGTATGCAAGACTCCTGCAGGAGTCAAGTATCTCAATGTATGACTCATGCAGGAGTCAAGCATCTCCATTCATGACTCCTGCAGGAGTCAAGGATGTCAGTATGTATGACTCCTGCAGGAGTCAAGTATGTCACTCAAGAATTTCAATGTATATGACTCCTGCAGGAGTCAAGTATTTCAATTACGACTCCTGCAGGAGTCAAGTATGTCAATATGTCTGACTCCTGCAGGAGTCAAGTATTTCAATGTATGACCCTGCAGGAGTCAAATATGTCATTATGAATGACTCCTGCAGGAGTCAAGTATTTCAATGTATGACTCCTACAAGAGTCAAGTTAGACAGTATGCATGACTCCTGCAGGAGTCAAATATTTCATTGAAGGACTCCTGCAGGAGTATAGTATGTCAGTATGTATGACTCCTCCAGGAGTCATGTATCTCCATGCTTGAATCCTGCATTAGTCAAGTATGTCAGTATGTATGACTCCTGCAGGAGTCAAATATATATTTGCATGACTCCTGCAGGAGTCAAGTATGTAAGTATGCAAGACTCATGCAGCTGGCAAGTATCTCAATCTATGACTCCTGCAGGAGTCAAGTATTTCGATATATATCATTCCTGCATGAGTCAAGTATCTCCATGCATGACACCTGAAGGAGTCAAGTATTTCAGCATCAATGACTCCTACAGGAGTCATATGTCAATATGTATGACTCCTGCAGGAGTGAAGTATTTCAATGAATGACTCCTGCAGGAGTCAAGAATGTCAATATGTATGACTCTTGCAGGAGTCAAGTATCTCCATGCATGACACCTGCAGGAGTAAAGAATGTCAGTATCAATGACTCCTGTAGGAGTGAAGTATTTCGATGTATGACTCCCGCAGGAGTCAAGTATTTCAATGTATGACTGCTGCACGAGTCAAATATGTCAATATGTATGACTCATGCAGGAGTCAAGTATCTCCAATCATGACTCCTGCAGGAGTCAAGTAAGTCAGTATCAATGACTACTGCAGGAGTCATATGTCAATTTGTATGACTCCTGCAGGAGTGAGCAATCTCCATATATGACTCCTGCTGGAGTCAAGTAAGTCAGAAAGTATGAGTCCTGCAGGAGTCGAGTATGTCAATATGTATGACTCCTGCAGGAGTCAAGTATTTCAATGTACAAGTAAATAAAAACATTCTCTAACGAGAAAGTTGGTGGGCATATAGGATTGACAATGTTGGTGTAAAAAGCACGGAAACAAGTGTGACAGAAATGTTACTGGAAAATTGAAATAGGCCTATATTTAGCCCATTTTCTCAGGCGTGCGCTGCCTAAATGTGACTGGGCTAAATATAGGCCTATTTCAATTTTCCAGTAACATTTCTGTCACACTTGTTTCCGTGCTTTGTACACCAACATTGTCAATCCTATATACCCACCAACTTTCTCGTTAGAGAATGTTTTTATTTACTTGTTTCATAAGTTTTTTATTCCTTTTTTTATTAAGAACTTGCTAGAACTTGCTAGATGGCCATAGAACTTGCAACAAAATAGGGTATTTCTCGCTGTAGTTTCTTTCTAGATGTGATATGTGTCCAAATGACATGCTAGAATAACGTGCCGGTAAATTCTGAAGTGATTGGTACTATTTTCGTTCTTTAAAACCGTTCGTAGCTCGAGTTATACCTTCCTAAGGAAGACGACGACGACGACGACGAACAATTTTTTTGGGAATGGGCACGAGAAGCAGGTTCTTTGTTTGTCTGGAAGCGCATAGTTTAATGACATGAAACTAGCATGAAAACGTAGATCTTGGTGTTGTCGTTCGATTGCTGCAACGAGATAAGTGATCCGTTTCTCCGTTGTCCCTCCCGACGCGATTTAAAATTTTTAATGACATTCATCATTCCTCAATCAATCCTATATTGAACCTGCTGACGCAGGTTCAGGTGACTCCAGCAAAAGTCAAATATGTCTATATGTATGACTCCTGCAAGAGAGTCAAGTATCTCCATGCATGACTCCTGCAGGAGTCAAGTATGTCAGAATGTATGAGTACTGCAGGAGTCAAGTATGTCAATATGTATCACTCCTGCAGGAGTCAACTATATATTTGCATGACTCCTGCAGGAGTCAAGTATGTCAGATTGGATGACTGCTGCAGGAGTCAAATATGTCACTATGAATGACTCCTGCAGGAGTCGAGTATTTCAATGTATGACTCCTACAAGAGTCAAGTTTGTCAGTATGCATGACTCCTGCAGGAGTCAAGTATTTCATTGAAGGATTCCTGCAGGAGTATAGTATGTCAATATGTATGACTCCTCCAGGAGTCATGTATCTCCATGCTTGAATCCTGCATTCATTACCAGAAATTTCGGACGCTCATTACGTATTCCTGACGCGTCAATGCAAACGTCCGTTAATTTTCCGCGCACGCGTCCATTGACATGTATGGAACAAAGTGCATTTCTGTTCAGTATAAATCAGGAATCGTCAGAAAAAAGGAAGGCGGTCCAAAATATAGTTAAGAACATCTTTCACTATGCTTTCTTGATGAAACAAAAAAATTCAGGGTCTATCTGTAGGTTCCATGGCCCTAAAACAACACGTCCATAGACACATGTAGAAATTGTGTAGAAATTTGGGTTTTGTCAAGATGTTTGTGCATTTTTCTCAGGATCTGTGATAGTTGCAGTAAGAATCAGTGATTAAAATGTTAGCCAGATCATCGAGGAAGGGGCCAGATACCATAAAACACTCTTTCCTCTACTTTTCAAGGTTCCAGAGTCACTTCAGTGGTATTAGGTACTGAATGTCCCATTATTAATTCTTCCACTTGCATGACGTAATGGACGTTTTAATACGGGCTCTGCCACTGTGTGACTCACTCAGGTATGTTACATCTGAGGTGCTTATAGGCGTTCTACATGTGCGTAACAACCATAGCTTGACCCACACACGTAGTATATATACAGTGGCGTATCCAGAATTTCAGCGAGGGGGTTGCTTAAGGTGGGGGGGGGGGGGGGGGGAGGCAGAGATTATATATATAATCTCTGGGGGAGGGGAGGGCCCGTTTCTGGTCCGATACGAAAAGTGTGTATGTGGGAGGGGGGGGAGATGCAGTCCGCTTCAAGTCCGATACAAAAAGTGGGGGCCTTTGGCAATTGGCACACAGCAAATACGTTGTCGTTATAATTAATAACTAACGCCCTAGAAAAAAATCTTGCAACGGTTTGCCAAGACTTACCAAGTCTTAGCACGTCGTGTCAAGATTTTGTAAGGTCTTGACAAGACTTATTAAGTCTTATCAAGTCTTATCAAGACTTGCTAAGACAATTGTGGCCATGTATGAACTCATTAGTATCCTTGACGCGTCATAGCGTAATAAATTACGAGTCACTGGTCCTCTCAGATTTATACTTGTTAATCGATTATATACACATACACTTACAACAGACATACACCATAGAATATAAAGCAAACTATAAGAAACGAAAACAGTATAATACATGAACAAGAAAGTAGTCACATATTAGTTATGATCATATTTATTGGGCTGTCTGATTGCATACAAATTATTATCATGGCCTTCAACTAAGACTGCTTTTGAAACTATTTTATCAAGAAAAATACAATTAAGTCTGGAAGTGGCAGAATGTTGGACTTTGATAAATATGTCAAGTGCTGTAAAAAGGTCTAGTTCCTTGTATGCTTTTAGATTGTCTCTGCAACATGGGCCTGCATCGCTGTACCATGAGGTGCACACTAATAAAGGTTGTACTACTGCTTTGGGTGAAGGTGTGTTGATGAAAAACTGAATGCAACCAAACATAAGTTTATCTTCATCACTGATGTATACACATACTGAGCTGTTGCGCTTTCCCTTTTCTGAAATAATCTTTGAGCAGAAGAGAACGTTATTCTTTAGACATTTTGAGTACTTTATTATAGTATCACCACAATTCAAGAGATTTCTTTCTCTTCTTCTGTTGTAGGACTTGAATACCCAGGTCCACAGAGATATGCATGCTCTCCAACACATATGTAAGCATGTGAGTGAAATGGTAGAAAGTGCAAGTTCAAATAATGCATCACTGTCATATTTTCATGCTGTGCCAAAGATGAATGTAAAAATTGCAGTGTCTGTGTGATGTCAATGTTGAAAACTAATTGCTCTAATACATTGCCTTTTCCATGGTACATATGCTTCAATAGACCGTTTTTACTCTCAGTGCAAAATGCAGAATGAGTCCACAATGGTCCCAGCAATCTAACATAATTTGCAACATGGTTAAGTTGATGCATATTATAAGTACAGGTTTTATCGCCATAAAGATCTGGTACCATTTCATAAAACTCATTTAACATTAATTCAGCTGCATTGATTTGATCAGACGTTATCTTCTCTTGCAGAAGAATGTGCACAGCACATACAAAAAGAGCAAAGTGGTGCAAATAAAGAGGTGGAAGATATCCTTGAAGAAGAGGAAGAGAATAATAGAGAAGCCAATTTTTTAACTCTGATGCTTTCCAATAATTTCTATGTAATATACTTCTGGGGCATCGACTTATTTCATGAGGAGGACGTTGCTTTAGAAGTACTGCATCTATTTCTGAGATCTTATTGCCCAAATAAAAAGGACATTTGTGATTGCTTGAATTGAACCACAAATTAATTAACATTCTTGTGACTCCTTCTAATAACGGATGCATGTAGTCTACAGGAACAGATTTAACCATATCTAATGAATCAGCTAAAGGTGATATTCCTAACACCCCATTAATAGCAGTACCTGTTCTCAATGCTTCCATTCCATCATCTATGACGTCTTTATGTGTTCGGAGAGGATACTTCTTTGGTAAATAAACTCTGGCACCATTCTGTTTACGTTTTCCAGGATGAAGACAAGTGGGACAGCCAAATTTTCCGTTAAACTGCTTTTCACACAAAACACTTGCTTTAGCTGGTGCATCAAAAATACCTAACACTAATTTGGCATGGTAAAGTTTTGGGCCAATTGGTGTTTGTATGATAACTCCATGCTCCTTCAGTTGCTGGATAGATTTCACAACAGGTTTCAACAATACATTCATGTCTGGTTTTCTTGATCCCTGCCAAATGCCACATAGTATAATGTTCTCACCTTTAAAACGTACTTGGGGAGGTAGGTTCTGGATTAATAAGTACACTGGCCAAAGAGAAGTCTTGCTAGACTTAAACAGTGCAACACCATCGGTAGAGATGCCTAGAGCCAGAAATCTGTTTGTCTGAAGATCAGCATCTTTGCGGAGAGTATCCCCACTCCAAATATCATCAATTGTGTCATGTTCAGTGTGAGGTTTGTGTGCCTCCAATTCAGTCCAATTACCTGTATGGTGGTGGGATTATTTAAAAGCTTTTCTTACTTAAAAAAATGCACATTTCCCCCCCCCCCCCCCCCCCCCCCATACATATGCATCTTCTAAATTGACTCACGTGATACTATGGTTTGCAATGATTTTGCAATGGAAATATGAATCATATTGCCATATTCTGAACTGCAATTTTCACAGTTTGCTGTTCCATGGCAAGGCGATGAACACTCACTGCAAACTTTAGAGCATGTGTAAGGTGCGGTGAATTTGTGAAAAAATTTCTTTAGTTGGTGTAAACTCTTGGGTAATTTGTTTGATGAAGGGCAAATCACTTGCAGCAGATTTAACAATTCTTCGATAGCTTTGTATGGCAGCTTAGCTATTTTTGCATACTTCAGGATGCAAAAATAAGCACCACAAACTGTCACTGTTGAACCACTATAGAGTGGCCCAAATGAAGACTCTGGAATACTTTCCATGTTCAATGTACAGCTCATTGGTTCTTCCTCTTGTTCGCTTGATGAAGAATGTGAATATTCTTCCTCAGAATCACTGTCATTTTCTGACACAGGCCTCGACAATTCACTTGCACCATCACTTGCACCACTTGTGTACATGTCATCACCTCTTTCAGCTTCGAACACATATGCATCGAACCATCAACATCAATTGCCTCTTGATTCCCTTCATTGCTGTCCATTATTCCAGTATCTAATGTAGTAACATGCAGTTATATAACACAACCAAAACTACACTGATTTATAGACACTTACCTATTGCTACAGGCAGATCTGCATCTGCTGGTCTTTGATCACTGGTGCTGCATTCGCCGCTATCATGATGACTAGCTGATGTTAAATCTTCATTGTCAACTGAGTGGTGTACTTTAGGTCTGCACCGGGGGTAGATGAAATAATTGCTTCATACATGCACTTGTGGGATATGTACGACCGTGTAACAATTAATGAATCGAATTTATTAAATTAATTATAGCTACAAGGTCAATGAGCCATCCAATACCTTTTTGTTTTCTGATGATTCCACATTGTAGTTCTAGGCACTGGTACTAAAGGGTCTCTTAAGTACTGTCGATAGCCTCTACGCAATTGTTCTGGTCTCTCCATTTTTCAGCCGCACGTGCCAAATAGTAGAGATTATAATTTTTTATTAAAACATATCCCATATCATCTGCACGTGTTCAATATTAAGCTATGTCTACTGATCAAGAAGCGAATGGGAAAAGAAAAAGGAAGCCCACGATGAAAGCATCCGAAGGAGAACTGGAAGAAGCTACACTGGACCAGAACAGTAAGTTAAGCGCAGGTGCACATTGTCTACACAATTAGCACAGAAGCATGTCGCTAATTACTCAATTCTAGCACGTACGGTAATGCAGATCAGTTGAGCTGCGGCGCGTACGAAAGACACCTAGGCTTAATTATGTGGTACCTGTATGTGGTTTTTAGCTAGTGTGACTGCGAGGAATAAATCCAATTAATATTGTAATCGCTACGCGGCGGGATGCTTGAATGTTTTGAGTCACTGCTACGAGCATGAACCCTTTTAGCGCATGTATATACATGTATAGTGCTAGGGAAGAACCTTGAAACATCAAGTTTGCATTTTGGCGCCAAAATGCAGCTAGGTCGTGAGGTGTTACGTAGCGTGTTAACCGCAAGCCGATAAAATTGGCTGATCTTGCAGAGAAAGAAACGCGCGGTTATATGTGCATGGCTGATCGATACATTCATATGCGTAAGTTAGCAATAAGGCCAATCAGACTATAAAAGCGGATTACTTTGACAGTTTTAGGATTTATAATATCAGTAACACTGATGCAAGAATAAATATAGATCAATCACTTATAATTAAGCATCCGTACAATAGGATCAGTTGTGCTGAAATGTTCTCAAACTGGTGAGATAGTGGTTGCCAAAATCAGAGACCTGTACAGAGAGGATACGGAATCTGTTATGGATCTCTCAAAAGGGGCAGAACTTCTTTATGAGTCACATGGAAAAGTGTACCCAGCGCAATTTGTATCCTTAAAAGGTTACAATTATTTTGCATAACTTAAATGCTCACTCTCTTGCTTTAACAGATGAATCCTCAAATTCCACAAAAAACAAGGTAACTGTGACAATGTATTGTATGTCTGCTAAACAGGATTTCAATAAATGACAGAAATTCAAGAAAACTCAGTCTGAATCAGCAAAACTGGTATGCAGCAAATGTTTTTGAGTATTTTCTTAATGATATGCAAACAAAAGCTTCATCAATCAACATCAAGCAGAGAGGAATCCAAGGTCTGCTACATGCTATTTTGTATAGCTATCTATTATTATAAGTCTTTACAATTAGAAGGATTCGGTAGTTGATCCTCACACATCCAGAAAGGATATTTTATCTAAAGCTGTGAAATCAGGCAGGTTCATTTCATACTGTGCATGGTTATATTATTTTGTTTTATTCCTTAAGGTAAAGAGCTGGAATGTGTGGGCTTATTCCTTAAGGTAAAGAGCTGGAATGTGTGGGTACAAGTAGCAATCTTGTGTGTTGCATGCATTAATGTTAGTAATATTTGACCAAAACTTTCTTATATATACTCAGAATCAAGAAGAAATAGCAACTTTGTTGAGAGAGATGAAGGTGCAGTGCATTACTAATTGTTTGCAAAGTCTAGTTACATAATGATGCCTTAGACTGACATGCAGCAGATTTGTGACACACAGAATGAGATTTGCCAGTCCCAGATAGAGATGATGAGCAGATTCAAAGAGCTATTGGATGGGCATGCCTTGAGTCCAGCGCCCCCAACACAATCAGCATTTTCCAATTCAGGAAGAGCAGACGATAGCATACCATGCAGCTCTGCAATAAAACAAGAAGATACAAGCATGTACATGGTTAGTTGAAAATAATATTTCATACAAAAAGGGTATAAACTTGCACTCTTATAGGTAAATGGAGTTAACGTTCTTCATCTGCCAGCTAAAACTCCATACTTGTTTGGATTGCAATTGTTGGACATGCTTTTTACTAGAGCAGAATTGTCTTCTTCCCTGCTGTTTAAAAGTACGAAGAGTGAAAGAGGTGTGCTTGATCCAACTAAAGTTTCAAGAATAATTGGTAAGTTAATTAATACACATAAAATGAATTGTGTAAAACAATCTTTTGGTTTTCAGATATCATGAACAAGAGGTACAACCAAACCGAATGGAACATGGCAACATTTGTTTCAAAAGCCAATCAGAAGTGCCGTGACTCAGAATGTGACAGTTAACTTTCTACATGTGTGTAATTGTACTTTATTATCATGCTTTAATAAGAATGGACAAGTATAATGTTATTTATTCTTGGAACGCCTTGATAAGACTTGACAAGTCACACCTGCTTTATTCTTGGCAAACCATGCTAGGTCTTGTTAAGTCTTAAAATTTCTGTTCCAAATTCTGGTCAAGTCTTGATAAGACTTGCTAAAACTTGGTTGATTCTTGCTAAGTCTTGGCAAGTCGTGCCTGATAAATCTTGGTAAGACTTGGTAAGTCTTGACAAACCGTGGCAAGAATTTTTTCTAGGGCGGTTACAGGGTGCTCGAAAGCACACGGAGCACCCTCTCCAGGAGCGGATACAGAATTTTCCAAAAGGGGGGTTTAGACCCGCGATACAGTGGCGTAGAGCTAGAGAGAGGGGTGGGGGGGGGGGGGGGACATATGTCCCCGGGCGCAGGTTTGAGGGGGGCCGAAATAGACGAGAGATAATTAATTATCGCGTCAACGAACGAACGCATTAGCAGATACCCCCCCCCCCCCCCCCCCCCCAATCGGGCCCGGGCCAGAAGCCGACAACACCCCCCCCCCCCCCCCCCCACCACACCGGGCGCTTAACATCACACTACGTCACTGCCGCGATACGAAAAGCGGGGGTAGGGGGGGGGGGTGGTGGTGGTGCTGTCCGCTTCAGGCCCGATACGAAAAGCAGGGCGTGTGCTCGGGTGTGTGTGCATGTGTTGTGTGCTGTACGCTTCAGGCCCGATACGAAAAGCGGGGGGGGGGGGGGGGGGGGGGAAGGGGGGTTGCTGTCCGCTTCAGGTCCGATACGAAAAGTGAGGCAGGGGGGTGGGGGTGCCGTACGCTTAAGACTGGACTGAATAATATCTTACATATTTACCAGGCCCCGCAATACGCTTAAGACTGGACTCAATAATATCTTATACATTTACCAGACCCCGCCAAACTAAGAACTACACAACATTTGACATAGCCTATAACCAGCCTGCCTATACAACTGTATAGGCCTAACTGTGTGATAGTAAACAGAGATTGTCTAGTTGATGGATCAGTTTCCATCACAAAAGTGTTGGTGCCATATGCATGTGTGTGCTTGTGTGCATGTGTGCACATGTGTATATGCATATGAATGTCAAAGCACATGGATGCATGTGTGTGCATGTGCATGTGTGTGAATGTGTGTGTGTGTGCATGTGGATATTGTAATTGTGTGTTCATTTGTGTCACTTACTTCATACACTCACATAGGTCTCAGTAGTCTAGTATTTGGGCAAGCTGGACTGACAATAGATTGGAACTGGACCTCTCAAGCTAGAGGTGTTTCATGTACATGTACGTTTTGTGTGTGTGTGTGTATGTGTGTATGTGTGTGTGTGTGTGGAGTATGTATGTGTATTTCTGTGTTTATATAACATTTCTGCATGTTATCAAGCGAGCTCAATAGCCCAAGTATCAAGCTGGACCTCTCTAGCAAGGGGAGCTAGATCATATACAAGGGGAGCTAGTTAGATCATACGCATTGTGTGTGGGTGTGCATATGTCTGTTGAGAATATATGTCTGTTGAGAATATATGCATGTGTTTGTGTGCGTTAGATGTGTGTGCATTGTACATATGTTATCGCTCTTCTGCTAATGGGCTGCTTCTGTACTGTTAGGTGAGCAGCAGCTGGCTTGATGTGTGTTAGTTAATTATTTGCTCATGCATGTAAACACATGCACACATGTATATCCCTATACACACATCACATATCACACATGCACACGACACACAACACACACACACACACAGGATGTTTGCTATGACCAAATGCAAAGTCTCCCATTTAGCACCATGGAATTTATGTTAGTTGGTCCAATACATACAACACACCAGTTGTTGCATGTACTGGACTTATACATACTGGATTGCCTTTTGAAAGTGGCGCTGCCCAAGCCACTAAGATCCAGAAACCTACTTCAAATGACAGCAAGTGCTCAGATCTTGGGTGGGTGTGTCTCACTAGTTCTCGAGTCCTACATACAGTACAGAGGCATTCGGTATTTGCCACTTCCACCACATGTTGTATGAACAGGACTGGCGTATTGGATCGCTGTGATGTATGTAGTGGACTGGTATGTTGTATGATGGAGGAGGGAAGGGGTGTGGCATTGCCCCTACACCTTTATTAAAGTGGGAAGTACGACACTCCGGTGTCCATCCTCAGATTTTTACATTTGAAGTTCTGAAGCCATGGGTAAATATGAAGTCATGTGTGTGAATAGCTCAGCATATCCAGTGGCCAAATCTTTTGAGATAGGGTAGAAATAATTTCACTGCCATTATCAAGGATCCATCCAGTGAGATCATTTACATGTAAATACAAACACACACACACACACACAACACACACACACACACACCATATGCACACACACACACACACACAGAGGATGTTTGATATCACCAAATGCAAAGTCTGCCATTTAAGTCCATGTAGTTTATGTGAGGTGGTCCAGTGCATACTACACACACCAGTCCAGTACATACATCACACCAGTCCAGTACATTCAATACATCAGCCCAGTACAATACCGGCACCAGTCCTGTACATTTATCGATCACACACGTATGTGTCAAGTGTAGGCCTATTACAATCGATAGTGTATGGATTATGGTCAGTTTGCCCATGCACACAGTTGGACTTGGGTTTCAGAATAAGCAATACTCGTATCCAAAGGCGAGCTCTAAACAATAACCAACTGGTGGTTAAGTGGTGTTTTGGCTTGCAATTGGACACTTCCAGAGGCACTTCATGTGCTCTTTGCCCTGATGTGGCACTCAACCCTCTCGACCATCATGCAGCTACCTGTCGGCATGGAGTTGATGTTGTATGGAGTTGACGTTGTGGTACGCCACCATAAGTTGTGTGATGTCTTTCTGAGCTATTGCCACATTGCAGAGTTAGAAGCAGGAAGATGCCTCACACGAGGACTGGACCACACTCACCTAGCTGATGTGCTAGTGAGGGATTGGGCACGGCTGATGTATGTGAGTGTGCATGTGTGTGTTATATTTGTGTGTTCATTTGTTTCACCTGTTTCATCCACTCGTGGGTATTTGGGCAAGTTGGTCTGACAATAGATTGGAAGTGGACCTCTCAATATAGAGGTGTTTTTTCATGTACATGTACGTTTTGTGCGTGTGTGTGAGTGTGTGTGTGTGTGTGTGTGTTGTGTGTGTTGTGTGTGTGCATGTGTGTGGAGTACAGTGTATGTGTGTATTTGTGTGTTTTTTAATTTTTCTGCATGTTATCAAGTGGGGCTCAATAGCTCAAGTATCATCAAGCTGGACCTCTCTAGCAAGAAGAGCTATGTGTCTGTTGAGAATATGTGTATGCATTTGTGTGCATGTTATCCCTCTTCTGGTCATGCAGAGCCAGAGGGTATAGGGCTTTGTCCCTAAGAATGACTGGGGGGATTCAAGACATTCATCAGACGAGACCAATGTGCTGCTTCCTAACAACAAGCTCATACTGTGCAGCGAGGTGAGCAGCAGCTGGCTTGATGTGAATTATTTGTTCATGCATGTAAACACATGCACACATGTATATCACTATACCCACATCACATATCACACATGCACATGTATATTCACACCAACACAACATATGCATGTACATACTAAGCACGTAGCCACACACACACACACACACACACACACACACACACACACACACACACACACACACACACACAATGTCTACCAGCTACCAGTGAAACACTGGGACCTCAGGGCTGGACTGAGTATCTGCACGCTGTATGTGGGTCACATGGGTCACTAGGGTGCCCAGCCCATTTGTATTCTGAGTGTGACCATGAGCATTATGCACATGTGGTCATGGCTGAGAACTGTGCAATGATATTCTTGCTGGATAACATAAGAGCTCAGTTTCACTTTCACACAATCCTTTCTATATTTAACCATGCCCACAATATGTGTGTGAAGTGGAACCACAATGGAAACTGGCTGGCAATCGCTACCAGGGATTGGTCCCCTCATCAAGATTTTCCACATCAGGAAGAGATGTCGCAACTATGAAGTAGACCCTACATGGATGTGTGATAGAGGTGTGTAGTAGCCTAGTGGGGTGTGTTTAGCCAGGTGTGGAGGGGGAGGAGGTGACTGGTGGAGCTTCTTTTGGTGTGTGTTTGTGTATGTGTGTGTTTTTGTATATGCACATCGACTATGCACATGTGTATGTGTGTTTGTGTGTGTTAGGTGTGGGTGCATTGTGCATATGTTATAGCTCATCTGGTCAGAGGGTATATAGCTTTGTCCCTAGGAAATGACTGGGGGGATTCAAGATGTTCATCAGACGAGACCAATGTGCTGCTTCCTAACTACAAGCTCATACTGTACTGTTAGGTGAGCAGCAGCTGGCTTGATGTGAATTATTTGTTCATGCATGTAAACACATGCACACATGTATATCACTATACACACATCACATATCACACATGTATATTCACACAACACACATACACGTACATACACAAAGCACACAGCTACACACACTCAGATGAATGTAGTGTCAAATGTGATGAACTAAAATCATGATGTCCAACAGTCCCAAGGTCCCAGAGTGTAGAACGATAACTATTTCAGTGACATCATGTTCATGTCTATGTTTTTCTGAAATAAAGGTG